>ML677334.1:34820889-34940397 GCA_007922305.1 Dermatemys mawii | reverse complement strand
GTGTGTGTGTGTGTGTGTGTGTGTGTGTGTGTGTGTGTGTGTGTGTGAGAGAGAGAGAGAGAGAGAGTGAGTGTGTGTGTGTGTGTGTGTGTCTCTCTCTCTCGTATAAATAAATGCAGTGGATTATTTGAAAGATGTTAATTTCTTCTAAAATACAAATTACATCTAAAATTTTCCCATTTGTAATTTGCTGGAATATGCCAAGAAATGAAAATTGTTCAGTACATTTGGAAATGTACTTCACACAATGCAGAGTCAACTTGTGGAACTCTTTGCCAGATGATAACTTGAAGGCCAAGACTATAACAGGGTTCAAAAAGAGCTAGATTAATTCATGGAGTATAGGTCCATCAATGACTGTTAACCAGGATGGGCAGGGATGGTTTCCCTAGCCTCTGTTTGCCAGAAGCTGGGAATGAATGACGGAGGATGGATCACTTGATGATTACCTGTTCTGTTCATTCCCTCTGGGGCGTCTGGCACTAGCCACTGTCGGAAGACAGGATACTGGGCTAGATGGGCCTTTGGTCTGACCCAGAATGACTGTTCTTATGGTTGTATAATGTTTTCACTTTATGTCAAGTTTTAATAAGTTGTGTTTTTACAGTGAAGATGAACTAGATTGACAGAAAAGGTTTAAAAAAACCTTGAACTGTCAAAAATGATGAAATACTCTATACATGTATTTTTCTCCTACTATCATGTTCCTTTTTATGTATTTTTAACAAATATTTTCCATTTGGGGAAATGTGTTATATCATTATATTTTGAACAGGGATTTGTTTTGGCTGTCACAATGGTGCGTGAGGCAGTTGATGAATTTCGACGTTACCAGCGAGACAAGGAAATGAACTCTCAATTATATAGCAAGCTTACAATACGAGGTTGGTTAAAAATAATTTTTATTAGTCATAACTGTTTTATAATCCACATTCTGTAGTTTTGAACTTAGGCTAAAACAGTTTTTAAAATAACAGAACTGATAATAGGTTTTTGAAATGTTATCTTGGTAGGAATTAATTCCATATAATCTGACAAGAGATGTGCTTAGGGGAAACAAAGTATTCATTTCTGCTAGCTGAATAAAGCATGTAAAACTGTAGGTGTTCCAGAAATCTGAAGCCTTTTGTTAATAACAACTTACATGTGGCATATCTATAAATTTTCAGTTGTTGCATGAGGGAAAATATTTTTTTACAATATGCTACCATTTTAAAGTGCAGTTCTTCTCTGAAATGTATAACGTAAAAAACAACAAGGCACTACCACTGTCTGGCATGCATCCAAGGTTGAAAGGAATTGAAGAATGAAGTGGCTAAGCTGCTAACAAAAATACAGTTTTGCTAATTAAAATTTGCTGTCTTCCAGCCCTGCTTCCAAGTAGAGTAACTATTGTTTTACTTATGTTTTTAAAAAAGCACTGGAGGTGATTCAGAGAATTAGATCGTAGAGGATCAGTAATGAGTATACTGGCTGAAATATTTAAAAATAGAAATATAGAACTGCTATATGATCACATGATGAGGGTAAATCAGCAGTTTCTGAAAAGGAAAATCACGTCTTTCTAATCTACTAGAAACCTTTAAAACATTGAAGTGAAGTATGGATACAGGAGGACAGGGTGGCATAACTTCTTTGGGCTTCTGAAAGCCTTTGACAGAGTCCCTTACAAAGGCAGGTGAAAAAATGAAGAAGCCATGAGGGGAAATGCAAAATATTTTTGGCAACCAAGAACTCGTTTAGTAACAGCTGTTTAGTCACAGCTAAGGTTTTTTTATAGGATGCATCCCATCCAACAAAAACCTCAAAAGCACAGAAATAAGAAGTTAAGGGGAAACGTGTGCATTCCTTTCCATGTTGCCAACAGTGCATCTGGTAAAACACTGAAGGGCTCCACAAGGCTCTTGATTTCAGCAGGTGCCCCAAAATGATACATACCCCAGATTTGCCATGTGTTTTGTTACAGGACAGGTCACAGTCCAGGCTCCCTGATGTATGCTTCCCCTCTCTTGCAAGGGGGGAAGCTGCTCTATGCCTATCCCCTGTGACAGGTTCTCTGGGTACCCAGGACCCACTCCCTACCAGAAGTGTGGTGAAGACTTGCTTGTGGTTAACTTGGTGTTTGTTCCCTGATAACTCCAGCCTATAAGCCACCAAACTCTCCTCTGAGCTATGACAGTCCTTACCTTGCCATGCATATTCACATTCAGTGTACCCCAGCCCCTGAGTTCCTTTGAGGAGTTTCCCTGTAGTGTCCAGCCATTTCTTCACTGAACACACTCAGAAATACCAGGTCTGCTGTACCCGTGGGAACAGTATACATGCCAGCTTGTTTGATTCAACTCAAGATCAGCTCTTTGCTTAATACCAGAGCACTGAGAGATACGGTGAAAACAAGTTGTTTATCATCAAAGATTCATGAGGTGGTGAGTAAAGATAATGGAGAAAAATGTTACGTATAAAACAAAATCATAACATGCTTTTTAGAGATTAAACTTTATTAGGTTAACCTTTGATCTAGTGAAGGTTATCTCACCAGAAGCCTTCTGCAGCATCTTCAACCACAGTTGGTTGTGATCCCATTTTCATGAATGTAAATACACTAGCTGTTTAATTCCTAGATGCTGAACGTCATCTTCGTCCCCTAAATATAGTCCAGCAAAATGTTTGAAGTGTGTTTCAAAATAAAGTTCTCTTCCTCTGCTGTGTTTCTATACCTGTTAGTTCCTTTTTTAAATTCTTGCAATGTTTTATCTGCATTTAGCTTAAATGGGTGGTGGGAGACCAACTGTGAATGAGACAATACTTAATTTACATTTTGACAGACAAAGGTGTATAAACATCCCTTGACTGTCAGAAAACTGGTTTCACCACCTCTGCTGTGATACAGAATCTAAGAATATATTTTCACCATACATAATATGATTTTGCAATGATATGAATGACCAGTGTGACCCTGGCTTTATTTTAAGATTTCACATGATATTCTTTAGTAAACCAGAACGTACAAGTATTAGGATATAGACTTTAAGGTCAGAGGGGACATTCGTGATCATCTAGTCCACTGACACTCAATTAGATCTATTGCAGGTTGGTTTGAGAATTTTATGATGAGAGACAAGCCATTTGAACAGAAGGCTGACAAAATACAAAAATAAAATTAAAAATACACTACTGCAGCTGCCTATGAAGACCTTGATTGCAATATAAAAGATAGAGACACTAGTACTTAGAGAAGTTTATAAGTCAATATTATTACCGGTGTTTGTGGCAATCTCTAATGGGAGGTGTGACATTGACGATCCCTGGCAAGGTTTGTGAAGAGTGATTTTTAGGAGGTCAGGGCAAGGCACGTGAACTGGTGAAGATGCTCATCTGTCAGGTGATTGTTATATTGATTTTTTTTTATAATGTTCTTGGTACAAAGTCCAGATTCGTGGAGGTACGTTGATCTGAACGTTGTTAAAAGATAGATGGCTAGGTTATGTTTTCTGAAACTGGTTAGCATATTGAGTCCAGAAATCACAAAGTTCTACTTCTCTGAATTTTGCCTTCAAGATATCTGAGCTGTGGACCCTTAAAATTTCTAATTGAAAGGCACCTTCATCAGTTGAATCAAGAATGTTTCTTGCTTCAGAAGGATAAGGTCTATCATCAGAGACAACAAATGAATCATGAACAAATAGAAGCAAATAGTTTGAAATTTTAAAATTCTCAAATCACATTTTAAAATTTTTGATCAGATTGTTTAGGAATTATTGCATCATTTTCTTTGAAGTTGCATCTGTCACAACGACATGCAATGTGGAAATGTGCAACATGTTTCCTGTTAAGTCTGCCTGAAAGATTTAAAGATTCCTCTGAAAGGCACACACTTTTTTCAGTCAGATCCCTCATATTGCTTGCTTGGCCTTGGAGCTGCAAGTTGAGGGAATTCAAGAGACCATTAAAGCTTGTGACCCAGAAAAACTACCTGTGACATAGAGGGGACATCGTTTGTAAATTCTGGGAACTCACAGGCCTTGTTGGTCTTGTGATTTGAAAGAAATTTGATTTATTTCTTTTTTTAAGTGCACAAAACCTCTGTAGCAAGCACCACCTACTTAACCAGCAAATTTCGTTGTGCTGCAAAAGGTCACTGTATTTGGCTGAAATGTCTTGTAAAAGAGCTTTAAAAAGACAATGTTGCAAGCTAGAAGTTGTGTATATGTAATTCACTAATCTCATCACAATGCCCATTTTTTTTTTTATAAGTCCTCAGACAATTTACTACACAGGACAGTCTGGTGTATGATGCAGTGCAGTGTATTTAATGAAGGGTGTATTGCTTCCAAATGTGAAGCACAGTCTTGCTCTTTCCCTGTCATGGAGGGACCTCAGCCTGTAACAAGCAAGTTTACTTTCTGCAGATCAAAATCATTTTTTTCAAAAAAGCCTTTTTCCTTTTTTTTAAAAAAATCTCTCTTGTTGTGTAAGTTTCTAGTGGTATTGAGCATTAAAATTCTTCTTTGAAAATTTCACCATCATAAAAGCTAACAAACAGTGATAGCTGGGCCATGTCACTTAAATCGTTTGATTTGTCTACTGCAAGAGATATGTATTTGACATTTTTTAAATCGGAAAGCAGTGCTGACAATTACCTCCAATCTTCTCACTGCTGTGGAATCAGACAAGGGAACTTGCTTTAAATGGTTCACAATGTCATCTTTGTTTTTATCTCTGACGAAAATCTCCTCCAGCATTTCCAAGGTGCACTCCTTCAGAAGGTCGGCATCCAGGAAAGACTTTTTCTTTTTAGTTAGTACAAGCATTATCCAAAGAAAAGCAGCTATTGCTTTTCCTGTATATTCGCTGATGTTCTGTGAATGACTTTTTAAATGTGATACAAAAACTTCAAATTTTTAATTTCATCATGTTTTCCAACATTGCCAGGAGGATGGGCCGTGTTGAAGTCACTGTGCTTTGAGTCAGAGTGGCATCTCATGTGGACGACTTTATAGATGGGTGCAATGGTTTAGCGTATTAAATACAAAAGCTCTGCATTTAAATGAGGTGGCATAATAAGAGAATCCATTGTCCAGCTTGGGTTAAAAGGTTCGGCTTTCGTTGTCAGCTTTGCAACATTTATTCCTGCTCACATTCATTTTTGACTCCCTTTTCATCACTTATGAAAAAATGGGTAGTTTCCTAGCTCAGTCATAGGTGGTGCTATTGTGAGAACTCAAGATCCAGTAAGCAGTGCTTAATTTGTGCTGGGGCTTGGCAGGGCTGAGCCCTGGCACCTCCTAGGTGTGGCAGTTCATAGCCCCGGCACTTCTCGGCTTCTGGCCAGCAGCCCCTGCTCTCTGGCTGTCCAGCTTTAAAGGCAGCACTGCCGCCAGCAGCAGTGCAGAAAGAAGGGTGGCATGGTGTGGTGTATTGCCACCCTTACTACTTTTGTGCTACTGCTGGTGGTAGCGCTACCTTCAGACTAGTAGCTGCTGCTCGCCAGCCAGCCAGTGTTTAACCTATGCCGGGGCAGTGCCACGGTACCTCTTTCATTACAAATTAAGTACTGTCACTAAGTCACTTACTAGGGAAGTCATAGGCAAATGATAGGCAGCGCCTCACTGTTCATGAACATTTTTTAAGGTGAGCTAGCGGGCTACACAGGAAGCCTTGGTAAGCCTCATGTGGCCTACAGGCAGCCTGTTGAATATTGGAGGCTACAGAACTTCACTCATCTCCTCCTATAATAGACCTATAATCTCTGAATTACTGAAGTCCTCAAATCATGATTTACAGACTTCAAATTACAGTGAATCCACCATTTACTGTAGTTCAAACCAAAAAATTATTTATGTCCCATGCTGCAGAGGAAGGCAATCCCCACACCCCCAACCCATGGAGTCTCTGACTTGGGGGAAAAACTAGTTCATTTAGAGTTCACCTGACATCTATCTCTGCATTCCAACCACCAGTTGGGGATGGGCTGCTGGGTATTTTCTAAGTCTATGTCAATCAGGTTCTTGGCGTTTGGGTAGGCTAAACCCCCTTATCACAGATCATACTTCTCCTCCTTGGGGGACTTGAGTTTGCTTCCAGCAATGTTGTAAGGTTCACCCTTTCAACTGATAGCTGCCTGCTGTTTGCTGCATCTGTCTAAGAAGGTAGCTTTCTTGGCAGCCGGTATCTCTGAGATGGGGGCAGAATTATGTGCATTGGTCATGGACCCTCCTTACACAATGCTCTATAAGGACAAGGTATATTATGTCCTCCTAGATGTTCCTAACTAAGGTCTTGGCATTCCACCTCAGTGAAGCAGTATAATTTGACATGCTGACCTTAAACCCAATTCTTATAAGAATGAGGAAAGACTTCAGATCTTGATGTCAGAAGAGCACTGGATTTTTACTTGGCTAGAACAGGATCATTTAGATCATCTCAACTGTTTATTTCAGTTGCAGACAAGATAAAAGACCTTCTGGTCTCTGTGCAAAAGATTTCATCCTGGATTTCTTCCTGCATAAATCTCAGGAGGGGGCAGTCAGGGGACAAGGAGCAGGGGGGCTTAGATGGGGGGTGGAGTCCCCGGGGATGTCTCGGGAGGGGTCGATCATGGGACAGGGAGAACGGGATTGGAAAGGGGGTCAGGTCTTCAGGGGTGGTTAGGGTGGGGGGTCCCAGAGGGGGCGGTCAGGGGATAAGGAGCAGGGGAGATTAGGTCGGTTGAGAGTTCTGAGCGGGGCGGGAAGTGGGAGGGCATCTAATAGGGGGTGGGGCCAGCCTTTCCTACCCTACCCGGCCCTCCATACAATTTTGCAGCCTCGATGTGGGCCTCGGGCCAAAATGTTTGCCAACACCTGCTGTAGTGGAATGGACATGTGCAACACATATGGAAGAAAAACAGTTACAGAATAGGTTAATGACTATTTTTCTGTTTTTTTATTTGTTAGCTATTTACACAATAAAGATTTAAAGCTCATGTTAAAACCGAACTATGTATCACAACCATAACTGGTGTAACTACTGAGCTAAGAAAATGATTGGAGGCATGAAAAGACGACTTTGTGAAATGAGATTGAAAAGATATGGGGAGTTTAGATTAGAAAGGTGATAGTAATACAGGGGCACATGATAGAGGTATATACAATAAAGAAGAGAATATGCCAAGTAAATCCTTTTTACCTTCTCCAATAAGACAGTAATAACAGGGAAAATTATATTGAAAGATGACAAATTTAAGACTGGCAAAAGAAAATACTTTTGAACCCCCCCCCCCAAGTTTGTGGAATACATTACCACAAGTAACAACTGAGGCAAAGATCACAGCAGGAATAAAAAACTTTATTTTTGGGGATAATGAGAAAATCAATAATTACCTTAGACACTTACACCTATAAATATAACTAACATAGGTATAATTTAGGATTTGGCTTGTAGAATTTTTGTTAGCAGCAATGATTCATGAAAAAGAAGAAATTCACTTTCATATTCTAGGTTAAATTTGCAACGCTTATCGTTTTGAAAATAAAATCTTTTTACTTTTGCACACCTGATCATAAGACCCAATAAAGCACGGAAACTGATGACATTTTTAGACAGTAACTTTTTCAAGTAGAACTGCACTTTAAAAATATGCTCCATTTATATAGCATCATCTATACAATTTCATATTTATTTCTACAAACATTTAAATTTCAGCTCTCCCCTTTGAGGTGGGTATTATCACTTCCATTTCTAAGATGTGAACACTGAGACAGGTTAGATTGCCCATGGTCACAGAAGTTGATAGGAAAAGTGGGAGTTGATGGATCCTGAATCCATTCCACTGACCTAACAATCCTCCCTTCCCCTTGATTTCTCTTTCTTAAAATCACTTTTAGCTGATCTAGATATTTTGCAATAGTATTGTGTTGTTCTGCAATTTACTCTTGGGTTTAGAGTACATGTACCGCTCCCTTCCCACCCAGAAAAGAGGCTACTACAGGGTGAATTACTTATGAACACCTCTCTTTATGCTTCTCTCTATACAGTGTTGTCATAGTCAAACACTTTGTTTTCAGCCCTTATAGGGGGATATTTATGTAAAGACCTATCCCTTGAGTAGTGTGAACTGACAAGTAAAAAGCCAAGAATGTCCACTTATGACCTGACTGTAAAAATGTCTATTTTACAGGATGCTGGTCTCCCATTAAGACTTGCTGACATTTTGGAGCTTTTGTTTTTAATCAGAAAATGTCTTGAATCAGAGTTCTCAGTGTCAGGAGTACTCACTGCTACGTATGAGGCTGCCTGTTCCAGAAAAAAAGTATTTCAGCCTTAGCTATTCGTTATATATTTGTACTATAAAGATAAGGAGAATCCGGAGCTGATAAAAAGTGCTATTTAAGATTGCTCTTCTCTGTCACTTTCTTTGTTTGAGGAGATTAAATAGTAGATTCTCAGATTTTCATAGATACGTGAGCCAAATATGCCCTTGTCTTCCATATCCTTCACGTAAACTCATCTTTTCGGGTGACTCTTGTCTACTTTCTTAGCCTGTTTTTTGAACGTCTTAAACTGGTTTCTACATTTTTTATTTTCTTGGCCTACTCTGTTATGAAAACACTTGCTAAAATAATTTGTGTTCTAGATAGGAAGGGCCACAGATCCTAATAGATCTTTAGACTGCCATGGCTTAAAAATGGAATGATAAGACCTGTCAGTTTCTGGCAGAATGGGAATGGCCCAGCCACTGAAGATCCCATTGGTTTTGTTCACCCCCTTCAGTTTAAGGGGAACTTTTCCAGGTGTCTGTGCTGCAGCGCAGAAACAGACCCATGTAAAAGTAATAAAGTCCTTTCAGAGCTGGGAAGCCAGGCTTCAGGTTTGTCTATGGGCTTTTTTCACACCTTTTCTTTCAGTTAGGCACTGCAACAGCTATTCCCCCTTCATCACCTCTTAATGGGCAAAAATAGAGAAAGTAGAAAAGAAAAATCTGCCTTTCTTCTTCCCGTATTATGAAATGTGTGGATGAAGTCCTACACTTCCTGGGATGAGACAGTAGGTCCATATTCTGAAGCTAAAGAAAGTAGGTATCTCGCAAGGCCCTTTTTGCTAGACTAGCGCAGGTGCGTCTTGCCTCAGAGCAGTCTGCTCCGGTGGATAAGTGAAGAAAGACATCTTGGAGTCACCATGGATAATTCTCTGCAAACATCTGATCAATGGTAGAGACAGTCAAAAAGCTAACAATTTTATGAACCATTAGGAAAAGGATAGATAATAAGATATCATAATGCCATAATATCATACAAATCCATGATACACTCACACCTTGAATGCTGCATGCTGTTCTTGTCACCCGTCTCAAAAAATGTAAAGTCTGAGAAACTACAGAAAAGGGCAACAACAATATTTAGGGTTATGGAATAGCTTCTCTTTGTGAAAGTTTAAAAAGGCTGGTACTGTTCAGTTTAAAGAAGAAACAACAAATGGATAAGGGGGATATTATAAAGCAGGCATGGGCAACCTTTTTGACCTGAGGGCCACACTGGGGTTGGAAAATTGTACAGAGGACCAGGTAGGGAAGGCTATGCCTCCCCAAACAGCCTGGTTCCCACCCTCATCCGACCACCTCCCACTTCTCGCCCCCTGACTGCCCCCCTCAGAACCCCGATCCATCCAATCCCCCCTGCTCCTTGTCCTCTGACCACCCCTTCCTGAAGCCCCCCACCATAACTGCCCCCCCAGGGCCCCACCCCCTGCTGAACCCTCCCTGTCCCCTGATTGCCCTACATTCACCCTCTGCCCCCTGACAGATCACCAGGACTCCCACTCCCTATCCAACCCCCCGGTCCCCGCTCCCTGTCTCCTGACTGCCCCGACTTCTATCCACACCCCTGCCCCTGACAGGCCCCTGGACTCCCATGCTGATCCGCCCCCCGAACCTCCGCCCCCTGCCCTGCCCCCTTACTATGCCGCTCAGAGCAATCTGGCAACCGCATGGCCCTCCAGAGTCAGGCATGCTGCCCCCCAGGAGCCAGCCACGCCACTGCAGCACTGCCCAGGATGGGGGACGATGCGGGAGGAGCCAGAAGGAGCGTCCTGGGCCGGGAACTCAGGGGCTGGTGAGGAGAGGCCCCGTGGGCTGTAGTTTGCCTGCCTCTGTTATAGAGGTCTGGACAATCATGAATGGTGTGGGGAAAGTGAATAAGGAAGAGATATTTACCCCTTCACAAAACAAATGAAAGGGGGGTCACTGAAATTAATAGGCAGCAAGTTTAAAATAAAAGGAAGCACCATTGGTCTGACCCATTAAGGCCATTCTTATGTCTTATGTCTAAGGTTCTTGTGTTCCGAGATGTCTCCTCTCTTTCCCTTTAATTGGAAGAGCTGCCAAAATCAGAGCATCATAATCCAGCTAGAAAAGGCACAAAACACATTTAACCTCTCTGTACTGCATCTTCTCTAACGAGTTTTACAGTCCCACTTTCCTTTCTAAGTTGTTTCCCCACTCTCTAGTATTATGAGCCTAAAGCTGTGAAGCATGGAATATCAAAAAATTGAGGAAAATCTGGAGAACTTCTCTTCTCCTCCTTAGAGGATGGCAATTTGTTTTAGTCAGAGCTCATGGTCCAGAAAGAAGAGACTTATGTCAAACTCTTTGCTCTAGTCTAGAATATTTGAGATAATTCTCATAAGAGTTGTGGGATTAGTTTTTCCCTTGGATCCAAATGAGAATGCTGTGTCCCCTTGCATGTTGGATCCAAATGAGAATTCTGGGATGATACATCTTTTGAGGACGCCGTTAGGCCCAAATAGGAAATTCCTGCAAAAACCAAGTGTCTGGGAACACTTGCTAAAACATTCTATAAAATTTCCTAATCTGATTTTGTTAACCTACAGAAAGTAAAGACAGTCCTGTTTTCCTGGGTAAAGGGCACAGCTATTCACATAGAAATAGAATTCTCACCAGTGGATTCCACAGATGGGCACCATGACAATCTCATTATTGAGGACAAACTTTGAAGTAATCTTGGTGTTAAATGTTTATGTAATCCCATGTTTTCTGCCAGTGCTCTAGTAGTCTGGAAAGGCTTCTTGTACTTCAGTCTTCTAGTTTGTGTTGAGTTTTGATTCTCATTGCTGGGGTGAATCCCAATGGAAAATACCCCTAGCAAGCACCATTTATAGCCAGCACCTCTTAGATACCCTTTACTTTTCATGCCAGGAAATGGGATGTAATGTGTTTTGTTTGTTTTTCTTGGCACATGTAGCTCCATACTTGTAGAGCAGTGTGCTAACAAAGCAGCTTCTGTTGTCATTGAAGTACTCCAGAGGAACATTGGTGGGGACTCTGTAGACAGAATAATCACTTTTGGGAAAGTACTAAATAACTCATTAGCCATAGTATGCCAGGGCTACGATAGCCAGGAATTTTCTTCCATTGATTAGAAGTGCTATTAGATATTTTTGTGTTTTAGATAATAGAAAACTTTGATAGTTGTAGTCTAGTTAAAAGGAACAAGGGTTAGGTTACTCCACTCTGCCAGTGACTGACAGGCTTGGTTCTGCCCATTATGTTTCAAGCAGGTTAAATTCCATTGTTAAGGATTTCTTTATCTTCCTGCTAAAAACAGAGTAACAGGGTCTCTCTTTCCTTCCTTGTTTGTAGCAGTCAGAAGACTGGTGAGTAAGTGTAGTCAAGAGCTATTCTCCCATTGCATCAGAAAAGAGACAGTACAGTGGGGAGAAAATATAGGAAGCCCCTTCTCTCTGGAGCTCTAAACTGGTTACACATACTAACCATAGGCTCCATATGAAAGACAGAGGAAGTCCCAGTGACAGCATTCTAGTAGAAATACCAGCATTTTCTAGATGGGCTTTGAATGGTACTTGCTTGTAACCTTTTCCCCATCTCCCCATTTTTTTCATATTTACTTGGATTAGTAGGTTGAGTACTTAGGCTTGTAGGTGTCTGATAAAATTTTCAAACACTGCATTCATTAACACCTTCCATTCAAGAGTTGTTATACTAGTGGTTAGGGGCAGGGGCTATTACCAGCTCAGAAAAGGATAAGTGTTAGAGTACAATGCATGAGAAATGATGTAATCACATATCATATTACTGGCAAATCCCATCTTCATAGAAAAGTTACTATTTTATCAGCATAATATTTATGTATTAAAGAATTTGTGCCATAAAAAGGTGAATGGTGTCCTTTCTATTACAGCAACTGCATATTTTGTATACCTTGATTTTAGGGTCTTAGCAGGAAATACTTGTTGGCACATATGAGATATTTATTAGTTTTTTCAAATCATTGCAGTTCACTTGAAAAGTCTTTATCTTGAGAGTGTAATGAATTACTCTAGACACTTATTTCTGTGTTCTAGTTCTGCGCAGTTCTGCATATCGCTTTAGGCGAAAGGCTTGCGCCTTGGTGGACTATAAAGTCTAGATGCGCAGCCACTTCTGACAGCTTTGGACTTTTTATTGGTAATTACACAGATGGTAGAGAATGTTTTAGCAAGTGAGATGTTTTTAGAGGGAAAAATAGTTTGCAAAAATAATTTATGCAGTGAATAACATGTTTTTTTCTCTAAATGTGCCTTCACTAAGATGTAATATTGCATTATTTTAATGTTCTCTGAAATGGTATATAATGACTCTTCCTTCTGACAGACTAAGGAAAGTATTGTTTGTAGATGTTACAAAAAGTAGTTTAAAAAGTTGAATTACTGAGCCATGTTCTACTGATGTCTTTTAACAGGATATTGCTAGGTCCTATCTGTCTTCCAATTCATTTTGAAGAAATAATAATCTGTGATCTACAGACCAAAATTTAAGCATGGTTTCTTCAACTATGACCAGGAAATATAAAATTATAAATGCATAATCAATGTAAAGTGAAATAAATAGACATACCACAAAATTCACTACTGTTTAATATTAATGATATACTATGTTAATATTACCTTTAAACTTGGAGTAAGGGTCTAGGTAACTCATTACAAACAGTAAAGTTTCCAGGATTTGTTAGGACTGTGTGAAATGATATGAAAGTTCTATCCTACATACCTACAGCCAACTTCAGTTGCTTCTTGCCTGCCTAAGATATCCCCACAGACTGTGATGATTTTGCATCTTCTCCTTGTATTCATTTGTGAGACTTAATGGCCTTTGATCCTTTATAATAGCTATGACTAGAACATGATTTGATTTGATTTTTGGGGTGGAGAGGGGATGGCTGAGGGAATGCCACAGAGGGGAAATTCAAAGCTGTAAACTGAATAAAAGTGCTGTTAGTGGCAATATGATTGGTGTCCCTGAATGCTTTTGGGCCTTAAGTGGCAGAATAGGTCTAAGGCCATATCTATCGCATTGTATGTAATAAGTTATTAGAGCTGGATTTTTTACACTCTTTAGGATATATATTCTGTACAATATGAAGAAAATAAAGGGTTGCAATGTAAATGGAAAAAGTGAGTGAACCAGCTAAAACAAGAGATTTGCTGTGACCAAAAATAAAAAATGAATTGGAAATCTTGAAAATAAGTACATCTCCCTAAGATATACCTTAATGTTACTGAACCTAAACTTGCCAAGAAAAAGACCAGGGCTGGATAAAGGAAACATTAAAGACATTTCTATTAGTTAAGTTTTGGGAGCCCTAAGTTGACTTTAAAAAATAC
Source organism: Dermatemys mawii (assembly GCA_007922305.1). Taxonomy (NCBI): domain Eukaryota; kingdom Metazoa; phylum Chordata; order Testudines; family Dermatemydidae; genus Dermatemys; species Dermatemys mawii. The sequence goes on along the minus strand of ML677334.1, from coordinate 34,926,741 downwards.
ATTATTGCAAATTATATTATTGCAAAAAATACATCAATGCAAAATAGAACAAATAATTGAAGGATATTTTGGAATGTTTCAATAGATGAAAACACATCTATTTAACAATTACTGAATTAGATTATCAAATCTTGATATTTCACATACAAACGTGGCCATTTGCACTCTCAAAGATTCTAAGGTCACATTACTAAGATTTCACAAAATTGCATATTTACTGAGAGTCATTTAATAGTGTTAGAAACTTGTCAGCATAAATTAGTTAAATATATATTATGGCCCACATTTGTTGATTCTTTTATTTATGTTACTTACTAATTGTCAAAATTCAGTAATCTGTAAAGGGTCTTCATTGGCTAGTGCAAAGTAGTAGGATTTTACCATATTAATGCATAGTCAAAATATTCAGACTAAAATTATTGTGCAGAAAACATTCATTTCAATCACTGTTGTGTTGAAATTCCTGCTGGGCTACTCAAAAAAACTGCAGGCATGAAGTATTAATTATTTCAATCATCTGCTCTATTAGGGGATACTTTTTTTCCCTTCAACTGTTGAGGCTGTGGTAGAGTTCTAAGGGTCAGCATGAAGATGTGATTAAGAAAAAATAATGGTGAGGAGCGTTTGATAGTAATTAGGAATGGAAACACATACAAAAGATTCTTATCAGTCAGTAATGAAGACTGGCATTCGTGAAGAGGGATATATATGCTCAGTTCAAACACAATTCTTAATTTTCTGTTCAAATGTTTCCATGTTTTAGAAATCTTGATGCTGTGAAAGTATATTTAAAGATGATAATTCAGTGAGCTGTGCTCATTTATTTTTAATTAGACTGATACCCAAATTTTAAGCCATTACTATATTATACATTTAGTGTTAAAAATACTGGTTTTCAAAAATTGCTCAGAAGATATTTAATGCTGACATCAGTCTTTACTTACTCACATGAGCAATTTCATTGAATTCACATATGGGGATTTCACAGATAAATAAGGATTTGCAGAACTGGGCTCTCTGGGTTGGAATTTGGTTTTCATTTTTGTTTTGTTTAGTTACACATTGATAGATGAAACAACCTGCATTAATAACCTACTTTCCTTAATATTTCTGTTCCTTAGTTAATATTTTAAACTGCTAATGTATTGTTTTAATAAATTCATTTGTTTTGTTACACTTTTCTAGTTTTTTTTCTTACATAGTGCAAGAATTTCACTGTGTCCATTCCCCAAAAGGAGGTTTTATTTTTAATACCGGTGAGCAAAAATTATCAGTGACTGATTGTAAGCTACATGATACTTGTTCAGTCTATCAAATTTGAGGGGGAAAGCAGAAGTTTGCAATTGTCTAGATGAGTGTTTCAGTTCTTGAGCTTTTATGCTTAGTTAAGGGTTGCTAAACTTGATATGTCAAAGTTCTTTCTTGTAAGAGCATATAAATACTGGATGTGTTAGTCTTTTTATTTTTCAGGTATGTCTGTGTGTGTTTTGTTCTTTAGGAAAACAACATTATCTGGTGGTTTGAGCCCAGGGCTGGGATACAGGAACTCCTGAACTCTTAATTCAGGCCCACCAGTGATTCATTTTGTGGCCTGGGCAAGTCACTTAACCTCTCTGCCTTTTCTATTCACCCATCAAATGGTGCTAATGAACTTACCTACCTTACTGGTTGTTATGAGGATTTATCAGTTAATGTTTGTAAAGTGCTCTAAAGATTTAAATTATTACATAAATGTTGTTTTCTTCTTTAAAATATGAATTTAGTAGTTACTGGATTGACAGCTTTGGAGAGTGAAATCCTCTAACTTCAGACAGATAAAATATAGAGAGTCACAACGCAAACTTCCTGACATAGAAGTATTTCTTTCTAAATGAGAGAGTAGTTAATTGTTTATACCATTGAAAGCTTGGTGTGACTGCTGCACTGACTGCCAGCATTAGTGTCAGTCACAGCCAATTGCAGCAATGACTTTAGTGTTTGTATAAAGCTGCCCACTTGTAACTGGACTTTGACCAGCAGCTCATTTGTTAGGGCTCTCTGCAACAATACAGGTAATGACTTCTGACTTGGTCAGGATCAGAAATGATATGTACTAGATGAGTTGAACGACTCCATGTGCTTTTTCAGTCCATTTTCAGCCCTAATGTTAGTGCAGTAGATCACATCCAAGCATCATCCACAGCTTTTTATTCTTGTAACCCTGGTAAATAGTATGGTAAATACAACAACATAAATTTTTGAATATATTATTAGGATAAATAATTTGGTGACAGTCTGACAGTTTAAAGCTACTTAATTTTGAATACGCCTTTAAAAATCAGTTTTATGTTCTTTATAGCATTGTTTCCCCAAAACAGTAATATCTCTTGAAGTACAGTTTGTATTCATGTGATTTTGCTGATATTTTCTTAAGTTGATTAAACTTCTCCTTTTTTTTAAGGTAAAGTGCAAGTTAAGAGTTCAGACATACAAGTTGGAGACCTCATCATAGTCGAAAAGGTTGATGCTTTTAAAATATATTTGACTATAAAGATGCCAACTATTAACACTTATGCTGACTATCTTTTGAAATTGTTGGGCTATCAAGTGATTAAAAAATGAATTGGAATTAATCACACTGCTAGTAATAGAATGCCATTTATTTAAATATTTTTGGATGTTTTCTACATTTTCAAATATATTAGTTTCAGTTACAACACAGAATATAAAGTGCAATATACACTTCTTATTTATTTTTGATTGCAAGTATTTGCACTGTAAAAAACCCAAAAGAAATAGTATTTTTCAATTCACCTAATACAGTGTTGTTCTTTTAAGACGTCTGAACGCATTCTCCATACCTCATCCATCTCAGATTTTTGGAAGGCACTTCAGATTCTTAAAGCGTGGGTTGAGTGCTGTGGCTATCTTTAGAAATATCACATTGGTAGTGTCTTTGCATCTTGTGAAATCTGCAGTGAGTGTGTTCTGAAAATGAACAACAGGTGCTGGGTCGTCATCTGAGACTGCCATAACATGAAATATATGGCAGAATGTGGGTAAAACAGAAAAGGGGACATACAATTCTCCCATAAGGAGTTCAGTCACAAATTTAATTAATGCTTTTCTTTTTTTTTTTTTTTTTTAACAAGTGTCGTCAGCATGGAAACATGTCTTCTGGAATGGTGGCCGAAGCATGAAGGGGCTTACAAATGTTTAGCATATCTAGCATGTAAATACTTTACAATGGCAGCTACAAAAGTACCATGCAACAATGCCTATTCTGACTTTTTGGTGACATTATAAATAAGAGGGCAGTGTCAGCTCCTGTAAATGAAAGCAAACTTGTTTGTCTTAGTGATTGGCTGAACAAGAAGTAGAACTGGGTGGACTCGTAGGTTTTGAAGTTTTACATTGTTTTGTTTTTGAATGCAGTTATGTAACAAAAATTCCACACTTTCTTGACAAAGAAATTGCACTACAGTACCTGTATGAGGTGATCGAAAAATATTATTTGTTTTGTTTATCATTTTTGCAGTGCAAATATTTGTAATAAAAATAATATACATTGATTTCAAACACAACACAATACAGTAGAAAAACAGCCAAAAGATTTAATAAATTTCAATTGATATTTTATTAACAGTGCAATTAAAACTGTGATTAATCATAATTAATTTTTAAAATCACTTTTCATTTTTTTGAGTTAATCGTGTGAGTTAACTGCAATTAATTGACAGCCCTAGTATAATGAAATAGTTACTTATGAAATACTAACTACTAAGAAATATTTTAGACCAGTTGAGTTTTATTTCTGAATCTTCAAGCAATTTTGATTTTTGTTTGAATTTAATTATATTTCTAATTAAATATAAACATATGTATTTATATTTATAAGTAGTTTGATTTCTTTTCACTGAAGGAATTATTGAGTAAATGTTCATGGGCTATTTTATATAGGAGTTCAGAGCAGATGATCATGATGGTTTCCTTTTGGCCTTATAAATCTACCTTTTTTCATTCATTTGATTTTGTTTGTTCTGTGTCTTTCACTTGAAAATTTAAATTCTTCTATATTTCCCATATATGTCTCGTACATTTTGTTTTCAGATGTCTAAAAAAAATTGTCAGTACAGATCTTCACTTATGCTAGAAGTGTGTGAACCTTCTAGAAAGCAGTGGCTCTTGGAAACATGCATGTATTCTTTTATGTAATTGAACATTTGACTATGAGAATTGCATAAAGAGGCATGCACCAAATCTATTCCATATCTTTGCCTGCAGTGCTGAGAGAGACTGGGAACACTCAGTCTCCTCCTCCTCTTTCACTTGCAGTCATTTCTTTCTTTGGCTTAATTAGTTTTTTCTCTTATGTTGTAATTATCGATTTTTTTAAAAAAGAAATGTTTGTTTTTGCCCAGTTGCTCATTCCAGTTCATTTGGGAACTGGTCTGCACTTGCTGTAATGAGAAAATACATGTGAAGTATGGGCATGTATGGTGACTGAAAAGGTTCATGCACCCTAGGCCAGTGATTCTAAAGCAGGAGTACATAGAGTTCTTCCAGGGGGTACATCAACTCATCTAGATATTTGCCTGCTTTTACAACTGGCTATATGAAAAGCACTAGTGAGTCAGTACAAACTAAAATTTCATACAGATAATGACTTGGCATTATATACTACACATTGAAATGCAAGTACAGTGTTTATATTCCTGTTGATTTATTTTATGATTATATGGTGAAAATGTGAAAGTGAATAATTTTTCAGTAATAGTGTGCTGTGACACTTATGTATTTTTGTCTGATTTTGTAAGCAAGTAGTTTTTAAGTGAGGTGAAACATGGGGATACGCAAGACAAATCAGACTCCTGAAAGGAGTACAGTAACCTAGAGAGGTTGAGAGCCACTACCCTAGGCCTCTTGGATCTGTGCAGGCTTTACCTTAAGATGTTGGGATTTTGAAAATCAACTTAAGGTTTTCCTGTCAGAGGAATCTCTGTGCCTTGGGTCTTTCTCAGACAGGTTCGTGTTGGAAATCTGACTTTGCAGATAGCAGAGTTAGGTTTTCTCCCAGCACCACAGGGTCAGTATCAAGTAATTCTCTACCAGGCACAGGAGGAGGCATCAAAAGTCAAATCTCACATTTGTTGTTGCTTCATCTGACATGTCATCTGGCAAATGGAAGTTTGGCAGAGAGCCCTCCATTAAACTTTATGCATGTCTACAGATTATTTCTAAACTCCCTTTTGGGGATTATTCTTCCTCCTTTCTTACTGCACAGACTAGAATTATTTCTGACAAAGGAGTCCAAGAAGCCCTTCAGAAAGGGTCCCTATTCAATTTCATTCCAACCTGCTCCATCCTTCCCCACTCCTTTTTTTTAAGGATCTCATTTGTGAGAACGTGCTAAAGGTGGAAGTGAATTCCTTCCTCTAACTGTATAGAGGAAGCCCCTCATTAGTAGGTAGAAAAGGGTTTCAATTTCCTTCCTGTTTTTTTCCCATGCCCAAACAAAAATAATTCTTTCCCTAAGTCTACAAGATTAGGTTGTAGCTCTTCATTTAAAATGTACTTATTTGTACATTTTTGTTGAACCAGCCTATTGGAATTTGAAAATACGTAAGGTTCTGTGTAGGCAGTGACCATTGTCAGTACAAAGTACTTTTTTGTATCTTTCAGTTCATCCAAGGTTCTTATCTAAATTTCTAGCAATGTAGTTGCACGCTTAAAATAGCAATGCAGCCACATGTACTCCTGTCTGGACAACCGGCTTTCTCAGAGCTAATGGTTTAGAAGTATCTAGATAGCTCTTCAGATGTTGTGTAAAAAGTGTCCCCTAAGAAGCTAAAAATCAATCTTAAGAAGTCCATCTTTGCTTTGACTCAGATGGGATTTCCTGAACTCAGCATGTAACTGCATATTGTACATACAGAAGGACAAATGTCTGAAAATTCAGATTAAGGTTCCGTGCACCTCGCAGTAAACTGGATTGAAACTCTGTAGCAAAGTTCCTGGATTCTTCAACATTCTGGTGCAGCATACAGAAAAGTTGGTGGCAGCTTTTGTAAAAATTAAGTGTTTTAATTTAAATGTGACCATAAATAATTAGTAAGATGTTCAGAAGAAGTCAGCCAGATATAGACATCTAAATGCTGTGGCCAGATTGTTGAAAGTGGTCAGCACCCAGATGCTTCGGTAGCTCCTAGTGATTGTTCTAAATCTTTGAAAGCCAGTAGTAAACTGATTGATTTAAGGGTTTTCACATAGGGATTTGCTTAGATTTAAGCAATACACCTTAGTTCAATTGGTGTAAGTTTTGTGTTTAAGCCAGCACTTAGGGAGACAGTTCTGCCTCTATTAAAATGCTGTTCTTAAGGTTATCTTCATTACTTAGAGGACTAGACACACACAATGATTAAGTTCTATAGAGTTTAATAGCAAATTTACATCTCTTCAGTGATTGTCACAAAGCGTATGGAAAATATATAATTCCATATTAACTACTTAGGTTTTTGGGGTGACTTGTATAGAACCTTATTGATTCAATTCCTATTACATTTTGTAGAACTTTATTTTATATTATAAGTATGGTATGTCACTGAACTCAGTTTTGTGTGGAAATTTATACTGACAATACTCCAAGGAAAGTGTAAGGAGCTTACCAACAGCATATCACAAGATGTCTTAGAGTAGGACTTAAGAGTTACGAACACGTCGGGAATGGAGGTTGTTCGTAACTGAACAAGATGATGTGATGGTTGTTTCAAAAGTTTACAACTGAATATTGACTTAATACAGCTTTGAAACGTTACTATGCAGCAGAAAAATGCTGCTTTTAACCATCTTAATTTAAATGAAACAATCACAGAAAGTTTCCTTACCTTGTCAAATTTTTTAAAAAACCCAATCTTTCCATTCTTTAATAGTTTACCTTTAACATGGTACTGTACCATATTCTGCTGCTGCCTGATTGCATATTTCTGGTTCCAAATGAAGTGTGTGGTTAACTGGTCAATTTGTAACTCTGGTGTTCTCACCCTCACCCTCCTTTCTTGCTTCAGAATTTTTTACATGCATTTTTAATCGAACTGAGAGAAATTAAAATTGGATTAGAATTTGTGCTGTTTGTATCATTTCAGGTCTGAACTTTTGCTTCCGAAAGGAAGCATACACAGGGCTCTAATAACTACTGCTTTTCAGCAGTTTCCACCTTCGTGCTAAGAGCATATATGTGCTCCAGGAGTGGGGCTCTAACAACAGTCTACTCCAGCACATAGTTACTATGTAAATAATCTTCCATTTCTAACAGGTCAGTACAATCTATGGGTTATGTCCTACCATAATGTTCTAAGAACTCAGGAGGGCTGGAGCTAATTTAATTTCCTTGCTCTAGGGCTCAATTCTATGAGGTGCAGAGCTTCCTCATCTTCCACTGACTTCACCTCAGAGGAGGAGCCTCAGCACCTTTATTATCAGATTTTAATTTGGGTGGCCGATGTTTCAATTTCTGGTGATTTAGGAAAATGGTGGGTAGATTTTCATTGTGGTGGAATAAAGATTTAGCCAAAATATCTGAGTCATAAGTCATGTGGCGTAATCACTTCAAATTGTGCTGCAACTATAATTCTCCTTTTTTGTCTGACCTAACCATGGATGCAAGTAATGAAAAAAGAATTCTTAGGAGTCAGATTGTCTTATTGTGCAATGCTTTAGGTTACTGAATTTATTTTATTTTAGAGATTAAGTATCAAAAATAATACCAGTTGATGTACTCTGGTTTTCTATTTATTGCAACTAAATCCTGGTTGTTTTTACATTGGCCTTAAAACTACTTGAAATTATGTTTTACCTGTATTTTGTTGAAGTCAGCAATTCTCAGTTTCAAAGTATGACTCTGAGGCCAAAGAACCAGTCAGGAGTGAAGTGTTCAATTGCTTGCTCTAATGGCAAAAAAACAAGTTAACGTTATATTTGACTGGAAGAGCATTTCTGCAGTGAAATTAATGAGTCATTTGAGAAGAAGATCCATATGTTAACTAGTGCCTGCACCACAAACACTAACAACTGAAAAACTTTCCTACATTTAAACTTTGAACAGCCTTTGGTTTTACAGGCCTGATTTAATTTCACAGCAAATCTACAGACCATTTTGTGGTGAAAGCAGTTTGGGTTCTGAGTAATACTTTTGTTAATGTTTCATCAACTGAAAAGTTGCTAATATAATTAATATTATAACAGGAGGTGGAAATGAGGGGCCTCAGAGTGTGGAAAATGACTTTTTTTAATAGGAGAAAATATTCCTGGTTTACAAAAGAAAAAAACTGTTTGAGTGTTTAAAACATGTTTTTTTTTCCTGAGGATATGTGCTTCCCTCTCTGTGTTGGGTGAATCTTAACTATTTTGTTTGTCAAGACATACTTTATTATTTAATCTTAAGAATTAATTTAGGTGTGCCTAATGCTTTACAATAAAGGGAATGTGTCATACTGAACAGAAGCCACAACCCCAGAGGGTCTGTCAAATGACTAGTACAGTTCAGAATGAGCAGGTGGTATGTATTTGATCATTGTAGGCAAGTTTTCAGGGGCTTCTTAAAGGATGTGAGGGGTCTTGGTATAAACTGAGTTTGATCAAATTTCCTACCCCCATCCTTTAAAAATCCTCAAAATGTAGGGTAGTGCCCACCTGAGTTAAGGATGGGAGGAGACATAGATAACTATTTAATTGTTGTTGTCATTTAAGGGAAGATTTATTTAATTTTGAAGTTATCTTATGTCTTTTAGTTTTTCACATGGTATGAGTACAACTAGTGTAGATACAGTACATTAGTAAAGTTAATTTTTACCACAGTGTCTTTCCAATTTGAACATAGGCTGTTCCTACTTAAGTTGGTCCTAGTTCTTTCAATAGTAATAGGTCATAAATTCCATCATTGATTTCATTATTCTATTGTATTTTTTTAGATTCCTCTCCTTTTCTAGTACATAGCCACCAATGCAAACCTTTTCCACAAGTTGTAAAGACAGATGAGTAGCCTCTTCCTGAAGAACCAGACCACTACTGTTCAAGTAGGCTAGTAAATTAAAACATTTTCAGTTGATGAATTTCCAAGGAAACGGAGTGTATGCGAACTGCTAGTATTGTGGTATTTTGATTCGTGAAAATGTAGTTTTTTATATATCAGAGAATTTTTCTAGTGACGGGGATTTTAGGTTTCTTCTGAAATATGAATATCAATTATTAGTGTCTCTAAACTTAGGCAATTTTCAGACTATTCTCACTGTAATTTTATGGGTGCCCAACACAGTAGCAAGCACCACTGCTGTTGTTCCCATACCCTACACTTCCCTAACAGGCTCTCGCTTTGCATACCTGTTGGACTTCTCTTCAAGCAGAACAGTTACTATCATTTCTCCCTTACCAATTATTTTTTATGGGAATATTTGTGGGCAGACAGGCTGTAAGTTTTCTAAAGGTTTCTTGAAGATTTTAAAACCCTTCATGTCAGTCTTCAAAACTCAAACCAAAAAGATTCCCATATAATACTATAAAATCCGACAGTGTGTTGACTGTGCTTTTCAAATAATAGTATTGTAATTGAACACTGATATATGGAGGCCATTTTGGAAGTTCAAAATTTGTCCATTCTTCATATGATGATTAGTGTTTCACTTGTAATGCAGAATGAGATGAAAGATCAGTTTATTTTGCTTTGTGAATTGAATATTTGGGTAGTGTGAAAAAAATATCAAAGGAGGGTCCTTGGCGCTCACAGTACAAACCTAGGATCCTTCAGATACTGTTTAGTTGGCTATCTTTCTGACTGTTGGATGGCTTAATGTGTGTTATTGCTGGCAAGTAGGAGTGGTTAGAAGTGTGGCCGTTTTTGTCAAATTTGGTTGCTTCTAAGGTTTTGTGCGATGCACAGTAACTAAGGGAATAGATGCCTGATAATTTTTAAAATATATAAATGATCCTGTTTGACTTGGAACTATTATGGGTGGTGAGTCTTTTGGGTCATAGATGTTTTATCTCTGAATATGGAGATAGGGTCTGTGTCTTGCCTGTGAAAATGAACTTGTAGTTTTTCTTGATTACTGTATAAGGCCTGGTGAACGGCGTTTATAGGAAGTCATCAGTAAACAAGCAGAACGCAACAAAGAATAACCTGTCACTGGCCCATGCCGGCTGATTCAAGATCTTGGGGCTCAGACTTCAGGGCTGTGTCATTGCTGTGTAGACTTGCGGGCTCAGGTTGGAGCCCAGCTCTAGCTCTCTTTGGGGTGGGAGAGTCCTAGAGCTCGGGCTCCAGACTGAGCCCGGAAATCTACATAGCAATGAAACAGCCCTGCAGCCTGAGCCACAAGAGCCAAAGTCCACTAGCGTGGACCAGCCGCAGGTTTTTTCCTTTGCTGTGTAGACTTGCCCTAGTGATGCTTGGAATAAAAGGTTTCAGAAATGTCATGTTGTAAATGTATTGAATTTCCTGTAAAACATCTATTCAAAGGTAATGTTATGCCCTGTTAGAGTTAAAAATATTGCTTTTATGATAACTCCTGAAAGCCCCAAACAAGATCAGGGCCCAGTTGTGATAAACACCGTACAAATACATAATGAAAGACAAGCAGTTGTCAGAGGAGCTTACAATCTGACAACTGTACACTAGGTTGGTGAACTAGCCTTCCATCTTTTAGCAGCTTAACTTCAAATACTAGATTAGGGAAAATCTGAAAATGAAATTGGTCCTGAGTTCATTGCTATTTGTACACATCACAAACACACTATGCAATTTGGCACAGTTGGAAGTTTATGCACAAAACAGAGCCAGAATAGTTTTTGATACTTCATTAATTTTGCAAATGATCATGATTGAAGTTTTAATTGCAGAGATGAAAGTTGAAGCTAGACAAATTCTGACTGGAAATGAGATGCAGATGTTTAATAGTAAGGGTAATTAACCACTGGAACAACTCCAGGTTTGATAAAGAGTTGATTTTAAAAAAATTTAAAAAGTAATTTTTTTATTTAAGTAGAATTTTTTGATTTAAATCCAATATTTTTATTTAAATTAAATACTGGTTTACTTTTTAAATAAATCAGTTTAAAATTCAATTTCAAATTGATAACCTACAGTAAGGCCTAAATTTATTATAATATATTAAGTAATTTAAATTGATACAAAAATATTAAGCTGTTGATATTTGCTGCCAGTTTGTAGAGAAAGTCAAATCACTAAACTGGAGGAAGCCACTGGCTCAGCAGCTGGAGCTAGAGTTGTTTTAAGTGCCAAATCAGCTTTTGACAACAGTAGTTCAGTTAATGACTAGTTCATTTAAAGTTGGGATTTGGGAGGAAGTAGGAAAGCTTGTTTTATCTTTTCCAGTGCATGAATAAAAAATAGGCTTGAGGAGGAGATCTACTGGTTCTAAAATCTTGAAACATGGGGACAAGAAATATTCAGTTCAGTTTACTAACTCTAGATAATACTTCCTTAGTTTAATAAATCAGTTAATTTGAAATGCAAAATATGTTTGGATAATTTTTTCTTATGTATCCAGCACATTTAAGATACTTTTATTTAATACAAAAAATTAAAATGCTGTTCTTATATATTTTTAATTGATTTGAATTTCCATCCAAATAGACCTTGATATAAGTCACAAGTAAAAAATGTAATCATTTAGTAAATAAGAAATTAATCATTCACCATTTTCTAACATAAAAATGTAAAAATTAAAAATCTGAATAAGTGTAGTTTAAGGTATATCATTGCTTAATTGTGTATGGATGTAATGTATCCTCCTGATTAATAAAAAGCACCACATTTAGTGCAAAAGCAATATTTAGCTGAAAATCAACATATTGTAATTGTTACCAACAATGAAACTCAGTCTTTCCTTACAAAAATAAGTAAAAAGTACAAATCCAAAACTTTAAAATCAACTATTTAAATCAAGGTTTCCGGCTTGCTGATTTAAAGTCAATGATTTAATTTGCTTAAATTTAAATCAGTCCACACTGAAACAAACTTATCAAGGATTGTGATGGATTTGCCAATACTGGCATTTATTAAATCACATTTGGATATTTCCCTAAAATAAATGCTCCAGTTCAAACAGGAATTAATTCAGGGAAGTCCTATGGCTTGTGGTATACAGGTCAGACTAGAAGATCAAAGTGGGCTCTTCTGGCCTTATAGTCAATGAATCCTTATCTGTGAAAGCTGTGTGGAAAAACTCGCTAAGTGTCTTCATGTGTTATGCGTGCTCAACACAGTACATTTAGTCCATTACTTTATTTGAGCCCTAAATTTACTCACAGTTTAAAAATGGCAAAATTCTATTCAGGCCCATCATCGTGGCATGTATGCATCTTCCTGAATTACATCAATAAATGTAATTAGCATGTCACTTGTGTTCTTTCTCCCCAGTTTTCCCAGGGGAAAGTTATATAAGAATTACTCTAAGACCGAGTGCGAGTATTGCTTTTTTTCCCAGAAGGAGCATATGGAAAAATGCAAAATATACTAAGAAATGTACTATGTACTTTGCCAGTGGCATATGAATTGAAACTAATATATATATATTTGATTAAAACTCAGACTATGATTTGAGGACTTCAGTAACTCAGTCAGAGGCTAGGAGTCTATTACAGGAGTGGGTAGGTGAGGTTCTGTGGTTTGCGATGTGCAGGAGTTCAGACTAGATCATGATGGGGCCCTTCTGACCTGAAAATCAATGAGTCTATGAAGCATAGAAGACCCCATAGGGTAGCTAAAGGTGGACTGTGAAGAGTGAGAAAATATTTTTTATTTGTGCTGCTTTGGGCTTGAGGCCTGTGTATGTTGTGTCACTTCAGACCTAAATTATGCAGTACGGAACTCAGAATTATGCAATACTGTGTTATTTCTCTCATCCTGTTACTCCCAGAAGTCTTTAACTCATTCCTTTGCAGTCCAGTCCAAATGTCCTTTATGGTATTTGTTTGAGAATTTGAGAGAGAGAGATCAAACGAATACCAGTGTGCTGCTGATTTATGTACTGACATACTGCATAACTATTGTGGAAGATGTGCGGGGTTTGTTTCTTTTAATGGTTGGGAAGTGGGAGATTTTGAAAGTTGAGTAAAAGACAGGTGTGTGTTTTGTCGGTGTGTGTTTTTCGTTTTTTGGGTTTTTTTGGAAACCCATGAATATTTGGGACAGCCTTTCTGTATGCAGGAGATAGACATGGCTTTTGATACTGTAGAGGAAATACATGTTCTCTTTCTCTTCTCTTTTTTGTTTTTATTGTTTGGGCAGGGACAGAAGTTAACTCATCTCTAAAATGGGATAATAATACTGCCCTGCCTCCCAAAGTTGTGAAAACAAATCCAGAAATACTCGAGAGGCATGGTCTAGTGATGTGGTCCATATAAGTGCCATGATAGATACTTCAACTTACTCCATCAGATCTACTATCCTCTCCCCATTTAAAATAAGGAAAGAGTGAGGATTTGAGCCACTAAAATTGTTTTCTTCTGAAGATTTTAGTTGGTCCTTCAACATTACATAATTGTATTTTTTCTGACTAAAAACGGTAGTACTCCTTATTAAAATTCTTCTGGCATTTAAGAGATCCACTTATAGGGAGGATCTGAAAGGCTTGACTGTTTATTCTATAATTTTTCTAAAATATTGATTTCTGAATTGCAAATGTTGAATGTAAAGTACTTTGATAAATCCTATTTTAATTGCATTTCAATCCAAGTGTGACCCTTAGCTGCTGATCTTACTGGACATTTGACTGGAATGATTTTTTCTTACAAACGTAAATATGCTTTCCCCCCAGAATCAACGAATCCCATCTGACATGGTATTTCTCAGAACTTCAGAGAAAACAGGTATGTTTAGATACTTTAATCTTATTGGTTTTAATGGAGCTTTGTAGGTATAGTGAATTTTTTGTTTGTGCGCTTGGTGTTTTGATTTAGAACGGTTATAAAGGTCTATGGTAGCAGATAGACCGTTGATAATACAGTGTATAAGCATCATCTTGTGAGCTGTGTGACATTTATGAACCATAACAAATTTGAGCAGATCAAGAATCCATATTATGAACTAAAGTGCATGACACTTCTAAAATATGCTCCCTTGACTGAATGTGTTGATTTATTATACATACATCTCTTATATCTAGTACTCAAATTCTTAACCCAGGTATTGAAGCAAAGGCAGATTGAGACTATTTTGTGTGTTTGTCTTAAAGATATGAATAACTGGCAGAATATGACAGTATGTGTAATGTGTATATTTTATATGACCTTTAATATGTATATATTGCAAATAAAATTGAAATAAGTACAATTGCATTATTTTTACTAAATCATTACCAGTTTCATTGATGTAATTGATTCTATTCAATGTGTAACAGTAATATGTGATTCTAGGGGTTTATATATTTTTTAAAACTGACTGCGAAGTGAGGATTTAGGAAGGCTGTGAACATCTTACTTAGAACAGTTAATACTACTACTTAGCACTTACGGTATAGAAAGTCTTATACTGTGCTAACACTAATCTGCTGTGATTAGAGCTGTGCGGGAACTGGCATTTCTACTTTGTGGTCAACTCCATGGTTTCAAAATTGATTTTGCTCTAAATCAGAATAAAAAGAGAGAATTTCTAAACTTTGGGCTAAATGAATTTCTGGAAAAAAAAATTGTTTTCACTCAGTCAAAATGTTTTGCTTGTCTTTTGAACATTTAAAAATTTTAAATGTTCTTATACTATTCAAAATTTGGAAAGACAGTCAAAATGTTTCATTTCAAAAATGTTGAAGTGAAATGTTTCAATCTTATCAATACTTTTCTGGAATGATTTCTTTGGCTGAAATTCATATATTGCCACAAGAAGTTTTGGTTTTGACAAAATAGCAGTTTCCAGTACAAAAAATTTAAATTTCCAACCAGGTGTTGTTCTGACACCATTGCTGTGAAATAAATAAGTAGTATTTATCCCCATTTTAAACAGAAGGAGACTAAGTGACTTTCCCAAAACAACGGTACAGGAAGTCAGTGGCAGAGCTGGAATTAGAATTCAGGATTTCCATGTTCTCTTTAGACAAGTGGTTCATAACCTGTTTACCATTGTGAGCCGCATCCAATACTAACTGTATGGCCCTGAGGATGTTGCATGGGCAGCAGCTCTGTGCTGATTGGACCGCAAGTGGGCCACAGGTTGAGAACTACTACTTTAGAGTGATCGTCCATATATGGATAATTGTTGCTACTCTGTGCACTCACGTTTGGATTCTTTTAGCAAGCAGTGTCTGTTAGGGGCTGAGTCTGTGCCGTGAATGTCCTTGTGCTTATAACAGAGGGCGTAAAAGGTGAGGCAGCCCTTATCACTCTTCAGATCCTCCTTATGGAATCCAACTTCAAGTTGGAACTCTTAAGTTGCCAAATCTCTGAGTTTGTTGTGAGTCCTTATAATATTTCATAAATAGCTGGCATTAGCTAGTAGATAGTTGTTAGCAGATGTTAAAGATGAGATTAGTGTTTCCTTTCCCCCTTAGCGCCCACTTTTTTCATTCTATTATTTTGGGAGCTTCTTTCCCTCAGGGAGCAGAAATCACCTGAGTTCAAGAATTCCCCCTTCTGTGAAGCAGTAATGCCTCTTTAAAGACAGATATGCTAAATAGTTTTTTGTGTCTGGGAAAAGGCATGTTTGTGAGAAGTGCTGACTTTGTAAATCATTCTAAAAGAGCACACAAAAAGCTAGGAAGTCATGCCTGAAAATGGTTTTGATGGAGATATTTGTGTATCATTCCTCAGATTCCATGGTCTTTGGAGCAAAAATTGCATAATAAAAATGTAGGGTTGGAAGAGGCTTCAAGCTGAAAGGTACCAGCTCTATATGTGGAGGCAAGACCAACTACACCTAAACCATCCCTGACAGGTGTTTGTCCAACTAGTTCTTAGAAACCTCCATTGATGGGATTCCACAACCTGTCTTGGAAGGCTATTCCAGAGTTTAACTATCCTTATAGTTAGAAAGATTTTCCTATTATCTAACCTAAATCTCTCTTGCTTCAGATTAAATCAGTAATTTCTTGTTTTACCTTCACTGGACATGGAGAACAATTGAACACTATCCTGTTTATAGCAGCCCTTAATATATTTGAAGATGGGTATTGGGTCCCCCATCAGTTTTCTTTTCTCAAGACTAAACTTGCTCAGTTTTTTTAACCTTTCCTCATAGGTCAAGTTTTCTAAAGCTTTTATCATTTTTGATGCTCTCCGCTTGGTTCTTCCAGTTTGTTCTCATCTTTCCTAAAGTATGGTGACCACAATTGCACACAATTCTCCAGCTGAGGCCTCACCCATGCTGAGTAGCCTGGGACAGTTATTGCCTATGTTTTACATATAACATTCCTGTTAATACTCCAAGAACGATATTAGTTTTTTTCACAACTGCATCACATTGTTGACTCCTATTTGATTTGTGATCCACTATAACCCCCAGAGTCTTTACAGCAGTAGTACTGCCTCGCCAGTTATTCCCCATTTTATAACTGTGCATCTGATTTTTCTTTCCTAAGAGAAATATTTTACACTTGTTTTCATTTAATTTTTTCTGTTAATTTCAGACCAATTCTCCAATTTGTCAAGATCATTTCAAATTCTAAACCCATCCTGCGAAGTGCTTCCAATCCTTCCCTGTTCGGTATTTCAAATTTTAAAGACATATTCTCCACTCTGCTATCAAAGTCATTAATGGCCATATCTAATATTATTGGACCCAGGACTGACCCCTGCAGGGCTCAACTGGATATGCCCTCCTGGCTAGCCATCCATGGTTTGTGACAATCCTGAGTATGGTCTTTCAACCAGTTGTGCATCTACCTGACAGTAATTTCACCTAAATGACAGTTCCCTGGTTTGTTTATAAAAATGCCCTGCAGGGGACTGTGTCAAAAGCTTTACTAAAATCAAGATGTATCATGTCTGCTGTTTCCCCTTACCCATTAGGTCTGTCAAAGAAGGGAATTAGGTTGGTTTGGTTTGATAAGTTCTTGAGAAATTCATGCTGGCTATTCCTTATAACCCTGTTATTCTCCATGTGCTTACACATTGATTGTTTAATAATTTGTTCCAGTATCTTTCCAGTTATCGCAGTTAGTCTTAGTGGTCTGTCATTCCCTGGGTTCTCTTTGTTCCTCTTTTTAAATATACTTACTATGTTTGCCCTTCTTCTGTCCTCTGGGACCTCATCCATTCTCAATGAGTTCTTGAAGATAATTGCTAATGGTTCTGAGATTGCATCAGCTAGTTTAAGTACCTTGGGATGAATTTCATCAGGCCCTGCCCACTTGAATACATGAAACTTACTTAAAAATTCTTTAACTTGTTCTTTTCCTATTCAGGCTTATGTTTCTTTGTGCTTATTGTTAATATTAATTGTGTTCATGGTCTGGTCACCATTAACCATAAGTGAAAACTACAGCAAAATAATCATTGAATACTTGGCCTTTTTGATGTTACCCACTGTAAGTTCTTCTTCCTCACTAAACAGAGTATCTACACTTTATTTAGTCTTCCTCTTGCTCCTAATGTATTTATAGAACCTCATTTTGCCTTTTATGTCCATTGGTAGGTGTAACTCAGTGTGTGCCTTAGCTTTTCTAGTGTTGCCCTTACATGCTTGCACTATTCTATTCGTTCCTTACAATTTTTCTGTATTTGCACTTTTTGTAGGCTTCCCGTTTGATTTTTCAGGTAATTGAATTGCTCCTGATGGAGCTATATCACCATTATATTCTTTCTATATTACATTCAAGGGTAGATGGCTTTTGTACCTTTAACATGTTTTTTTGAGAAACTGCCAGATTTCCTGAATTCCTTTATCTTTTAGCTTTTCTTTCCATGCATGCCTTCATTGCGTGAATTTATGGTTGAAGTGAGTATATCAGTAAACCAGACCTAGAGAAGAAGGTATAGGTACCTGTTAATCTTTATATTGGTGGAAGGATCTAGAAAAAGTTTGTACAGGAGTTCTTTTATCTACTGTTACCACCCATGACTCTAGTAACATGGTTCCAGCATGAGTTAGAGAGCTCATGTGGACCGTTGATAGACTCAAGGTCTCTGGTTTTATCAAGAGGCCCAACTGCTACACTTAAAAATTCTCAAGTTCAAAACAATTCTCAGAACATCATCAATCCAGATCTGGACAGACAATACAATAGCCATGTTTTATATAGATATGAAGGAGTAAGATTTATTTCCTTTCTCTGGAAACTATGTAGCTGTGGAACTGATGCATCAGTCACAAAATCTAATTTCTCTTCAGTTACAATACCTACAGAATGCTTTGGCTGATCATCTCAGCAGACAATTTGCAAGCAATCACAAATGATCAATGAAGGTGCCATCATTGAAGAAATATTTTCTAGTAGGGGATAATTGTCCATAGATGTCTTTGAAATGTCAAAGACAAAATGGTTGAATTTCTGCTTCATGAGTGCAAGGGACTGGACTAGATGACCTTTCGAGGTCCCTTCCTTTCCTATGGTTCTATGATTCCAGAGGGAGTTGGAAGATGTGTTCCTGATCCCCATGTCACCCGGTCTCATGTACACTTATGTTTCAATTTCTATAATCACAAGAGTAATCAGAAAGTTCAGACAGGTTTCAGCAGAGATGATAATGCTGGCTCTAGCCTGGCCAAGAAAGTTCCGGTTTTTAGACCTGAAGAACCTCTCAGTTCACCTACTAGTCCAGCTGCCTCTCCAGCTGGACTAGATATTGCAGAAGAAAGGCAACATTATCTACATCTGACTTTCCTATGTCATACAGCATATATGCTGGATGGTTGTCATTGTTACAGAGAAATTGCTAACCGTACATCCAAAATATCCATATAAATAGCAGGAAGAACTCCACCAGTTCTACTAAGTTGAAAAGGTTACAATCTGGGCTAATTTGTATATCAGTTGTAGATCCCAGACATGCTGTGGTTTGTCTATTATCATTAGACATCTGGACTGGCCATGAGTCCACTTAGTAGCCATTTTAGCTAACCTCTCTCCAGTTCAGGGACTCTGTGTTCTCTCTTTCTCCAGTAGTTTGATTGATTATCAGGATATATCACCCCCATCAGACAACTTACACCTTCTTGGGATCTAAACATTTTTTGATGGAATTGATGGATTCCCTTTCAACCAGTAGACCTCTTTTTTTCACTGGTCCATTAAAACATTGTTTTTGGTTGCAATTAGATCTGCTAGAAGGGTGGGAAGTTCAGATCTTTATGGCAGGGCCATCTTATAGTATATCCTACAAGGAGAGGGTAATGCAGTCAGAGAAGAAATAGTTATTTACTATGCAGTAAATTTGTTTCTTCAAGATGTATTGTCCAAACCATCCCCATTACTACAGAGTCTTACAAAATTCAGGTGTTTTTATCAGTGAAGCTACTGAGGAGATGTTGTGGTCCCCTTACCCTTTATGACTTCAGAGGCATAAGAACATTTTCAGGACACATGATCTCCCAGTTACCCAGTGGATACTGCTGAAGAAAAGAATCCAAACTCAACTACCCGGGGAGCATATGCATAGTCAGTGGAATGTGCAGGGACAACACATCTCAAAGAACCACACTTACAGTAAAGTAAGTAACCATTTCTTCCTTGTCTTGTGTTCCAGTCACGAGACTACTATCCCCCCTCCTAAATGTTGGTGGGGAACACTTTTCAAGAAGGAAAACAATTAACATCCATGTCAGTAATCAGTATTCCTTAGCCTTCTGAGCCCCCACCATTTTGACAAAACCAGTCTTATGGTAAAACAGTAAATCACATGTAACTTCTGTAGGTGCTGGTGATCATTTTGATAAGGTTGTTTACTAATTAAAAAGTGTTCAGTATAGTATAAGCAGAAGTGAGTTCAATAAAAACGCCAGTGAATTTCTTTATTGCAGGAAAATAAACTTAAAAAATTCCTATTACACAATGAAAATTAAGTTATAGTTAGCGTCATTTAGAGAGAGATTCTTGTGTAAGCATGCAACAGATAAGCCATTTATATTGGTGTTGCACTTTAAAAAAAAATCTGAACTTCAAACATATGGCAGTAATTGCTTTTTGAATAAGGAATAAACACTTACAAATTTATAATGGGCTTTCCTGCATTTTGATGTTTTGAATGATTGATGGTTTAATCTATTGTTGGCACTTTAAATACTTTGTTAAAACATTTTAGTTTTAACATATTTTGATGTTTTGTATGTAATTCATCTTCTGTACTATAAAACAGTTTACTTTTTATAGCTTTGTAGTAGTTAGAACACCATAGTTAAGGCAAAGAGTTAGTATAATCTTTTATATCTTCACAAAAATCTTTTTTGTTGTTCGTTTTTCTTTTCTCGATTTACCCTAACTTTATATTTTTTGAAGGAAAATACTATAGTGTCCCTTATGTTTAAGAAATAAATAGTAATAATAAATAAAGCAGTTTGAATTATAACAGTGTAATTTACAAAACAGAATCTTAAGCTATTCTGATTTTTTTATATATATGTATGGGGTATCTTGCAGAGATGGGTGACAGTGGAGTGTGTGCTCCTCGATCCTCCTTGTACAAATAAATCCTAGGAAATCCAGCTTCTCTTTAAGAGTTGTATGAAATAGACGTTGCATTTGAAGTGTAACAAATGAGCAGTTGGTTGTGATTCAGTTTAGCAACATAAACTAGCTTTTGGTGATTTTTATGCTTGGCTATAACTCTCTGTGGATCAGAACTAAACCACTTCATCTGATTTCTGACACCTAAGTGTCAAAAAAAAATATTATAAAGGAAGTCCAGTGAATGGTTTTCTCTGTCGTCTACTTTTCTGACAGTCTTTAAAGTTGTTTCTCTTCTCTCTAGTAACGGGAGACAAACCAGATATTTGGTTCTGACTCTAGACTTTAGACTCATCCCAATTTAGGAAGAGCAGCCCATTTTTTTTTTTTTTTTGCCTTGAAACCTGAACAGATCTCATGCTCCAGTTCTCCCTTTGTAGTACATCCTTTCGCAGGATATTTATGGGTTTTTTTAAACTGAAATTCCCCAACTTCATTAAGAATCTTCATTAGAGTTTCTGAGGAAAGCTTTTCATAGAGAAAAATCATATTCCTACCCACATCTCAGAAATGGCAGTCAGACAGGAAGGGGAAGCAGGAGAGCAAGAACTGTCCCCACAGAATACTATTCTGAGATGGACTGGTGCTGTGATAAAATCTGATGCTTTTCTAGCTTAGGGTTTGGTACTGATAACTGTCACTGTGATGTTTGTGCTGGTAAAACTATCAGCCTAAGAATTGAGGAGAAGGTGCTAGAATCACTCAGGTACTGAACCATCTCAGGATTTCTACAAATTTTGGGAAAGTTTCCCAATGTGGATGTCAAAAGAGCTATTAGCTACTGTTTAGACAGGGCTAAGCTATTTAGAAAGTTGTACAGACTGTGGCCTTTGGAGGAAAATCTAAGGATCAGGTCTTCTCAACTAGATTGATAAGACTATAGCTAGTCATGTTATGCTGCTGTGCCTGAAAGTCTTAAAGCTCATTTAGGAAAGATTGTAGCATGATTCTATGCTATCCTTGGGGAACTTTTATCTGAAATCTGCAAGGTTCTGTATGGAGTTCTGCACATACGTTTGTGAATTATTCTTTTGCCTTAGTTTTAGTCACTGTTGAACTAGCATGACTACTTGGCCCACCTCCTAAGGGAGGTTCGCTACTAGTGAGTCTGCCTTCCCATTGCTCTGCTCCATTGTAAGAATGTAATGTTGAAAAATGGGTTACTAATGTGGATAGTAATTCTCATTCTCAGAATGCATCCGCAGAGCCACATTGACCCTTTCATCTAATTTGTTCTAAATAGAGCTTCTGGAGTTGGAAAGGAACTGAGGGATTGTTAGATGTGGTGTGTGGTATCTGTACCATTGATCCATGGACTTGTAAAGCTGACGAGAACTACATATGCCCCCCAGCTGCCGTGAAAAATTCCATGGCCATATGATTCATCACATAATCCCTACAGTGTGGTTCTGTGGAAGGAATACAGTCAAAAAATAAGTGCTAATCTTGGTTAACATGTCCTGTTTTTTCTCCCAGGGGTTTAACCTGTTAGTCGTAGAGATGGATGCTTTTCTGATTCATTGGGAAGGAGAGCTGGTTTATATTCTACCTCTTCCTAATATCCAGAATAATCTGTGAAATTTGACAGGACAGAGTGGAAATATTTTGATGGCTCTCTTCTGCCTCTGTTGACCTTGGTTCTTGGATCTCCTGAGTCTAGGTGTTGGGCAGAGTGGCTGCCAATGATTTGTTCTCCATTTAGGACCAACTCCCTTTACACGTACACAGTTACTCAATGTCACATTCTGAGAGTTAAGGCGACTAATTCCTAAAGGAAAGTTTTTTCCTTGGACTGGTCAATTGTCTATCAGAGGAGAAAGGATACCACATTGCAGACCTACACCAAGAGCTGGAAATAGTGTCAAGTTTTGGTTCCAATAAGAGATTGTTCACAATCGACAATTCCATTAATTAGATGCCAGAACTCATTTGGAAGGTGTTGAGAAATCTGAAGATCAAGATATTATGAATTCATGTTTCTTATTATAGCTATCAGGGGCGAAGTGTGTATCATCTAAGTAGATTAGATCCCTGAAACTACAATATGAGACTTTTAAGTTTATGCTTCCTCATAAGTGTTTTGTTATACCCCATCAACACATGGTCATTTGAAACAGCCAGGTACGCTCTCTTGCACCTGATTTTGGGAGAAACAGTCTATTTAGTTGTCATTTCTCTGCATAATTGTTAAATTATGTTATCCTTTGTCCTAAAATGTATCTTTATGTAACATTTTATATGAAATTGATTTTAATTTATTCCCTTCTTTTGTTCTTAAAGTTAATTTGAATGTAATTGTAATAAGCCTTTTGTATTGATGCCTTTTTTCTCTAACCTGAGGACTTTATAGGATCTCAAGCATCATGCTATGCTAGTAGAAATAAATTCTATTTGGATTGCACTAAAAGTTTAAGTAAACAGTTGTTGATAAGTTTTCAGAGCCCCGATAAAAGTAAGAGTGTCTAAGACTGGAATTTCTAGTTAGCTTTTGTGATTTGAATCTGCCTAGAATGAGAAACAGAGCAAGAGAGAATGGAGTAAGAATCCCACACAACAAACAGGAAATTTGACCAATGGCTTCTCTAAGGCCTAGTTTAAGCACAATTTTTTGTAGCACTACATGCATCAGTTGTGGGTGTAACTTTTTTTATGAGCATAGTTTTATGGTACAGCCCTAAGTATAGATGTAGGTACAGCAGAATAAATGTGCTTGTACTGGTAGTTTATTCCTTTCCCGTGTGGCCAAATTTATTCTGTCTGAATTATTGAACGATGGAAGATGAGAAAGTTAATACAGAGGTAACTGTGTGAAAATAATTGAAGCTATTAATATATAGTTAGCCCAATTGTAAAAATGTTTTACTGTTTTTTTAAGTATTCGTGCACCAAGTTTTAGCCAAGAGGACATTGTAATTTGGTTGCCAAAAATACGGTGGAAAAATGTTTAGTAGTGGAAATACCAAGACAGCCTTTTCTATAGTGGCACAAATGACGCTGTTTAAATAACAATCTTGGGCCTTAGTTACTGACTATACTTAAGTCCCAGTTTTTATTTTCTTTCCTAAGTGTGGTGCTATAAAAATGAAGTGTTAATTGTCTTTGTAAATTAAACAAGTGCCCACTGATTACTCTAGAATTTTTTAAGTAATGGCACAAATTCTGACCCTTGGGAAACAAATGTGTTTTCTTATAAATGGGTAATTTAAAATGCCACAAGAGGAGGAAAAAAAACCCTCCAAACAAGAAACAAAATGGATACAGTAATGGAGTTGATAGTCTGCTTTTCTAAGTGATAACATAAGCAAGTACGTATGGAGAAAATTGTTTGAGTTCTGTGTTGAATAATCACATATGTAATTACTGGAGCTATTAAATGGCAATTTCCAAGAGTTTTTGCAAATTGTGAATTCAAGTTAAGAGATATCACTGTTAGTACAGGGCTGCGTCACTCCGTCATAACAATATGATACTTAATGGCTTTATTGGTTTAAGTGAGGAAAGGTCAATTTTTGATCCAGCAATATGGTATAAAGACTTCTGGTATGTCCAGGAGCTCTGCAGACACTGAGGAACAATGGAGTCCTTGACGGGGACATGCAAACACAGCTGCTACATGCCTGATCTTTCCCCCATATAACTATATCTGCAGATAATGCTTCCTTAGATAAGAAATCTTCCCAGCTTAATCATAAGATTCCCTTAGGGTATATCTATATAGCACGTGAGGAGGTCTTCTCAGTGTAAGGAGATGGACACATGCTAGTTCTGCTCAACCTACTGTGCTAAAAATAGTAGTGAGGCTGCAATGGCATGGGTGGCTGCTTGGGTTAGCCATCAGAGTACACACCTAATGGGTTATTTTACTTGGTGGCTTGCCCAAGCTGCCATCCTTGCCACTGGGGCCACATGGGTACTTTTAGCATACCTGCTCTAGCAGAACTATTCGGTCTACCCATGCTGGGAAGAACCTCCCAGCTTCTGTGTAAATATATCCTTACTATTAGGTTTGTTTTCCGTCCTCAGTGACCTCCCTCTAGCTCCATACCACAGGTGTGTAGGCTGGGACTAGTACCCATTCCTCCCATGTTTAGATCTATGGTTGCCAGGCATCCGTTTTTTGACCAGAACAACCGGTCAAAAAAGGACACTGGTGGCTCCAGTCAGCACCGCTGATCGGGCCCTTAAAAGTCTGGTTGGTGGCACAGTGGGGCTAAGGCAGGCTCCCTGCAGCTCCCAGAAGCGGTGACATGTCCCTACGGCCCCTAGGTGTAGGGGCAGCCAGTGTGGCTCTGCAGGCTGCCCCAGTCCCGAGAGCTGGCTCTGCTCCCACCCCAACTGCCTTACCCAGCCTGGAGCCCTCACCCACACTCCGAACCTCTCGGCTTCACCCTCAGCTCAGTGCTACCTCCTGCATTCCAAATGCCTCATCCCTGGACCCAACCCAGAGCCTGCACTCCCAGCTGGAGCCCTCGTCCCCTCCGGCACACCTATACCCGCCTGGTGAAAATGAGCAAGTGAGCAAGGGTGGGGAAAAGTGAGCGACGGAGCAGGGATGGAGTGAGCAGGGGTGGGGCCCCAGGCGGAACAGGGGGGTGGGGCAGGATGTTCGGTTTTCTGCAATCAGAGAATTGGCATGGGGATATAGAACAGTTTTTCACTGCTGAAATGACCATCGGGAGCTTCTGAAGGTGTAGTCCTTAATTCTAGGTTTCCTAGAGTTTGGAGTATTGAATTGCATCCAGTATGTTAAAAAGGCTTTTCATGCTGCTATTTGATTCATTTTGTATTAGTATTAATCAATACTACAGATGTGGTGGAGGTTTTTTAAAGTTACTAATTCATCATACTAGAATAATAAATGTAATGTTCAGCATTACAATAGTAGTTGTGAAGCTGAGGTATTTATATCAATTTATCATCATAATAAAACAGCATGCCTGCACATTTTTAGCAAGCGTTCTATTTTATGGGGTCCAAATTACTAACCTGCAACTGCTTTTATGCAAAAATACGAGAGGTTATGAATATTGACATGCTATAGTAGGAAACCAGAAACTCACTACTAGTAAATAATAGTGTAGTACAGGTGACAATTAATGAGTAATATTCATTTGTTCTGGGCAGTTAAATTATAGTTACGTGAAGACCAATATATATTTTTCCTATTGCACAAAGGTTTAGTTTGTAACTTTGAATTTTTATAATAAAACTGAAAAAGTAGTATCACTTTGGAATTCAGTTATGCAACTTACATGTCATCTTACCTTTTTGTAAGACAGATCACTAGAGACTAATAAGGCTGTAAAAGTTACTTTTTTCATATGTTCTGGAATTTTCTATTATGTTTGGAAACAATGCATTACAAAACCTACCTGTCTTGAAACTAAAAAGCTTTGGAAATGTATTACTACAGAGAATGACAAATGACTAGAGTGAAGTTTTGTGCATATGGCCAGATAAACTTTTATCTTCAGGGCATGAGTGACTGCCAACAATCTGTCCAACTTATTTTAATCTGTTCCCATACCTCAGTTTCCATTCCAGTTTTAACATTTGATTTAGCTGAGACTAGACATGTTTTGACACCTGTCTGAAGCCACTGAATTGTACTGATTTTATGTGATCAGCCATTGTTTTCAGCAACATAAAATTCATAGTCATTTCTTTAATTTTGGTGTAGAAGAAAGAAACTTCTGCATGTATTACAGCAGCAGTAATAGAAGATAAAAAACTTATTGAATTACTGCTAAACAAATAATACATAATGAATACGTTATTAAAAAAACACAGATTATCTATTCCCTAGTCTATTAGTTTCCTTTTTGTGTGCATCCGGGATAGACTAGTACACTGAATTTAAGAGACGTTGCTATCCACCATTAAAGAGGTAAGCTTTCTTTTAATACTTTGTAATTAGTAATTAATACATTGACTATTTCTGTATTTCATCAGATAAACAGGAGACTATTAATTCTGTGCTTTATGTAGCAATATGGCTGTATAGTTCGTGCTTTGTATACTGAACTGTAACTTACTTTTAAAAAAATCAATACTTCTTGTGTCCTTCTAACATTAAAGTTTAAAGGACAGGGATTTTTTGCTTCTGGGATCACTAATCCATATGGAAATAGTTGCATTACCATTTACATTACAAAAAATTAGCATTTAATAGTTTGGCCTGCTGTAGTTGTTTGTATACTAAGCAAGTATTCCCCAAACTTTTTGAAAGCTGAGCTCCCACCTCGCAAACCTCCTTTCAGGAAAATGAACTCTGAGTACCCCCATTCCACTGTTTGCTGCTGTTTGAGTCATTCGCTGTTCATATACACAGGACTTTACATATTCCTTGTAAATAATAAACAAGATTGTATCAAAGAAATACCTGACTATCACCAGTTTCTCCTCCTAACTGGAAGATTCCCAGGCCCTAGAACTATGACTAGCTGCTTGAGTTAAAAAGCAGCAACATTAAAATGTCAGTATTCCCATTGCCAATGTTTTCATGTTAAATAAAGATCCACTGCTTGACTGGATCACAGTGCCCCTAGGCCACGATAGTTTTGAGTTTGATTGTTCTCTATATATGAAACTGCTAGTCCACTCTTTTTAATGCTTCTATATAAAGTAACTGCATTCTATATTCTAACAGCGTTCTCTGTATACAGTTTGAAATTTTATCTGCGATAATGTTAGAAATATTTTGAAACAAAGGTGTTTCAGGCAAGATTAATTTTAACTGTGATTAATTTTGTGAGTTAATTTTGACTGTGTTAATTCTCCCTGACCAAGAGATTTCATACTTCTCGCAGCATTCAATTTTTTTATTTGCCAAAGTTATGGTTTGATGTTTAAATTGTATAGCTCTGGGTTACTTGAAACTTTAATTAGCAGGTGTCCTACAGGATCTATTAACCATTTGTACCCAAAAGTGTACTGGAGGATTGATTTCTCAAAGTCTAATGAATTTACACTTAACATTTCATATTTATTCAATTTAAATATTCCCATACAAGACTCTAAGCACCCTAAACTGGCGTTACAATAAACCTCCAGCAGCATTAAAATAATTCAAAGGTGAGCCAGCTAGCCATCTATGAAAAAGCTCTTTTCCATCCCTTAATCATTTTAGGAAAACACCCTCAGCCCTTTCCAAGACCATATGAAACATGTAGTTTGCCAAAACACACATTTAGGCTAAGGTTGAAGAGCAAATTCCAGAGTCCTGGAGCTCTCACAAGGAGTTCCTTGCCATCACTTCCTTCCTCTTTATAATGAGGGAGATTGAGCTTGAGTGCTTCTGCTGACTGCAATTCTGGCAGTATGGCAGAAGAAGAAAGACAATCCCTCAGATACATCCCAGGCTGTTTAGAGCTTTATACATCAAAACCAATACCTTGAACTCCATCCATGGACTAGTGGGTATCCAGTGCACATCTCAGGGTACTGGAGTTATATTCTCCCAAAGAGATGCCCTATTCAATAAGTAAGCCACTGTGTTCTGAACTAGGTACAGTCTCTGAAGGGTTTTAAAATATTGTCCCATGCAGAGTGCATTACATTAGCCAACACTTGTGGTTACAAAGCTAATAATGGCAATGTAGTTGTGGTGGCACAGGCACTGTGTATCTTGCATGGGATTGTACTCGGGTAGATAGCCTGAGTCGGCACTCGCACCCCCATGGTCATGCTGCTATTTTTAGCACACTAGCTTGATCAGAACTAGCATGTGTACATCTACGCAAGCTGAAAAAAGTAAGAGAAAAGCTGATTGTCCTCAAGCAGGCTGGCTAGCCTTGATGTAAATCTGTCTTGTGGGACATTACGCAGAAACACAACAGGTTTGAGATACAAATATATAGCAAAGTCAGAGGTGAAAGTAAGCCAATACTGTCCGGTATGGCATACCGGCAAGAGCTGGTACGCCGTACCAGACAGACCAGCTTCTCCAGACCAGCGATTTAAAGGGTCTGGAGCTCCCAGCAGCAGCTGGAACCCCCGGCCCTTTAAATTGCCACCAGAGCCCCGCTGCCAGAGCCCCTGGGTGGTGGAGATAGGCTCAGGAGGTGGTCTAAAGGGTCCTTTAAATCACCGCTAGAGCCTGCAGCTGCCACCGCTACCCTGGGGTCTCCAGCAGCAGCGCTCAGGAGGCGATTTAAAGGGCCTGGGGCTCCAGCCGCTGCAGATAACCCAAGCCCTGTACACCTCCACTGGAGCTCTGTTGCTGGAGCCCCCAGGATAGCGGCACTGGGGTAGCAGAGGCAGCCAGGAGCCCCTGGAGCTCCGTTGGTGATTTAAAGGGCCTGGGGCTCTGCTGCGGTAGTAGCAGCCAAAGGCTTGGGCCCTTTAAATTTCCCCCAAGCCCCAGGGATCCCAGCCACCTCTGCAACTGGTAGCTCCAGAGGTGATTTAAAAGGCCAGGGGCTCCAAGATGCTGCATCCAGAGCCCCGGGGCCTTTAAATCTTGATTTAAACGTCGCAGGGATTTAAAGGCCCCGCTTCTTCAGGTTGAGGCCACACCTCTTCTGGTTGAGGCCCTGCTTCCTGCTCAGGATTCTGGCGTACCGGTAAATCCTTTAAGGTACTTTCACCCCTGAGCAATGTTTCATAACTTCCATCTACAATGATGATACATACTATAAACAGGATTATCATACTTAGCAGACTATACATTTTCAGCAGATATCTTCCACAATATACTTTGTACAAGATTTATCACAATTGTGCATAAGTAGTGATACATTGCATTAGTGTAAATGTGGTCACATTTCTTTTATACAGCATCACAGGTGAATTTACACTTTTCAGAGTATGTTTCTTTCTCCCATGATTCTTTCCATAGTTGAGCATGATATGGCTTTTATGGCTTAAGGTTGAAGTGATTTCAGCTTTCACTGAACATGAAGCTGTTGCAAAAATTTGTCATGCATGTGATGTTTGCTGCATCATGGGTACACAATGTGTTTTGGCATTATATTTAGCTAGTAGTAAATATATTATTTTCAAACTTTCTATAGTGGAAAAAGTTGTCATAAAATAAATACATTTGATAAGTCACTCTTTATGAAAGTGGTATTTTTTAAAAAATTAATAGTAGCATCATTTAATTTTAGATGAACTGTTTAGTGCACATGATTAGCATTTTTTATTTGGGATGTGTATAGTTTTTCTGTTTGCACTGATGTTTGACAGCATTATCATTTGGTATTTTAAAGGTAATTACTTTAATTTCAATTTTGATTTTACTGTACCTCTACACTGTTGAGCACTTTAAATTCTTGCTACTTGTGGCCTCATATTTGAATTGTATGTACTACTTTGGATACTTGAGTATACTGAATGTTTTGGATGAAAAGTATGGCATTAACACAGCTATCTTCTTCTTTCTGCTGCTTAAACATATTGGGCCATATTCTCCACTTACCTGTGCTAGTTTATACTGTTGCTCTATTGATTTCAGGGGAGTTGCATAAAGCAGCTATAATGAGGTGGAAAATTACTGCCTCTTCAGTGTGTGCAAACCTGCAGACCAGGGAGTCAGAACGAGATCCCTCTGTAAAAGAGAAATGTAAAACTTTTGATAAACTGTTAGAGCTTTATGGACATTTATAGACAATTATGTCCTCCTTTAGGTGCCTTCTCTGTTCACCTCACGATGCGAGCACCACCATCGCATGTGATTTATGTACTTGAAAACAGTGGATTTCCTATAGTTCACCCATTTCCTGTAGTTCACATAACGTTAATTGGCATCACTATTTGTTTGAAAAACTCCACAGGTGAAGTCTTGACCACTTATGGGTAAGAATTCCTATAGCACTTTTAAAATCAGCTAATCATGTGAAATTTGTTTTTAACTGGTTACCATTTCTGTATGTCTGCCTTTTCATAAATAAACTCAGTTATTATTGATTTTAATCAGAAGGATAATAGTTCAAGGAGGTGTACCAAACTAAATCCAATTAAAAGGGGGAATGAGAACATTCTATAACTCTGCATATTTGTAACTCTTCTATTACACATGTTATATAAGGGGTGCTTTTGAATATCCCCCTGTTCATTACAAAATTATTTAAAGTAAGTAGTCAAAATTTTGGCAATCTGGTTAGGCATGTAAACATTCCTCTCTCTCTGTATGGTCAGTGCATGCCTAAAACAGA
This sequence comes from Dermatemys mawii, assembly GCA_007922305.1. NCBI lineage: Eukaryota > Metazoa > Chordata > Testudines > Dermatemydidae > Dermatemys > Dermatemys mawii. The sequence goes on along the minus strand of ML677334.1, from coordinate 34,895,939 downwards.
ATGCCTTTAATAAAATAAAAATTCATAAAACATAGTGAGTTAATAAGAAATTCTAAAATGTATGCAATGCGATTAAGCTTGGATTAAAAGCATCTGTGTACTCGTCAATAAGGAGTTGTGATGAGTTCAGTGGTATCATATTGACTGTGTATTAATACATGGTATCCTATTGGACCATCAGCTGATTGTTTAGAATGTAAATGAATCTGTTGATGGATCCAGTGACTGATGGCTTAAATTCCAATTAATCAATTGCTTCATCAGTTTCTTAATTCAGATCAAATATCTCTTGAGCGTACACACAGTTCTTTCAGCGATATTAAGAGAAATTAATGCTTTAGAACTAATTTTCATCAATCTCTTATAAATGCCAATATGTTTTTCATTTGTGTCCTAAGTGATGACATTATAACTTAAGTGTTCAGGATATATTACAGTTCTTTTTTCTTGATAGCTATCAAAACTGAACTTTACCTCTCCTAGTGAAAATGAAACTGTACTCAAACACATCATCTCAGTGCTCCTATTCATCTTGTCGTCTGTTTAAAATTTTCATGTACATAGTCATTTAAGTCATATAAATGATTCAAAAATTAAGTTGACAGTATGTGATATACTACTAGATATGTAAAGTCAATGTCTCTTTTTCTTTTGTCGGGTATATATAATCTAGTGACGTGTCTCTTTTTCAATATTCTGATTATGGCTCATAGCAGTCAGGCTGGTAATATTACAAGTCAATTTATAAGTTTATGACAGTTTCACATGACCTGTTTCACAGTGACCCATCAATTAATTCATCAACATTTGACACAGACTCTTCAGTGTGACACTTATACCAGTTGATCTTAATTTGATTGTCATTAAAACTATCCTTTCCTGACAACTCTTGTCAATTATACAAAATAAAATCAAGTATTCATAAGTAGGCTGTAATAGGATACAGGCAGACAGATTTAATAATTCAGTTTTGCTGAGGCTTAGCTGACATTTAGTTGTAGCTAATGTTCTCATTTGTAAAAAATTTATTGGATACAATTCTTCAGAGCACTGGATGTAATATTTTTCTTTATTCTGACTCAACTGTTGTCAGAGGAACATAGGCCATGTAGAGTCGTGCAACATTGTCACCTGTTACATAGTGAACTAAATTGGAATCAATTATTATTAAGGATATTTTGAAGGTAGTTTAAATAATGGATTTTAAAAGACTATTAGCCAAATTCTGCTGTTACTAAGGGTATGTCTTCACTACAAACTTATGTCGATTGCGTTGAGGTCGATTTTGTAAAGCAGACTGTATAAAATCGATTTTGTGCGTCCCCACAAAACACAGCAAGTCGGCAGCGTTCGTCCACACTATAGTGAAAGCGGTGACATAGCGAGTGGTGCACTGTGGGTACCTATCCCACAGTTCCCAGAGTCCCAGCAGGCACCATTTTGAGTGGTGCACTGTGGGTAGCTATCCCACAGTTCCCGGAGTCCCCAGCAGACGCCATATCGCGCTTTCTCCGTACCCTAACCCCCCCTCCGCAGTGCCCCTCCCGCTGTGAAAGCAACTGCAAACAGTCATTTTGCGCGCTTTTCCTGTGCTGACGCCATAGCAGTGGAAGCATGGAGCCTGCTCAGGTAACCGCTGCAGTAATGGCCCTTGTGAACACCTCGCGCATTGTTGTGGATTTTATGCTGCATCGTATACAGAAGGCGGCGATCAGGAGAGGACTGCGCTATCAGGAGGGTGACGACACTGATGAGGACATGGACACTGACATTTTAGAAAGTAGGGGGTCCGACAATCTGGCAATTTTGGTGGCAATGGGGCAGACTCATGCTATGGAACGCCGAATCTGGGCCAGGGAAACAAGCACTGACTGGTGGGATGGCATAGCACTGCGGGTCTGGGATGACTCGCAGTGTCTCAGAAACTTTCGCATGCGTAAGGGCACGTTCATGGAACTTTGTGACTTGCTTTCCCCTGCCCTCCAGTGCAAGAATACCAAAATGAGAGAAGCCCTCACAGTTCAGAAGCAAGTGGCAATAGCCCTCTGGAAGCTTGCAACTGCAGACAGCTACCGGTGAGTCGGGAACCAATTTAGAGTGGGTAAATCTACAGTGGAGGCTGCTGTGATGCAGGTAACCAGGGCAATCATTGATCTGCTGCTATCCAGGGTTGTGTGCCTGGGAAACGTGCAGGCTATAGTAGATGGCTTTGCCGCGCTGGGATTCCCTAACTGTGGGGGGGCTATAGATGGCACTCATATCTCTATGTTGGCACTAGACAACGAGGGCGCAGAGTACAGAAACCGCAAGGGGTATTGTTCAATGGTCATGCAAGCACTGGTTGACCACAAGGGACGTTTCACTGACATCTACGTGGGATGGCCGGGAAAGGTTCATGACGCTCGTGTGTTCAGGAGCTCTAGGCTGTATAGACAGCTGACACAAGGGACTTTCTTCCCAGACCAGAAAATTACTGTAGGGGGTGTTGAAATGCCGATCGTTATCCTTGGGGACCCAGCCTATCCCTTAATGCCCTGGCTTATGAAGCCATACACGGGATCCCTGGACAGGAGTCAGGAGCTGTTCAACTATAGGCTGAGCAAGTGCAGAATGGTTGTGGAGTGCGCATTTGGCCATCTTAAAGCGAGGTGGAGAACCTTACTTACTCGCTCAGACCTCAGCGAAAGAAATGTGCCCATTGTTATTGCTGCTTGCTGTTTGCTCCACAATCTCTCTGAGAGCAAGGGGGAGACGTTTATGGCGGGATGGGAGGCAGAGGCAAATGTCCTGTCTGCTACTTACGAGCAGCCAGACACCAGGGCAAGTACAAGAGCGCACCAGGAAGCGCTGCGCCTCAGAGAAGCCTTGAAAAACAGTTTTTTGTGACTGGCCAAAGTGCTGTTGAAAACCCGCTCCCTTGCTCTGCTCAGCGATAAGCCTCCCGCCCTCCTTATTCCCTCCCCCTCCCCCATTTTCAGAGTAAATAAATTCAATTTTTTAAAAAGCATTTATTCTTTAATGATTCTTCACAAACAAAGGGGAAGACTGGCAAGGTAGCGCAGAAGGGGTGGGGCAGGAGGAAAACCAGTCAGTGTGGTGGATGGGGGTGGGGGACAAAGACACAGCACATTTTAAAAACTTTTCTGATAAACTAAGCTGCCTGCTGCTTGTGTTGTATTGTGGGGTAGAGTGGGTCGGTTCCCAGAGCCTCCCCCTCCCCTGCATTCTCACCCCGTGTCTGGGTGGGGAGGCAGTGGAACTTGGGGAGGTGGTTACATAGGGGCTGGAGAGGCGATCTTTGGTGCTGCTGAAGCTCCACCAGACACCGGAGCATGTCACTTTGATCCTCCATTATCCGCAGCATTGCATCCATCCTCCTTTCTTTCTGCTCCTGCCGTCTCTCCTCTCGCTCCTGCCATCTCTCCTCCTGTGCTGCTACTGCTGCCCTCGATTCTAAAAGGCGCTGCCTCCATGTGTTCTGGGACTCTAAAATTTTTTCTCTCCATGCGTTGTTTCGAGCTGCCTCACTGTGGGAGGAATGCATAAGCTCTGCAAACATCTCATCTTGTGTGTGTTTCCTTCTCCTTCTAATCTGTGGTAGCCTCTGTGATGGGCATGTTGGGGATGGGGTGCGGGAGGACCGAGCTGGCTGTAGGAGGAAAGAAGGAAAAAGGTAAAAAGATAGATACATTCTCCAGCACAATGGGAATAGTCTTTCATGATGAAACAAAGTATTCACAGAGTGCATATGCTTTCTGTACAAGGTCGCATTTTGCACCTTAAATTGAGTGCCTGTAGCTTTCCTGTAAAGACATCACATCAGACACCCTCTCCCAGGGCCAGGCAACAGAAACCAGCATGCAGGCGGCCATGGAAAGCCACATTCTTTCAGTTTTGATCCACATTCTTTACAGCAGTGCTCTCCTTTCCCGCAGTAAACCCGCCCACTGCATGGCTCCCTGCTGGTGCACCACAAGCAGCCCCGCGTGGTTTGATCCATATTCTTTACAGCAATACTCTCCTTTCCCACAATAACCCCCCGCCACCGCATGGCTCTCTGCTCGTGCACCACAAGCAGCTCCGTGTGGTTTGATCCATATTCTTTATAGCAGTGCTCTCCTTTCCCACAGTAACCCCCACCACCACGTGGCTCCCTGCTACTGCACCACAAGCAGCCCCGCGCGGTTTGTCTTCCTTCCCCCACAAACACGCACATGCCGCTTGGGATACCGTGGGGAAGATTCTTTCACAGTCAGATATATGAGCAGCCCAGCGGCAACGTCCGAAAATGACTTTTTCCTATTTCAAACAGGCTACCATGAACGATATCACTCTGATGAGGATTACACAGAGAGATAAAGAACGGATGTTGCTGGAATCCCAGCAGGCGCCAGGAGCATATGCTGCCATGCTGTGTTATGCAATGGTCTCAGAATACCTGATCGTAGGGTGGCGTGGTAAAGTGTCCTACTATGGAGGAGGAAATAAGGCTGCTCTCCCCAGAAACCTCCTGCAAAAGGTTCAATGCTGTCTGCAGGACAGCTTCATGGAAATCTCCCTGGAGGATTACCGCTCCATCCCTGAATATATTGACAGACTTTTCCAGTAGCTGTTCTAGCCATGCATGCATTCCAAGTTAATCATTAATAAAAGCTTCCTTTTAAATCATGCCTTATCTTATCCCTAAAGGGACACTCACTAGAAGTATCTTCTCTGACTTTCCCATCTGGGGTACCACCTTGGGAGGGTTCTGACGGTATTGGCTCCAGGGTGAAAAACAGTTCCTGGCTGTCTGGGAACAGAGTCTCTCTGCTTGCCTGCTGCTGCGTGGTATCATCTTCCTCATCAGCTTCATCATCATCTGAATCCTCATGCCTCATGACTACCCCATCAGAGGAGTCCATGGACACCGGTGCAATGGTGGTGCCCCCCCCCCGCCCGTATTTGATTCAGTTCATTGTAAAATTTGCATGTCCATGGCGGTGCCCCAGAGTGTCCGTTTGCCTCTTTTGCTTTCTGGAATGCTTGCCTCATCTCCTTAATTTTCATGCCTCCCTGCTGTGGCCCCTATCCAGCCTGGCCTCGGAGACTCTGGCAAACGTGTTGGCATTCTGTTTGTTGTTATGGAGTTCTGCCATCACGAATTCCTCTCCCCAGATAGCAATGAGATCCAACACCACCTGTGTGGACCATGCTGGAGCTCTTTTGCGCTGGTTGGTCTCCTGTGCTGATGAGCTCTGCATGGTGCCTTGTACTGAGGAGCTCTGCATAGTGAGTGTCCTGTGCAGGTGAGTTCGCCACGCTGGCCAAACAGGAAATGAAATTCAAATGTTCCCGGGGCTTTTCCTGTCTACCTGGCCAGAGCAGCGAGTTGAGACTGCTGTCCAGAGCGGTCACAATGGAGCACTGTGGGACAGCTCCCGGAGGCCAATAAAGTCTACATGCGTCTTCACTAAGCCACAGTCGACCCAGAGAGGTCGATTTCAGCGCTGCTACTCTCATCAAGGAGGAGTACAGAAATTGATTTTAAGGGCCTTTTAAATCAATTTAAATGGCTGCCATGTGAGGACGGGTGCAGGTTTAGGTTGACTTAACAGCGCTAAAGTCGACCTTAAGTCATAGTGTAGACAAGGCCTTAGGTACACCAGAGTAACTGACAGCAGAATTCAGCCCTGTGCATACAAAAGCAATAGTTTTTGTCTTAATTCTTAATGTACTTATAAAATCTGTGATATTCTGTATACTTCTATGTGCAATTAAGTTACACTTTGTTTCACTGAACCATAGTATCAACACAGAATTATTAAGTACTCTTTAACAATAATATTAAAGTATAAAACTATGAAAATTTTCCTACAAGTGTTTCAGGTTTGCATCTGTATTTTTAAAATCATGTTTGATAGCAAATCTTATTTACAACTTGTTCATATTCTGGAAGCATGGACCAAGCAGAACCCTTATAACTTTATTCTCCAGTAGAAATATTACCAGTAATGCCCTGAACCATCCGTTATATATTAACCATTACAGAAATGCAAATGATATATGCATTCATTATTTTACTTCTGTTTATTCTCTGTCAGAAGTGTTTGTTTGGGTACTTGCACTTAGTTTTCAAAACTCTCTCTGTTTTGTGTATAAACGTATTATATCCTATACTTTTTGTTTGCTTTATATAGTATTGGAGTTTGTTGTGGATGTTGTTTGTGTTCACAGTTAAGGCTTTGTCTATTGGAGAGATTTAAATTCATAGCTTCATAGATTTTTAGGCCTGAAGGGGAGCATTTATATAATCTAGTCTGACCATCTGTATAATTTAGCTGTAAACATCCCCAAAATAATTCTTAGAGTATTTCTTTCAAAACCCCAGAATCTGCTCTAATTTATGGCAGCCTTTTACAGCCCCCAACAGTCTTCTTCACAGCCTAGAATTGCCAGAGTACTTTGTGCTGTGGCCAGTCCTCCTCCTGCCCCTGGACAAGTCCCTTTTACCACGGCCACACCCCAACCCCAGGAATTACAAGGGATAGCAGTGAAGGGTGATGTACACCAGTCCTCCAATGCCACATAACTGTGAGAGTCCCCGCAGGGCCTATTCTGTCCATTGTACAGTCCCCATACACCAATAAAGTTACATGAAGAGGTTTTAACAAGGACTAGAATTGGCTCCTGGTCTCCAGTATGACAAACCCAAGCTTCATCCATTTAGCCCTGCTGCCTTTCAGAATAAATGTCCTTAATCCTGCCCCCAACCAATATCCTCTGCTGTCTAACAAGTATGTAAAATGTGTTGCATCCTCTCTAGTTACTATTCCATGTAGAGGAGATCAGCCTACAATTGCTACCAGTTACTTTAACTCAGGTGGCATTGGTTTGTGTTGAAGATTTAAATGTCCTGGGTTTCAAATCTGTTGGTGACCCAAGGTGCAGGAATTTAAATTTCACTGGATGGAATCTGGTTTGTGTTGTGGGTGGTTTATTATTGAATCTAAGTATTGGAATGATTATGCTATGTCTCTTTGTATTGCACTTCACAAACTGATCAATATTTTAAAAATGGCGTTAGAGAGTGTGCATTCTAGGCATATAAGAAACTACTAGAAAAGGGGTAAGAATGGAAATAAATGGAGACTCAGGACCTGATTCTGATGTCAGACTGTTTTTTATAGTGATGTAAAACCACTAGAGTCATAGGGTTTAAAAGCAGAAGGGACTATTAAATCTAGTCTGATTTCTTGTGTATCATAAATCACCAACACCATCCAATGTCTGCACACTATGTCCAACAACTGAAATTAGTATTACATCCAGTGAGAGATACACAGATAATTCTGGCAAGTGACTTGCAACCACATACTGCAGAGGAAGGCAAAAAACCTCCAAGCTCACCACTAATCTGACATGGGGGAAAATTCCCTCCCAACCCCGCATACAGTGATCAGTTGCCTCCATAACTCCTGTCGAGAGGTGTTTTAGAACCTCAGCTCTATGATGGTTAGAAACTTTCTAATTTCCAGATTGAATTTGTTCATGGCCTGTTTATGCCAATTTGTTGTGGTGCCAGCCTTGTCCTTTATCTTAAATAGCTCTTCACCTTCCTGCTATATATTCCCCTGATGTATTTGTAGTCTTTGTTTTGCTAGACTAAACAAGCCAAGCTCTTTCAATCTCCTTTTATAAGAAAGGTCCTTCCTTCTTCTGGTCATCTTAGTAGCTCTTCTTTACATCTGTTCCAGTTTGAATTAACCGTCCTTGAACATGGTTGACCAGAATTGTACACACTATCTCAACTGAGGTCTTACCAATGCCTTATACATTGACACAAATAGTTCAGTATCTCTATTGGAAATCCCTTGCCTGATACATTCTAAAATCAGAGTTGCCTTTTTCACTGTCACATCATTTTGGTGGTTCATAGTTATCTTGTGATTGACCAACTCCAGGTCTCTCCCACTCTACCACTTACAACTGATGAGCCTCTAGCTTGTAGCAGACACTCTTAATGCATGACTTTTACTATGTATTGTTGAAATTTGTCGTATTTCTTTCACTCCACTGTTCAAGGTCATCCAGATCTTCCTGTATAATATTCCTATCCTCCTCTGTATTGGCAATGCCTCCCAACTTTGTATCATCTGCAGATTTCATTAGCATAACCCTATTTTTTGTACCAAAGCCATTAATAAAAATATCAAATAAGATTGGTCCAAAGACGGATCCTAGAAAAACTACACTAATAACCTCTCTCCAGTCCAATTATTTTAGCACAATCTGTTGCCTTCTCTCCATTAGCCAGAATTGTAACTCTATCTTCATCAGTATAGGTGAAATCTTTAAGATTCTCTTTCAGATGTAGTGCTGGAGCCAAGTAAAAAGGCCCCACTCACTCTTTCTTGCCTGTTTTTCCCCTGTACTCTACCACCATCTTTGTCATCTGCCTTTGCTCCTGATGGGACCCATTTCCTGCTGGTCTAGTGAGGAGATCAGAAATGGGACTTAAGGGAATAGGGAATATACATTATGAGTATAGGATTGAAGGTGGGTTGCGTTGGCTCACACCTAAGTGTTCATCTCCATTTCTCCTCCCCTCCCCCCTTAATGCTGGAAACTAGTTAGACTTGGGGATTAGCAAATGTTCTAAGGGTTAAAATACTGTTTAGATTATTTGTTTTGTGAGAGGATGATCGGAACACAGTTTGCTCTAGGAATAATTAAGCCTGTATTTCCTCTACAGTGGTCTAATTAAAACAAATACAAAACCAACCACTCACGTGCGTCCCCCCCTCAGTCCTTCCAAAAGCCCCTACCATTACCCCTTAGATAGCGTTTACAGCATCCAGGGACTTTCCATGAAGTGATGCATGCATTTCAAGAGATATAGATTCAATTACCCATCCTAGGTTATTGAACAGGCTTGTTTCCTGGATCATCAAGATGTGGGAGGCTCTATTTTTAGAACCTGGATGGATAAATGCAGTGTTGTGTAGTTGATACTTTTATAGAACTGACAGGCTCCAAAGGGAGTTATTTTGAGACTTCTATAGTCAAAGGCAGGACCAGCTCTACCGTTTTTGCCGCCCCAAGCAAAAAACAAACCAAACCAAACCCTTCCAGAGTCGCCGCTGAAGCAAAAAACAAAACAAAACAAAAACTGGCCTGAACGGAATGTGCTGCCCTAAGAATGGATGGAATGCCGCCCCCTGCCCGGCCCCGAGCAGAGACTTTCTAGGCTGGGGCTTAGAGCCGGCCCTGGCCAAAGGACAGTTAGGGAAAGAGGTCTTTGAGGAAATAATAGGATTAGAGGTTCAGGAGGGAGGTCTAGGAGTTTTTGGAATAGCAGGAAAAGAAGAAGAGGAGAATTAGATTTCTCTGCGGCAATTCAAAAATATTTTCAGAGAATCTTTGGCAATGCTCATTCTATAAGCAGTACCTGGTATAGGGAAAAAATTGCAACCTAATGGTAAAATTGCAGTGTTAAATTAACTTTACGGAGGTCAGTGTTACTTCATGTCTAGTAAGTTAGAAATGTTTTTCTTCCATATTTGCAAATATTATGAAATATGCAGTGATTTCATTTAGATCAGTTTATTTTCTATATTATTCCTCTCTTCTCCCCACGTGAGTCTGGTGACCCAAAGTAATTACATATTTTAAACAACTGTTCTGTGGCAGACTATGGATTGGCCATCAGTCTGTATTGGTTATTTCTTTTTTGTTTCTCCTTCTAGGTAAATTTTCACTATTAAGCAGCTTGCTTACTAAGTAATTTGTAATGTAATTGTTTTAAGAACAAACAAGTCCATCTTACTGTTTACCATTAAACAGAAACATCAGCAACATTGGCTAATGAAAAGATAAAATAGGAATAAATAAAGTATAACAATTTTTCTCTTCAAAAATATGCAATTAAAAAATCCTTGCAAACTAGAATACATTTAGAAAATGTTGAATCACAAAGTAATAGCTTGTTGTCAAAGCCTGTATGAAGAACTGTTATATCAGTTTGCTGAAGGATATATGCACAAATATAATTTAGTCACATGCTTAGTGATTGTGGAGATTTAAGTACATTACTGTAATATCTGAAGAGACTATAGAGGTCCATAATTAGAGAAAATAAGGGCCAGATTTTGTATACAGTATCAATAGGGGTTCTGCTGAAGAAAGGAATGCAAATTTTGCTCTTTTAGAAGGTAAGATGTAGTAATCAGGAAGAAAGGTGCCTGTGCAATAATAGTTTGGGATTACACAGAAATGTCTCATAGGCACATGTTTTCTAATAAATGTTTTCTCATTAAGAAATGCTACATTTGAATAAAAACAAATAATCAAAAGCAATAAACTAAAATCTTGTCACAGATTAGCTTTATGATTAAATATTTTTAGAATGAATACAGTATGTGAAATCATTTTAAGTGAATGTTAATTCGTAGTCAGTATTTCTCTGTCAACATTTTAAACACCCATGGAAAATCTTTAATATTATTGCACACTTGTCAGTTAATTAACTTTGGTTTTCTGTTGGATTAATCAGTCTGTGACATTGTTGTTATAGTCTTTGAAAGAATGTTTATATTTCATTAATATTTGCTTTACAATGGTATAGCATTATTAAGTTAAGACTGTTTACATTAAATTCTAGAAATCTGTTTACATCAGTAGTTTGTAATAAGCTTTAATGGGTCCTTATATATATCATTACTCAAGTTCATTGTAGCCCTGCAAGCATCTGTTTAGTTTAATTGATAATGTACAAATTAATATCCTATGTAGTAACAGAAGCTAAAATTTTAAAAATTCTATTCTGTAAAAGCAACATTAAGGGTCTAAATTAATATTATCCAGGAAAGGGAAATCCAAGTTGCGTTTGACAGTCAGTCTTTGATAACTTTGTGATACTTACTGTAGGCTATCTAAAGGTCTCGGCATGGATGAGTGATCTAATATATGATATATGTTGTAATACCTATAGAAAATACTGAGTTAGTGTGGTAGACTTAACTTGGAATTTCTATTCCTTCATTCAGTTTGCAAGATATTATGTTAGTGTTAATTTTTATGCTTGAATTTCATAATACAGTAGACTCGATTATCCAGGATTGGGTTAACCAGGATGTGGATTAACCAGGATGTCAAAAAATATATGTGTAACTCGCAGAGCTGGCTCTGGCTTTGTTGCCGCCCCAAGCACACAAAAAAAAACACCCCCACCAGAGCGCAGGGCAGCCAGCGAACCAACACTCCTTTCCCCCGGTGCAGGGTGGCTGGTGAACCAACCCCCCCCGCCCCATATTTCCTATGGATGGTGATTATCCGGGATTTTATTAACCAGAATTAATTTTTTCTCTATCATCCTGGATAATCGAGAGTCTACTGTACTATGTATGGTTAGCATTAAAGAACAAAATCCACTAGCTATTCCTATTGTGCACAATTCTTGTTAAACCACTAGTGCTGCTTACCTGAAATTGACACTGTGAACTGCATTCTTGTATTAAAGGCAACACAATATATCAGATTGCAATCTGCAGTAAGATGCAAAATGAGCTTTTGCAGTCTTTCATTAATATTTTAGAATTAAGAATAGCACTGTCGTATTAAGAATACCGCTGTAGCAATATGTTTTAGGTGGACCTGGAATATTAAGAATATAAAATTTTGGATAACACAAACAATGCCCCACTGCCCTAAATTACTTTTCATCTGGACTGAAATAAGTAATATTTTCTTTATTTAACAATATTCATCTCTTTTTGCTGTGCACATATTCAAATTACAAACCAGCAAGACCAAGGAAACCTGAATGAAACATACATTGCCAAATTTAGTCTTAAGAATATGTAGCTATTTGGGTTCTTATAATGTTGCCCATCATTGTGCTATCTGAGTGCTTTCCATAACAAAAAGTAATAGCAAATGTCTCTCTTCTCACCCTACTGGCAAGAGCACAAATTGAAATTATTGTTAGAGCAATCTTTGTAAAAGAACCCAATACCAATTTAAAAATGCAGCTTGTTTTGCACTCTTAGGACTTGTACAAACACAATGTTTAGACTACTTCTACTAAAATTATTTTTAAAATTGATATAGTTAAATTAATGAAATCAACCCCCCTGTATAGACACACTTAAATTGATTTATATATGATTTCACTTGAGTAAGCTAAATGGAGCCAGTTGTAAATTCACTTAGTTGTGCCCACATGGGTTTGCACCAGTTTAACTAAATCGATTTTAAAAAATATTTTATTTAAACCAGTGCAGTTTTTGTATATAGTCTGATCCTCATAGCCTAATGCAGTATCATTTAAAAAAATTCACCATCTTCGCTACAAACATGGACACTATATGTGAATGTTTATGGGCCACATTCACCGTGTCCAACTTTTGAAAACTACTATTAAATCTTCTTTGGTGGGTAAGAATTATATTTATGTATCTACAAATAATGAATATTGATGTTCCCTCCACTGTATCTCTTGTGTAGTCTTCATTCTCCTTTAAATTAAAATACATGATTTAGCTTTGTCACGTGTTTCTGATCCCTATTTATTAAGTTTCCCACATTCAGTATGGGATTTCACTTCTCTCTAATTGGCCACTTTTGCACTGGTGATACCATATATTGGATGTATACTTAAATATTGTCTGGACTTCTACTATTTGTATGATTTTTAAACTATATTTTAAGGACTTAAAAAAAATCTCATCTTACTCACCCCATATCTACTTGAAAAACAACACCTTAGCAGGTCCAACAGTTGTCGAAATATACACACTCACACTCACAGCAAGGAAGTCTACCATTCTGAGATTTCTGTAGTTGTGCTCTTTCTGGTGAACACCGTGGAGCTACAGAAGTGGGGTTCTGAAGTTTGATTAGCACAGACGTAAAGCATATTTCTTTACAGAAAGTTGGGAACAAAAGATGATAAACTTTACGATCTAATGTTCTGTTTTCTTTTAATAATGTGAACTAACTTTCAATTTGATACAGTACAACAGGTATTTTTCCATATATTTGCTCTTTTAAAGTTATATCTAGTAGTGTCTCAGATAGTTGTATGTGTTATCATTTGGGCTTTGAGTAGTACAGTGGTTCTCAAACTGGGGGTTGCGACCACCCTAGGGGTTGCGGGCCGATTCCAGGGGGGTCGCGAGCTGCTGACGCCTTCAGCGGGATTTCAGTGGAAGCTCCAAACATGCGAGTGAGTCTGCTGAAAAACCGCCGAAGAAAAACCGAAAAACTGAAAAACCGCCAAAGTGCAAGGTTCTGCTATCGGCGGACATAGAGACGAATGCTGCGTGTCCACCGAAATGCCGCTGAAACCAGAAGAGTTCAATTTGGCGGACATACCCAAGGCGCTAGGGGACACAGCAGAGCAAAAAGGGGTCACCGAACCAACAAGTTTGAGAACCACTGATATACATGAACATGAAGATGAACCTCTTCAGAGTTGTCTCCATTCCTACTTCTGATTTTGCAGTCCCTGTTTAGAAGGTAAGAGCCTCTGAGAGGTTTGGAACCTGTTCAGTCTGATCCACTTGGTGCCGGCTCAGTTCTAGGCATAGAAATCACAATGTTAGGGTGGCAGAATTTGATTTCTTGCCAAGGACTTTGTCCCTTAGAATCACTGGGGACATTGAGGTTTGTCCTTTTTGTTTTACCTTTTCCTCCCTCCTTTCTCTTTTTCCCCTTGCTTCTTTTTTCCCTTTTTTTCTGCTTCCATCCCTCCACCAAAGAGGTATGTGTGTGTCTGGGGAGGAGGGTTGTTCTCATTGTGGGAGGCCCTCACAAAGTGGTGGGGCTGGAATAGTGGTGTGAGAGTGACCCCCTCCGGTGGTGACCTGGGTCATCCTTCGGGACATCTGATGAGATTCCTCAGCGCCTATCAGTCAGAGTCTCCATGCTGATTGGCTAAGCAGGGGGCTATTGACAGGAAGGACTCCGGTCCTTTTGTTCTCTTTGTACACCTTGCATGTAAGTCATAACCAATAAGGTATTTGATTAATATCGCTGCTTCTCTCCAATAATTGTCTCTGAATGGTTGATGATTCTAATGTTCTAGTTTTTCTAAAATACTTGCTGTATAATGAGTAGGAACAATTGTTCATCTATAGCTCATTTGAGAGCATTTTATTCTGATCAGTCAGTGTATCCAAAAAGGCTAGCTGGGGGCAGAACATCAGCCTTGCAGGGAAGGGATGGATGTGACATCACAAAGGCCTTTTGCAGGACCTTAGCCTATTGGGCAAAGGTGTTTAGGAGGTGGTGATCTCACAGAGACCCTAACATCAGCCGGGGTCAGGACAGAGATGTAGGGCAGGGTCAGCCTCAGAGACCCCCATGGCTTTGCTGCAGCAAGTCTCCATCTCAAGGTTTCTCCTGGAGGACTGAGTGAGAATTAGGATTCATGTACTTGAGCGTGAGGAGGAACCTCTCTGGAGTTTTCTCCTTTCCTACTACTCATTTTGCTAGAAAACGAATATCCCTGTTTAGAAGGTAAGAGCCTCAGAGAGGTTTGGTCTGTTCAGTCTGATCCTCCTGGTGCCGACTGAATTCTAGGCACAGGAAACACTAGGTTAAGGTGGCCAGGGATGGAGCAAGGGCCCCTCCCACTGTGTAGCCATCAGTGGGAATGGAAGAATACAGGCACCAAAACCAGAAAGAGAAATCTGACAAAGAAACTGCCAAGGAACAGCTATCATAGGAAGACTGAGGGAATGGAGACAAGAACTCCTCCTTCAATGGGCTGGGTTGGGTAGTGTCTTTGGCACTGGAGGTCACTAGAAAGGAAGACGAGTCCATCGCAGGAAAAATGCCTTCTTGGAGCTACTGAAAGAACTTAACCTGTTTAGCATATCAGAAGGGAAGGTCAAGAGGTGACATTTTTGAAGTTTCTGTACTTTCATGGCGAGAAAATACTGAGTTTTAAAGGGCTCTTCAACCTTGCAGAGAAAGGCATAACAAGACCCAGTGGCTGGAAGGTGAAAACAGACAAATTCATATTAGAAATAAGGCACAGATATTTAACAGTGAGGATGATTCACCTTTGGAACAAACTACCAAAGGAAGTGATGCATTCTCCATCTCTTGATGTCTTTTAATGAAGACTACTTGCTTTCTGATATATGCTTTGATCAAAACTTAGCTATCGTGATATATCAAGGGCTAGGATATGCAGGGGCTCAGATTAGATGCTCTAGGGGTCCCTTCTCACCTTAAAGTCTACTAATATATGAAAAATTGAATGTGGAATTGGGAGCAGCCTCTGATGCTTTACTGTGTAGCTGGGTTGATCTCCAGGCTCAACATTCATTGAGTGGTTAGATCCAGGGGAAGCAACTCAAACATCCAAAGAGGATGACAAGAGGCACGACATCAGCTTTACAGGGGAGGAGTGGATGTGGCAGTGACATCACAAAGGCCTTTTGCAGGACCTCAGCCTTTTGGGCAAAAGTGTTTGGGAGGCGGTGACCTCACAGAGAGACCCTGACATTAGGCAGGACAGAGTTGGAGGGCAGAGGCAGCCTCAGAGACCCCAGCAGCTTTGCTGCAGTAAGTCTCCTTCTCAAGGTCTCTCCTTGAGGACTGACTGAGAATTAGGATTCATATACAACAGTGGTTCTCAAACTGGGGGTCACGTGCTGATTCCAGGGGGGTTGCAAACTGCCAACGCCTTCGGCGGCGTTTCGGCGGAAGCTCCAGACATGCAAGTGAGTCTGCTGAAAAACTGCCGAAGTGCAAGCTTCCGCTATCAGCGACATTTCAGTGGATAGAGAGACAAATGCTGCGTGTCCGTTAAAATGCTGCTGAAACCAGAAGAGTTCAATTAGATGGCATTTTGGCGGACATACCCGGGGCGCAACAGGACATGGCAGAGCAAAAAGGGGTCACCGAACCAACAAGTTTGAGAATCACTGTGGTAGTACTTATGGTCTTTACAGGTGCACGCTGTAACACGTAAAAAGTTGTCTCACTGTTTTTCATTAGACATTAGTTACATTAGAAGTAATCTCATATACATACACCTTAGTTTTATAGAGTTTAAAATCAGTATCTCACAGTACAGTTAGTTATTTTATCAATATTGATAAAGGACTATTTCAAAATAGGGGAAAAAGGTTTTATTGTTTCAGTTTTGCTGTAGTGATCACTATTGAGAGCTGACTTGGCACAAAGCTGTCTCCTTTCTGGATAAAAGGGAAACAGCCTATGAGATAAGTTATAGATGAAATTAACTGCTGAAGTGGAGAGGAAATGCAGCTGGCCAATACATGTCATAGTGTGAGCTCTATTAAATGAATATATGTGCAGTCAACCATTCACAAGAGCCACATTGGTCTTGAACTGCATTGATCTATAGTATAATTCTAAATGAAATTGATGGATGAGAGCAGCCATTGACAGGAGGAGTAAAAATAGCCATGAAATGTCTTGTATAGGAAAAAGTATGATAGAAAGTAGGCTGTTGATCTATGCCATAGATTGAAATGTGCATTGGGATTGTGGAGTGCTTAGGTACTATTAGGTGTCTCACCTTAATTATATTTCCTTATACAACAATGGACACTTCAAAAAGTTCTTTGCAATATTTTCTTATTTTATGAAAAGTGTGTTGTCCAGAGATTCTATATATTTAGGGCATTCATTTTTTATAGTTCTGTGATTTGAAGTTCTGAACTATGAAAAGAGATTTTTATGTCATAGTGAAGTAAATGAAGCATTTTGGAAGCTGTTTACATTGAGGTTTTAAAGACTGATTTACTTAATATGTGCTGAATATTATTGAGCAAAGACACACAGGTAAACTTCTTGGAAACATGATTGTGTGAAAATGTCGTCTTCAGTTCACATATAATTTCAGGTGCCTTCTCTCTCAACTATGTCCTTTCAGACTATTAACTCATTGAGCTGCTAAATTTACAGGCATCCATGAATAAAACATTGGATTCTGCTAGACTTTATCTACATCAGGGTCAACGTACTTTGATTGTGACACCAAATTCATCTGTATTTGAGTACCCAAACAACATGTACTTACTGGCACTTTGTCAACCTGCTTCCTGTAATACAAAACCTTTTAAAATTTTGTCTTTCCTCAGAGACACTCTTTCTGGTATGCTGGCTGTTAGATGCACTGCATTTAGCTCATTGCTTTATTCTCTATGAAAAAGGACTCAAAATAGTCAAGGGAAACTCCTTTGCCAATGAGCATAGGCTGAAAGAAATAACTGCTAACTCTCTTCTTGTGGTGAAACTACTTTGTTAGCAAAGTTTTAATATCATTGATTGTAAGCCCAGGGTTAGGAACATTATGAAATGTATGTATAAATATTGTATGCAATTAATTCACAGAATTGTATATAAGCGCATGTTCTCTCTCTCTCTCCCTCTTTGTATATATATGTGTGTTTGAATGTATGTAAATATAACTTAGTTTAGCATAAATCACTGGGAAATACATTTTACTGTCTCTGGACTCCATTAGCATCATTGCATGCTGTGTGTGAGAGGATTATACAAGTATTATTATAGTCTATAATGTAACACTAGTGAGTATAATTGTGTTAGGCTAGTATACAGTATGTGTGATTCTAATCTGTCAGGGCTAACTGGTGACATGTCATGATGAAATAAATGACAGTGTATTTTAAAAGTCTCTGCAAATATCAGTTCATAAAACTTGAATATGAGAATGGATCCACAGTTACTCCAATGGCATGACTCTGAAATATTGAGTCATATTTACCTCAGTGATTATGATTGTACTTAAGTTCTGTGCTGAATGACAAAGAGATGAATGCATTTCATTTTATATACTTTTTAATTACTAAATAAAATATGTAGTATATTTTCTCTTTAGAAGGAATGTTGAATATTTATGTAGTATTAAAGGCATTTTTGTTAAATGGTTAACATTTCTGGTTTGAATGCTGATCTTTAAAATTATTATGTATTTCTCTATGGCTAGAATTTACCAGTAGGATATTACTCTTTCTACAAAATATTGATATTTGATATGTTAGGAGCACCAATAAAATATATATCCATTCACTTTGTCTAGGAAATATTAATGTACAAATTCATCTCTTGTATTGTTTTGGACCCTGAAAATTGGAAGAAACATAAGGTGTATACCTTAATAAAGGACAACTCTTTTCCTCCTTACTGTTAAACAAATAAATAAAAATTATTATGGTTCCTAATGTCTGAAAATGTAAAACTTTCAGCATATTTACAAGTATGATTCCTAGCCAGGTGATTTATATTCTGTGAGCTATTTAAATTTATATTTATGTTTTTAAATAAATTTAAATACCTTGCAGAATATATATATATTACAGAATATTCAACTGTAACTCTTTTTGGAATCCATTAGTTTAGTCATATGAATATTCCCTGTAATGGCCATATCTACCAATCTAGTTATCATTATTTTCCTCTTTCTAACACTAGTTCTAACACTTTGTACTAGTCTGCTCTTTGTAAAATACTTAAATTGTTTGTAATGTCACTAATTCTCTTCAGTTACTTTTATGTTCATGTCAATCTGCGTGGTTTGAGCTTCCAGCACATCTTAATTGTAGGTTACTCACATGTGCTGAAAGGTTATCTAGCTTTGGATCCATGACATCCACAAATGTTTTAAAATCCATTTTGGAGTTGATTTCCTTTAAATATAATTTATATGTGTATACTGGAGTCTGATAATGAACCAAGCTTCTGTGCACACTTAATAAATATGGCATCTTGACAGGTTTCAGTATGGATCAGTAAAGAAGTGTATATTAGAAGGGATTTCTAAGATCCCATCACAAATTTAAATGCAACAATAATCTTAAACATCTCTGACTTTTATAACAGCTTTAATATCTAAATTACACAAATGGCTGTATGAATAATTTCTTCAAAAATGCTCATCTTGGCATAATACAAACAAGTCAATGGAGTTACACCTGAGATGCATTTTACCCAATATGTATTTCATTTACTGATCTTAATTTATATGGTATAAAATACTTAAAGTAGAGTCTGTTCCTCTTACTTACATGCATGCCTATATTGATTTTTTAAAAAAACTTTGTTATGAAGATTGTATTGAAATAGTGTGTGGCATCTGTAGTATCCCTTACAGAATGCTTTTAACCAAAACAAAACACTTAGGCCTTGCTTCAAAACCATTGGGTCTTTGGGTGAGGCCCTTAATATTTAGGCATAATTACGTAAAAATGCATAGAAAGAGGATAAAGAAACAATTTGTTTAAGGTAACAAACTGGAAATTTTATAGAACCTGGAAAAATAAAAGCTGGCTGTAATGTGATGTTTGGTTTCTTTTTGTAATCATAAGGTTCGTGTTTTATTCGAACTGATCAGCTAGATGGTGAAACAGACTGGAAGCTAAAAGTTGCTGTCGGCTGCACACAGAGGTTACCAGCTTTGGGGGTAAGTATTATAGCTATTTATTTCACTATCTCTTCAGTGTACCTATTTATACCTACTATATAGTAGAAAGCTTTGTTACAGTTACTATGTATAAATATGTTTCTAATTAAAAATTAATCTATAAATGCAATATTGGTCTTGTCTATAAATAATAAAGTAATGTGTCTGTTTTTAATTCTATGGGGAATTGGGAATTCTATGGGGAATGGGAAAGACTGGATTATGCAAATATTTAATTTTTCCATTTAAAAGAGCAAGAGAGGGATACAGTTGAGTTTGTGTCTTCCATTGAATGTAGGCTTGGGGATTTGGGACATAGTCCACTCTCATAACGTGAATGTTTCCTGGTACAGGAGCTTTATGGTCCTTGTGGGTGAGACATACAGGATTACACAAGGATAGAGATCTGTAGTGAGTGCCTGCCTATTTTTTGTGTGTGTGTTTATAAGCAGTACAGGTAATGATGCCTATAGTTAAGGATGTCCAACAGTTTTCTTTACAATAACCTGTTCTTCAGTTGTTTATAACTTTGTCAAATGTAAAATGTTTGAATTTAAATTTTCCATGCCAGATGTCTGCCTTAGAAAAGTTTCAGCTAAATTGGCTCAGCTGTTTCCATGAAAAGGGTTAGGAAAAATATATTGTTTTGCTTACGTTAAAAATAGTCTCAGAGCTGTTTTGTTGAGAAACTCTAGTGCCTCTGTACTTTGGATATGGGATACTTGAAATTTGACTGGGAATGGGCGTTGTGGTCTGGGCATAATGGATGTTCTTTTTACTGTCCCTGTGAAAACTCTCTGAATAAGTCTCTGAAAAGTTTTTCTGAGCACATGCTCAATAGATACGTTCTGGAATATGGCAACTGACTTTTCTGAATGTTTCATCAGCACTGGGCTTGTCCATCCCCTCACAACTCCTATATGCCAAATGGACTGTGCACATACCATCTCCAGAGACCAAATGAGCATGATTCATCTTGGGGCTGTAGGAGTTCAGCAGGACTTTTTCTGCAATGGCTTCTCCCAACTGCTTGTGACTGCTGTGGCACTGGAGCTAATAGCTGTGGGATTCTTTCCTGTCCTCTCAGTGCTCCCCTTGCTGGCACTCAGGCAAAGAGGAAGAAACCACTGGACTTGAATGTAGAGAGAGTGGGGTGGATGTGGGAGTAAAGCTTGGGAAAAGAGATGTGGGCAACAGGATAGGAGCTAGGAGCTGGTGTTGGGACAGGAGCTGGAGAGGACAGGGAGAGACTGGGGCAAAAAGATCTCTAACCATGAATGCATGCTCTCCACAGAACCTGGACTTGAACCCAGAGGTATTATGAATCCCCACATTCTTCTGCTGTCTAGCAAGTAGCTGTGAAACTCACTGGCAAAATGTCTCCCCATTCCCCTTCAGTAGAAGGTCAGCATACATAATAGCCTTCTACTAATACCAGTTTCTCAGCTCAAGGAGAAGTCTGTGTTGTAGATCTAAAGATCCCAAACCTACTGATGAATATGTGTGAGGTCAGTATGGTTTCACACAATGATTTTTTTTCCAAGTTTTTAAGTTTCTAAAAAATTTGGCTATTACAGTTTAAAAGAACCCTTTATTAAAAGAAAGTTACAGTTACAAAGTCCAGCATTCACAAGTTAAGAAATGCCTAAGTTAAGGTTGCTCATGCAACTTTAATTTGGTTTTTTTGTGCCTAGCATATGCTTTATGATATAGCCCTCAAAAGCTATTTTTCCTTTTTGCCTTAATTCAGGCATTTCCTAACTTGAACATTTGACACTGCAGCCTAAAAAATGTTGGGGGAAGAAGGACAAACCGAATTTGTTGGAATGATAGAAGTTGGCTACGTTTTTATTTAACATGATGTAGCTATCCACTACAGTCCGAGTGGGTACTGTAGCCCTGAAAGATGAGTCTTAATGGAAGTTTTGTGTAATAAGGAGTGAAGGAAATGGCTTGAACTTGGAGTGTCTTCCCCCACTATATATCATCATTAATTATTTCAAGATCTTGCCTTGTTTCTTGTGCTTTAGCCCTTTAGGAGGCCAAGAATGTTCTTTGCTGATGCCGATCAATGTCTGAGTGGTTCAGACTTCTGTCACTTCAAATTACTGTGGGTTTCTTACACCTTCCCCTGAAGTATTTGTTGCTGGACAGTCTCTGAGGCAGGATACTAAAGTAGGAGGACTTTGGGTCTGATCTAGTGTAGCAATTCCTATGTCCTTAATGACTTCCCTTTATGTTATCTAAGGTTAGAATCACCATCTGCATTAGAGTTGGGAGCCAGTGGATCGCCTATCCTATCAGTAGCCTATATTTTGTCCATTATAAGCTACCCTCTTGCAACTTCTTTTGTGGAAAGGTTATTCCATGATTGTTCATGAACGGGTTTCATACATCATTTTTGAAGCATCTGGTGATGGCCACTGTCAGAGAACAGGATCTTTGAGAGGAGAAATGAGAGGTGAAGAGCCTCTGTGCTGAGGCACCAAAGTGTCAGGGATTTCTCATAGTGGTGATGCACAGAAGGAATTGAGACAACAGCCCCATGTGAAGGCCTTGAAGCAACAAATTAGTGGTGCATAGAAGCTAATAGAGCCCTCTGTGGCACAATTGTCTCTGTTCCCTTGATATGGCAGATTTTAGCTCCATAGAATACTAAACGGAGTTGAGGGGTGGGTTGAGTCAGGATACTGTAGGCAGAGCAAGGCTTTGGTTGGAGACAGGGGAGTGAATCCTCTTGTTATGGGTTTTGACAGATATTTTTGAAAAAAAAACTATCGAACTAAGTTTAAGTAGCTTTAAGGTGCACTGTATTAAAATGAAAAGTTTATGTAGTTTTGTGGAATTGTATGCAACTTCTCTCAGGGAGTGACATGACCAATATAGACCCTGGGGGCTGTTATAAGCATCACAGGACTATTTTAAACAATGAGTCAGACAAGAAGGAATCTTTGGAACAAACAAACTTGAGCGAGTTTTCTAGGAAATACTTGTGAGGAGGTGAATGGAATTCCCACCTCCTCACCCAAGCTTTTGAGGTGAAATCTGTTGATTACCCACTTATGCAATCTGAAGATCCAAGCTCCAAACTGCAGAAAGGAGGGACTCTCAGATTCATGAGTGTGCTTATTCTGAACTAACAGCTGTTATGAACATATAACCACAGAAGAACTCTTTCCTGGGATTTGAAGGACTGATCATCTGCCAGAACCCTTGTTGGAGTTGGGGGGTGATCTTTGGTAAACTTATTGTCATGCATGTAGGTTCTTTTATTGTGGTTAATGTTTTCTCTAGAATGCTTTCATCTTAATAATAAATATGCTTGTTTAGAAAAGGCTATGTAGTAACTGCTAACTGGGCATCTATGCTATTTATAACTTCTGAGGAGAAAGGAAAGCAGGCCTGCTTAGGTGATCTGACTTGCTGGAGAACTCACAGTGTAGGCTGGGAAATGCGCAGCTTGGAAAAAAAACGCTGTCAGGAGGGGGAGACAGATGCAGGTCTTCACCCAGGAAAAGTGATGGCTGAAGAGATGGGAGCCTGGAGTCGGTGCCTTTGCTGAACTGCAAGCAGGAAATAAAGGTGCAGTTGCCCTGAACTGTGAAGGGACATGAGCGGTAAATGCGGATATAAATGACGGGAATTGAGTGGTGATGTGGTAAGATGATTGGGGCTTGGCGATGTGGTGTGGGAAGTTGAGGTGGTGGAAATTAGAGCTGTTGGGGGATGAGTGGCATGATAAAGGTGAAAAGAAGTGCTAGAGAAAAAGCTGCAATCTAGCAAACATCTTGTAAGCTCATTATACGTAAACTGTTTTCTGCAAACCAGAGGAAGTTTAAATATGTTTCTGCGCTGCCTCATACCCTCTACCTTACCCGGTTTTGTTCTCCTTCCTACCCTAACTGCATGCATCCCTAGCCTCCTGCTGACTTGAAGAATGATGCTAGAGAGGAATTGCACTGAAACAACATTCCTATCATTCGGTTAGAGTGCAGCTAACTGTAACAAAACACATGAAGTTTGTTGCAGTGTATCTCATCCTCAGATCCAGAAAAACCTCACTTCCACATTTCCATCCTCACCTAGGGTTTTGTATGTGCGGGGTGGGATATTTATCTGAAGAATGCAACTGTAGGCTAAGAGGGAGGCTGGCGGCACCAAACAGAAGTAGCTGATGAATATGGGCTTTCTTTCTTTGTGGACATATGCTATGATATGAATAAGGGTTAACATTTGAAAACTGTCCTGTGGCTGGATATTATAAAAATCTGGTTTTTGCAAAGATTGATTCTTCAGAAATAGGAGCCGAAAAAGAGACATTCAGGGAAAATGCCTAGAAAAAGATCATTTAAAAATGTTTCTTCTACTAAAGTTAGAGAATATTTATCTCTACTCATCTTTTCCCCCTTTCCCCTCAAAAACGTTCAGTTTCAGTCTTTGAAAAGATCATTGGCTGGATTTCTAGGCCTGGCCAAGTTTCTCAGTGCAAAAATGGAGAGTGTATAGGAGTGGCAAAGGTGGGTTTAAACAATCTCTCACATTCCTGGATCCTTGGGCTGATAGGTTGGCCAGGATACCTAGCGTAAGGTAGAACATGTCGAGGAAGCTGTTGCAGCAGCCATACATTGCCAGGGCACAGGGAAACCCCATTTATGTTTCATTTCACAGGAACACAGCCTCATGTTGGGTCAGGGGTAACATACAGCAGTTGTCTGCCACCTGAGGAATCCCCAATGCAGGGGAATCTTCAAAGGCCCAATTAAGGAACTTTGGACAAGATAAGTGTTCCATGCAAATGAATGTCTTTAAATTAGGAAATCCAGTTAATCATAAGGATATTTTAACATCTCATGATATAGTTTTTTAAAATATGGAATGTTTCACAATTTTGTCCATGTGAAATATGGACCCATGCAAATATTCCTGCTTCAAAATAGTTTACATTATATCTGCACATACTTCTATATGTTAGTACTGTGCCTAGGAGGATACTTAGGAGCACAAAGAAACATCTACACTACAGCTGGGGAAGTCTAATTACCAGCTCGGGTAGACACATGCATTAGCACTGCTATTCCACTGTGCCATTAGGGAATTCTTGCTGTGCAGTAGAAAGGTCCGCATGGCCATGTAAATACACTGTATGACATGCCAGTGCACTGTTGATTTTCACCTCAGCTTGCTGCACACTAACTGTTCATCTAGGAAAGCCCCCAGTCTCCTTAAGAACCTCCAACCCTTAAGGGTACACCTGCACTGCAGTGGGGAGGTGTAATTCTCAGTTTGGGTAGATATACAGGTGCTCAAGCTAGTGCCCTAAAACTAGCAGTGTGATTGCAGCAGCACCAGCAGTGGTTTAGGGAAACTGCACAAATACATTCCAGGGATCTCAGAGGGGTGTGTTTTTAGATGACTAGCCTGAGCTGCTGCCATGTCACCCCTGCCACACTACTATTTTTAGTGTGTTGTACCAAGCAGAGCTGGTGTGTCTCTGTCTATCCAAGATGGGAATTACACTTCTCAGATGTAGTGTAGGAATACCTGAACTCTCCTCTGTGATCTCTGGTGATGGAATGCATAGCTCTACCCTCTGATGGGCTTGGAGTACTAGGCCGGAGGAAAACTAACAGTCCCGCTTTAGCCTCTGGTCCGCTGTGGGACTTTTTGCCATTGCTTGCTTTATAGCTTCTTTGTGCCCCTAAAGATCCTGACTTGTGATAAATCTGAAAACTAAATTTAACCTTAAAATGTGAAATAAATGATGCAACTGTCAGTCCACTGTGGTCTGGAGCATCTCCATAATTCTAGCTTAGTCACGTGATCTTTTCAAATTCTTATGGCTTGGACTATGTTGATGAATAGCGTGTAGGAATTTTGTAATTTAATATTGTGTGTGAATTAGCTGAAAATACCAAACTACTTTGAATCACCACCTTAATTTCAGCAGGAGTCGTGGAAATCCAAAATAACTTATCATGTTATAAGGAGGAAAAATTATAAATACAATAAATGTAGTTTTTACCCATTATAACAAGATGTATAATATAAAGCAGTGCCCATACCATTTACTATAGAAATACATGTAAAGGAAATGTATTCTTTTTGAAAAAGTGCAACAGTAACAACCAGAAATATTTTCAAAATTCTTCACACTTTATGTACAGAATATTATGCACAACATAAGGTATAAAAATCACCTACTGAGATGAGATTTTCCTTAGAGAATGTCATCTAAACTCTAAAACTTAGACACAGTGAAGTAGCCATATTAAATATGAAAAAAAAATATTTAATTTGAGCAGTCCGTTCTAGTTACCCACTGTAACTTCTTTAAGCTTTTGCAAATAAAATGTTTTTTATAGTGAAAATCACCCATGATTAATCTCAGCCCAGCGAATATTTTGTTGAAAGTTTGAAGAAGTTTAGGCAAGCTAAGTGCGTAAGTAAAAGTGTTTGACTTATTTTTTCAAAATGTTCCTACCTTTTGTTTGCGTGCTCAACTCAAAAATGACTTTGTTTTACATACCTACCTTATTTATACATACAGTCCAACAAGGGACACCTGCTTTTGAAAGACTTGACTTTTTTTTTGACAGGATGTCCTAATGGCAACAGCAGCATCCTCTGGAACCAGACATGTGTGTTTCTTCCTGTGACAGCTTTGGTCATTCTGCCTGTGTGGAAGATGGATGAGGCTATGGCTCTCCCTTAGGA
This sequence comes from Dermatemys mawii, assembly GCA_007922305.1. Classification (NCBI taxonomy): domain Eukaryota; kingdom Metazoa; phylum Chordata; order Testudines; family Dermatemydidae; genus Dermatemys; species Dermatemys mawii. Next base: position 34,869,778 of record ML677334.1, on the reverse strand, counting down.
AAGCATAGTGTCACTGGAAGCATTTTTACTCTTTTCCCACACCCATTCTTTTCATTCCATGTATACAAACACTGGGATTGTGGCTCCTTAAGCTCTCCCTACTTTTGTGCATCCATTTAGAACCAGCAACACAAATCGAGAACCAACTGTTTTTGAAGCTCAGATATGACAGCCATTCCCTCTAGGGCTAAGAATTATCGGGTGTTTTAGAAAATGTGAAGGTTTTGCCTTTGTAACTCAAGTAGCAATTAACCAGTTGACAACTGCTCAACTCATAACCAGTTTGGACCATGATCCTTAAACTCCAGAGAATTTTGGCATAACCAGAGTACATAACACATTCACTTCTATCAATTCTGTATAACAGATGCCTATCAATAAATAACAATCCTTCTCCCATAGAAGGTATATGAATAAAGTCCCTTAAGTTCGCATCTTTGATATGCATATAGTGATAATTTGTAGCATTTTGGGGTTAAAGTGTAAATGACAAGCTGCAGGAATAGGCTGGACTGATCTTTTTACAATAATTCTTGAATGCCACCTGCTGGACTATATCTAAAATAGCTGTGGTGATATCACACTGATATATAGCTTCCCCACCTCCCCCCATTCAGCTCTCCTTATTTAGACAAAGCTCCCATTGAAGTAGGTGCAAGTTTTGCCTCAGGATAAGAAGTTCATAGACTATAAGCACAACTCCACATTAATTGATACTGCAGTGGCAAGAAAAGTAGGAACAGGTTAATACAAAATGTTCAGTGGTTCCCCTTAAAGTTTATTCTGGCTCTAGAGATATTAGCAATTGTAACAGTGTCCCCTTTTTTAAATATGTGGAATATCTTGGAATTCAATACTGTCTCTAAAACTGGAATACAAATACTCACTGCATTTGGAAATCCAACTACTAAACTAAATTAAGGTTTGCAGTTTACTACGAATTTAATACAAATTACAGATTTAACTACAAAACAGCAAAATGTCAGGTTCTATTGATGTAACAACCCCAGTAGAAGGCATGGAGTGGCTTCAGGTCTGGTTTCCAAGGGGTCCTTCATCCTTTGCCCCCCATCTCCCGCTTGTGTCCAGATCATGGGTGTGTTGGCAAGCAGGTGGTCTCAGCTGCACCATGGTCTTCCCTATTGGTGCCACAGCTGTTACTGGCTCCCAGTGCACTGAGAGTCATCTTCCTTAAACAGGGTCTCTGTCTTGGAGCACATTTCCAAAGGATAAGTTTATTACTGTCTATAATTTGATATTATACATGGCTATATTTTTAGGAATTGAAAAGGGTGGACAATAAGTGTAATTTGAGTATAGAAGTGGACTAAACAATTTGGTATGCATTAACAGCATATAATGTCCATAATTATCATTCATTTTGATTTCTTTAGTTATCCAATGTAAAGGATTATGAATATCTCGTGTTGTCATGAGCTGTCAGTCCCATCAACAGTGGAGCATTGTAACCTTATCCACTGTGACACCGGGAATAAATAAACCTGAAAACCTTCAGAGCTTTTCCTAAAGAATAGATGACACCACCAAAGATGATCAGTACAGATTTTGTTGTCTTCTCAAACCACTTAATGTGATCAGAGAATTAAAATTTCAACAAGTCATTTAATGATGGCTGTGCAGCAAGGACTGTAACACCCAGGTTAGGTTTCTTGTGGTTTCACAATCGTGTGGGGCAGAGTTTTTTCTGGCACTATGCATGTTCTGGGACATGCTTGTCTGGCTTATTTGATCAAGTAAATTTATTAACTGCAGTGAGGTCACTGTAATTTTCAATAAATGGTGACTTGCTGATTTATATAAAAAGATCCATACAGCAGTAAACAATACCATTTACATTTAATTAGTTTTATTGAACCAAAGGCAATTTTATTTGTAATGAACCACGTTATGATTAAGGATGTATTTTAATGATCTTTAAGTAAGGTGAACAAATGTTGCCCTTGACCTAATAAGGGAGTTTCTTTCTACATTATTGATAAATTGAGTGATTTCAAAACTATTATTGCAAAATGTAAAGGAAAACATTACTGTACCATCATTCAGTCATTTCATGACTAATATAAACAGATTAAATATATTTTTCCAAATTGTTTACAGATAATAGCATCAGCTAACACGTTACTTAGTGTTTCAAAAGTCCAGTTTACTGTTGTATTAAAATAAGTTAATTTCATAGTCTAGACTGTTCTAGACCCTGTTTTGTTCATTATTCTTTTAACCTAGAATTGCTGTAGAATTCTGCTGGTTTTGGCTATTTACTTGCTTTTCTCTTAAGTATGCATATAACAGAGATAATTTGTCTCATGATGATTTAGATGGGCCAGCATTTCACTCAGCATTTGTGGCTTGTGAAAGTAATTCTAGACATGCTGTGAATTTCATGAACATTATTTTCTTTATATTAATATGATTTTATTGATGTATACTTGGTCTATTTAATAATCTCATTCCATTATTCTTAAAAGCCATTTATAAAACAAAAATCCTTCAGTGCTGTAGTGTCCTTTTGCACAGGCCATGCAAATTTTCCCTGTTCAAAATAGTTTAAACTCTTTGCATACAGTATTATGTCTATCATAAGCCTTGACCCGTCTATGTTAGTTTTCCAGCCTCAGACTGTGCAGCCGTTAACTCCTCTCTTTAGCTACTGGGGTGAGAGCAAGGGAAGCTTCTGCCTCTAGGATGGTAGTGTTGGATGGAGGAAACCTTCTGCCCCACTTAAGTTGTAAGACTAACTGTGGACTCTGGCCCTCTTAAAAATTATCCTTGGTTGATAAACAGTCACTTGGGACATGGAATTATATCCATACTGGAATATAAATCAGTGATCTCTCTCTCTCCCTACCCTGTGTTATGAAAGCCTAGCTTCCATGTATGATCATCATCCTTTGAAAGATGTTCATGTTAAGTGCTTAATGTTGTAGTGTGCATCTGATTGCAGGGGAAATTTCCCTTGTTCAGAAGACAAAAGTTATTCAAGCAAGCTGCTGGGTGCAGCAAGTATGTCAATTAGGCACATATTTTTTTTTCCTCACTTACAGAGGATTCCAAAACAGTAGTTTTGCTTGCAAGTGTAAATCAGTATAAACATTCTAGCATTTAGAGAAAAGAGGCCACCCTCGGAATACTTGAGAGGTTCTAGCTACCTCAGAATAAAAGGATATTAGAGATTTTTGTAGATAATGGCCACAAAAGCATAGGGGACTTTAGGATCTTAATTCTTGAGGAAGATGAGAGAATTCATTTTTCACAAAATGGAAATTAAGGCTGCTTCTGGAAGACAAAGATGCTCTTAGATCTCAAAAACAAAAAAAGGGGGCAAAATATAAGGTGAAGAGAATGAGAACTAAAGAACTTATATAAATATTTATACAGAGTGGTTAAAATGCTGTAAGGTACAAAGGGCATCATCAGTAGGAGCAATTAGTAAAAACTGTAGAAGAAACATTTGGAATCCTGAAAGTATATTATTGTACAAATGCTAATTTACATTAGATAAATCTTCCCACTTCCATGCCTTCTAATGTTTCTCAACTAAAGTACTCTGGCAAGAAAAAAAGAGAGTTTTCGCTCGACACACTTCAGTGACAATTTTTATTGTGTATGAGCATGTGTGTGGTATTAGTTTTCTGCTGTACTATCCAGTTCTGAGAGACTCTTATTTTTCAGTGTACAATAAAGCACATAATAGCCTGGATTATCTAAATTGTAGGTGATAACAGATTGGGAAGAAGTGAATAATGAAGATATAGGACACCACATGTGTATTAGTTTCCTATGAATTATTTCTCATGAAGCTGATGAAAACTAACTTAATGGGACAAGAATGCAATGAGTGGAACGTCGTGTGAAAAAGACAATAAATGGCTGATGATTTAAGATGAAAAAAGACATTTTTCAAGAGTTAGTGTTAAATCCTGATTTACTTTTATAACACTTGTCAGCAAAATAGTAGAATGATATACTGATATATAGTTGTGCAGAGTATGAGATAAGATGTATTTCTTAACTACAAAATAAAAAAGTCAGTTACAAATTAATTTGGTGACTCATAGATTTATGTATAGAGGTACTTTTTCAGAATACGATGGAAGTGAATTTGATAAAATGCAAATGAGAGCTTAATTTGTGGAATAACTAATGAATTTACTTGTTTATCTAAAGAACTAAAAGTATGGTAAAATGGCTATGGATCTCAATATTTCACTGTTGGGAGAATCACAATAACAGATGTTTCAGATATTAAGACATGATATTTAACTCTTAGGTTATCAAATTATTGTTTTAGTAAACTCCCATATATTCAAAACATCAGCATGGACAGGTGATCACTATGTTTAATTCTTTATAAATAAGACTCTTTCCACATTTAAGGTCAAATTGTGATAACATGACCATGATGAAGGGTGTAAAAATACTTAATTTAACTTTAATGGTAATGTTGGATAGAGGAAAACCTATGTGGCACATCCCAGATAATAAAAATGGAGTGTCACTGCCTTTATAGTCTGCTGCCCAAAGAAACTATAGCTAGTATGGAGGAGGTCTCTTTACTTTCATGTGGCTGATCAGCCAATGGAAAAAAAGGAAGTGAAGGGTGATGTGCGGTATGATAGTTCACTTAGGAGATAGACAGGGACTGCATATGGCACAAATACTTTGCAATGCTGGCTACAAAAGTGCCATACAAATGCCTGTTGTCACTTTCTGGTGATGTAAATAAGAAGAGGGCAGCATTATCTCCTGTGATTGTAAACAAACTTGTTTGTGTTAGCGATTGGCTGAACAAGAAGTCATACTGAGTGGACTTGTAGACTCTGATGTTTTACATTGTTTTATTTTTGAGTGCAGTTATGTAAAAAAAAATCTTTATTTGTAAGTTGCACTTTCACCACACAGATTGCACTACAGTACTTGTAATGAGGTGAATTGAAAAAAATACTATTTCTTTTGCAGTGCAAATATTTGTAATCAAGAATAATATACACTTTAATTTCAATTGCAACACAAAATACAATATATATGAAAATGTAGAAAAACATCCAAAATATTTAATAAATTTCAATTGATATTGTATTAACAGTGCAATAAAAACGCTATTAATCACAATCAAGTTTTTGTGTTAATCACGTGAGTTAACTGCGATTAATCGACAGCCCTATCTAAAAGTTTGCACCCACAACACTGAGGAGAATTCCACTGGTGTATCATTTGGGGGGTGTGTGTATGTGTGTGACGACTATGTGAGGTTTTAGCCCATAATATTTTTTTTGTGATATGTGTAATTTTTGGATTAAGTTCTTAAGGCAGGGTAGTTAGCAAGTGGACTGTGGGCCAAATCCAGACCTCCAGACTCTTTAACAGACCTCGAAATCTTTTTATTTACTTATTATCATTGCTTTTTTGTTGTTATTGTCTCTGTTTTTTAAATAGCCAAATTTTATCTTTTTTTAAAATATCCTTGTGTAAAATGGTGTACGTTTTCTAGTTCTCTAGAAAGTTGCTGTCTTAATAGATTTGGAGATTGTCTTTTGTAAACCAAATAAGTACAGTTTATACAGTGACACTGCAAGACTCTCATCACTGCCTTGCTAATGTGCCTTCTCCCCAAGTTGGAGGGACCAGCTCAGCAGCATGACCATAGTTCAGTCTCCAGGTCCATTTAGTTAATGGTTTATCTGCTGACATAGACAGCAACATTGTTAATATAGCTTCCAACTCAGCAAAATAGTTATGTGCCTAACTTTGAGCATGTGAGTAATCCCATTGATTTGTCATGCTCCTGTTGCAGTTGATGGAATTTTTCACATCTACTGCAATGAGAGCAGGAGCAAATCCACTGTGCCAGTTCTAAGAGGGGGGGGTTGGGTTGGATGGTATTGATGTGGACATCTGGACACTGGACTGAGACCACCAAACTAATTTCCCGTAGGACATTAAGTAAATCCAAGCTTTCTGTTTCAGAGTAACTAGGGGGAAATCTCTGTTTTTCCTCTTTGTTGACTTTGGTCATTTGACAGCACTTAACATTTATTCAGTTTATTTGTTTTCCCCTATATATTCAGCCATTTTCTCCCTTGCTGAAAAATGCCTGATTGTCAACAAGGAGGCAGAAAACCCTTTTAATTTTTAAAGGAAAAAAAATCAGGAGATTAAAAACAAAAAATGTTAGGCTATTAAAGCAATCCTCCAATAAGCAAAATCCCTTTCACACTTAAGCTATAAATACAAAATAGTTCAGTAGGTGGCATCTAAACTTTGTACAAACTTGATATTTTCATTGTTTTCTAGCACACAATTCCTATATAATATGAGATGTACTGTAAGCAGGGCCTGATCCTATTCCTTACTTGAGTAAAATTCTCATTGCCTTCACTGAGAGAATCAATTTACTGGTGTTTTAAAAACAAAAAAATGAACAATAGTTGCTTAGTTGTGTGTGTGTGTGTGTATATATATATGTATGAATTAATTTAGTAATAAAGTAAATTGATGATTAATTAAATGTATTATATATTACAGGATCTTTTTTCAATCAGTGCTTATGTTTATGCTCAGAAGCCACAACTGGATATTCACAGTTTTGAAGGTACCTTCACACGGGTGAGTAATACCTACGTATGTACCTGTGTCTATCCCAACTCCTCTACTTTCCTCCATATGTGGAACCCATTATTTCAGTATCTAAACATAATTTTTTTTTCTCTCTGTATGAGATGAGCATTTGCTATGCCCTTGTTATAGAAGTATTTTATTTTAGCAATATTTTGACAATAAATGGCAGTAAATGATATTAGCAAAGCCATAAAGTTTTTTTTAAAGTAAAAACTAGGAATTGAGAACTTTATATGTCCAGATATAGTAGTATTGTTGTAGAAATAGTTCACAATAATGTTAATATTCATTTTACTTCCATCCACAATATATATTGTCTAAAATACATACCACAAACTGAGGGGGAATTGATCATTTAGACATTTATCAGTAATGTGAGGCAAAGCAGTTGCTAACTTTGAACCATGGTTTTAAATTCAGTGTAATTCATATCAGTTGGTCTATGCTGGTTATTGTGACTTCTATGTGAGACGCTTGTATTTTGAAAATTCAGTGTGTCCCTAAAAGAATAAAAGATAACTGGAAAGAGGCCAATACACTTGACTTAGGCTCAAAATTATGCTGAAAAGAAACCTTCCAATATCTGTCTCCAGAATTTTGTTTTTGTTTTGTCGGTATGTTTCTTTTATTCTTTAATTTTAAAATAGACTTTGTTTAATTTTCTAAATTAAATTTATAGTGGTAATTTATTGTTTATAGAGGTTGTTTTGGTGGCTTGGTTTTTGTTGATAATGGAAAAGGGAAGGATGAGGATGTGAAGAAACTACACAATAACCATAAGATTGTTGTCTGTGAAAAGAAGCATAAATGCAGGTAAACTTTCCTGACCATTACCCTTCAGGACAGGTCCTAGATCCTTGCTAATCATTGATAATTTTTAGAAAATTGTGGTAGGAAAATGAGTGTCAAGGCAGATAGTTGGACAGTGCCAGCTGAGGCCTGGTTACCAATTCCACTGACGTCTTTAAAAATCGGTTAAATCTAGTTCAATAACACGAACACTAAAATGTCTGAATTGTGTTCTTTTTCATGAAGTCAGTAAGGACAGAATGAAGGTTGTTTAGGTCCTGTAGCTGTGCATTTCCTTACCTTAACATGTTTACAGTTTTCTAATCAAAATATGTGCCAAAAAGTTATCAAACCTTACTAACTTTTTTCATTATCATCTCTAAAAATGCAGAGAGAGATTGACATTCCTGCAAGGTTACTAAGGAAGAGTTTTATTTTATTTTGTAATATTTTATTTTTAAGGTACCTGTATATGTACAGTAGACTGAGATTCACCAATATTTCATACTGTATTTGCAGCATTTGGGTTTTGCTGCATTTTTTGTAATATTGGTAGTATTAATGAAACAGAACATCAGGTTTGTAAAAGATATTTTATACTGTTGTTGTTTGATGTAAGAGTAAATGCAAGGAAAATGTGGGGCATTATTGTATGTTTCTTGTGGTACAAACAAGGCTCCAGTTTTGGTATGGGAATTGGTAGTGAGCATCACAACAGAGATGTGGGGAAAAAATAAGTCACAATAATAAAACACTGTAGATTTTTGCTACATCAACATACACAAGAGTATAATGCAGATGCTTAAAGATGAGATGCGGGGAGAGGGTGTTTGGAGACCAATGGGTGGGTCTGGCTCCACATTCCTGGTATTATGACCTCGTACATGGAATTGGAACATCACTCAGGTCTGTCTGCCTTCTGGAAATAGAGGAGCAAACAAGACAAACCTAGGTGACCTGTGATGCTGTGCACCAGGTTGCAATGCTACTCAGGTTGGTGGGCTAATCAAATGTGTTTTCATAGCCATGTCCAAGGTTTTGCAGATTTTATTCAAATTCACAATCGCTGTGACTACCATCACCAAATCATAACCTTAATTATAAATTCATCTGTTGTTATAATTACATGTTCTAGGAGGTCTGTAGACGAGCTCTTCGCTGCTTGTAGCACAAATCAGGTGGAGACCACTCTTTTGTAAACACCAGTGCCCTTTTATTTCCCTGTGCTAGTTCCCACCACCACCTATATACAGTTCTGTACACTTTAATACACTCAGGTAGCTGCTCGGGGGACAGCTAGCTCTTGCAGCAAGCCAAGAACAGCAGCCACTCGCTCCTCCCTTTCCTGTTCCCTCCCGTACTTCCTTCCTGTCAGCTTTATAAAGCCTTCTGGCTGTGAGGCTCACAGGTGCTTTTCCTTAAGCCCTTCTAAGAGTCACACTCTGCCAGCTCCAATTAACTCCCCTTGCTGGGAGCTGAGCTAGCAGGAACTGAGCTAACGGGCTGGCTCAGTGCCTCTTGGCCAGCACCCTGTTACAAGGTGCTATTTGTTAAACAGTGAGTATGAATCATTTAGGTTTGTATAGTCATTGCCATCAACTTGTTGCTTCTTTTGCAGTTAACTCAAATGATTCAAATTGGTGTTACACTGGTGATTCAAATTGGTAATACATTGTATCTCACTAATTAAAATCACATCTACCCACTCCCTGAGTAGAAAATGGCCAGGTTAGAGCAAATTGCAGCACACCTCAGCACAAACTCTGCCAAATGCAAAATATGCATATGGATACCATTAGAGCTGGGATGTTGTAGCTCTTGACATATGTATATGGAGAATGATATATACCATATGTAGTTTGTTCTGGTCACACAATAAATGTGGTTAACATTCAGTTTAACATTGCTGCCATTTTCCTCAATAATGTCATGGTTGGCAGGTGGTTGTTGGACTAGTTTTGCATGCTTGACCTTTATAAAAAGTTGGTTCTTAAAGATTTAGTGTTTGTTCATCTTGTTCTTATGATCTCTGATGCTCTGACCTGGAGTTGGGGTTTCTTCTCCTTTCCTCCAATTCCTCTACTTCCAAGATGAAGATATAATGGAACAAGGAAAACTTCCTCTTATGCTTGATCCATTTGGTTCCCAAGATCATCTGCTTACAGCTCGTGAGCCTCCTTTCTATCAGTTAAATCTCCAGGATATTCTGGTAGAAACTTGACCAGATCCTGAGCTTTGATCCAAAATCTCTGTGTCTGGTGACTTGCATTATAGTACCATCTTGCACACCAGATTTAGGAATGCTCAGGGGTATGTACAATGTCTTGAGAAGCCATTTAAATACTTAACGAGAAAACACTATTCCCTGAAGTGAATGAGGTTTGTGACATGGCATCCAGCAAGGTCATTGATTCTCTATCAACTTCAGTTTTTATTTTCCATATTTTGTTTATGGGAATGTGGGTTTGCTGTGAGTACAGTTAGATATTCCCTGTCAGAATAAGCATACTATCTCTCATCAAAGGAACCTCTATCTTTGGCCAGCCAAGTTACAAGAGGGCTTAAATGATGGGTACCATTCATCTTCCACGTGTTCTTGAACCTCAACCTTCTTTGAACACAAATCTGATACTGAATAAACTGACAGAGCATCTTTGAAACACTTGGTGAATATCTGTCTAAGCTGTCTCCCTTTGATAGCTGTTAAGTTAGCCATGGTAATGAGACTATGTCCTGGAGGCCGATTTTCCCTGTATGGAATTTTTCTTTGTTTAGGGTTAAATTGTGGCTTTGCCACAAGCACTGTGAATGGGGCAGCACATAATTGCATTGCCCCATGAGCAGAATAGATAGCTGTTTGTGACTAAGTCAGATTTTCCACAGCTCTGGGGAGAGTGTGGAGACTTAATTGTGTTTATATGAAAGACCAAGCAAATAGCTCAAGTCTGTATGATATATTGTTGTTAACATGGTCAAAAAGAGGATGTTTCGTACAAATCCTGACATTAAAATCTTCCTAAGGATGTCAGCCATATTCCAGTCCTGAAAGTTCATAGAACAGGACCTTGGAAACTCATTCAGCTCCTTACAACACTCCTCAGATTGAGCCCTTGTGACAGGTGTCAATATATTTCATAGCCTTTAAAGTAGTCTTCCTGGTGGCTATTGTCTGCAATCAGATTTGTTTTGAAGGTGGGAGCTTTCTCTACTAAGATCCAGTTTATACCTTTAATTCAGACAGCTAGTGTTCATAACTGTCATAGCATTCTCTCCCTGAGTAAGTTCAAGAAATCTTCCTCCTTCATGTAAGTATCAAAGTTTAGTCCTTAATAGCACTGACAGTGCCAGGGCAAAGTAGTGATGGCTCCTGTATTGAAATCTGCTAGATGGCCATTAGTTTATTTAATTTTACGTGTTGGTTGTCTAATCTTAGCTAATGTCATTTCATTTGTTTTGACAAAAGTCTTCTCCACCCTGAAGACAGATGGAAGAGATATTTATATGTAAGCTACTACTTTTTGGAGGCCTACATTTAAAGAATGATACTACTTTCCACACTGCTGTGCAAGTCCCATTGTAATAGATCTGTGGATCTTGGCATGAAGAATATGAACATTTTTCTGTGGTTGTCTGAACATTTTATTTCTTCAAAAATTAAGTTCTGCAGATTGGGCCCACCATGGAGACAAATGGATCCTCCAGAATAGAGAGGGAAATTGACATCCAAGGATTTGTGTGTGATGTCATTAAGAGGTGGAGTTTACCATGCTGCAGTAGGAAAGATTGTTGTGATTTTTTGCCTCAAAATATTTTTAATACGATCTTCGAATTTAAGAAAGTAAACTTGAATTATTCTGGCTGTAGTAATTCTCAAATGGAGGAAATTTCAAGGGACATGGCCTTCGTCTATTGCCAGTTACTGACTGGTCTGAGTCTGCCCTCAAGCTGCAAGCAGACTAGAATACCTATTTTGATAGGTATGTGGACCTTACTACTTGAAGAAAGGAAATTGTCAGGTAACTATGGATAGATTTTCCTATTAGATTTTAAATATGTACTTTGGCTATCTGTACATATGAATATTAAGAATCATAAAACTACCTAAGGTTGCTGTCTTGTCACTGGAGTTACAAAGAAAGTGGGGGAAAAATTAAAGTTACTAAGAAAAGATAACATGATCATAATGAATAGAGCAACTTTTTTTCTTTTTGGCATGTAATAGTAATTTTAGTTAACCTGTGACTATGTACTTAGGTCCTTATTCTGCAAACTGATCCACGTGAGCATACACCTATGCCGCTGTAGAACCCCATTGACTTCAGTGGGACTCTGTATGAGTATAAATCAAATCACATTCCGGGGTATCAAATATCAATAGTAGACAGTCGCCTCAGCATGAGCTCTCACTGCAGTGGCAAAAAAGGTTAATGTGATCCTTCAGTGTATAAAGGGAATACCAGGGGGAAAAAACGGAAGTAATCCTGATTCTGTACGCATTCTTAGTAAGACCACTACTCCTGTGTCCAATTCTGGTGTCCACACTTCAAGAAGGGCGTGAAAATACTGAAGAGAGTTCAAAGGAGGGACACAAAAATGATCCAGGGCCAGAAAACAAGTCTTATGATGTCAAGAATCAAAGAGGTAGCTGTGTTAGTCTGGATCTGCAGAAGCGACAGAGTCCTGTGGCACCTTAAAGACTAACAAAAGTATTGAAGCATAAGCTTCTGTGGGCTAATACCCACTTCGTCAGATTCATGCAGTGGAAGTATCCAGAGGCAGGTATAAATAAGTAGGCAAGAACCAGGTTAGAGATTACAAGGTTAGTTCAATCAGGATGAACTACTTTGTTACCTCTAATCAGGGAGGATAAGGTCCTCTTCTAGCAGCTGATCTGGAGATGTGAACGTTGAGAGAGAAGAAACTGCTTTTGTAGTTAGCTAGCGATTCATAGTCTTTGTTTAATCCTGAGGTGATGGTGTCAAATTTGCAAATGAACTGTAGCTCAGCAGTTTCTCTTTGAAGTCTAGTCTTGAAGTTTTACAACCCATCCTGGACAATGATCCCTCACTTTCACAGGCCTTGGGAGGCAGGCCAGTCCTTGCCCACAGACAACCCGCCAACCTCAAGCATATTCTCACCAGCAACTGCACACCATGCCATAACAACTCTAACTCAGGAACCAACCCATGCAACAAACCTCAATGCCAACTCTGCCCACATATCTACACCAGCGACACCATCACAGGACTTAACTTGATCAGCCACACCATCACCAGTTCATTCACCTGCATGTCTACCAACGTAATATCCGCTGTTATGTGCCAGCAATGTCCTTCTGCTATGTACTTTGGCCAAACTGTACATTCCCTCCGTAAAAGGATAAATGGACACAAATAAGATATTAGGAATGACAATATACAAAAACCTGTAGGAGAACACTTCAGTCTCCCTGGACACACAATAACAGATTTAAAGGTAACCATTCTGCAGCAAAAAAACTTCAAAACCAGACTTCAAAGAGAAACCGAGCTGCAGTTCATTTGCAAATTGGACACCTCTTACACTTGCAGCTCTGCATTAAGACACTAACTATGATAAAATCTCATGCTTCAAGGCTGCAGTTTGTTGCATCCTCACCAACTAGATGCATTCTGATGCTTCCGGTGAAGCATCAGAGATCTGCCAAAGCTAGAGATGAGGCACTTGACAGGGTTCACCAGTGTTTTGAGACGTCAGAGAGAATAATCTTAGAGTCCTGGCTAGGGTATCTCTTATGCAGAGGGTCAAACTGCTGGATTTGGGATCAACACAGAATTTCTCCTCAAGTCAGTTTGGCAGGGACCTTCAGGGTTTTATTGCATTTTTCTGTGGCATGCTAGGATCATCATAGGAGTATCTAGGTGAAATGTAATCACCTGTCATATAGAGGAGGACAGACTAGATGATCTCGCTGTAAAAATCTATTAAATATTTCACTTGGATATCTAAGGAAGATGGCCTCTCTTAGAAAGATATAAAAATCCTTATACAATGAATACTATTGTTGAATGGTTAGCGTGAGGGTATAGGAGAGTTATTTGACAAGCTTTTATTCTTGATTTTATTTGTGTGATCTGGCATCATCCTCAAATCTCTAGTTATAAACTTGGGTATTAGAGTATTGTTGATTTACATATTGTTCATATTTTTAACAGGAAGACAGTGATCCAACTGTTCATGAAAGCCTCAGCATAGAAAATACACTATGGGCAAGCACTGTTGTTGCTTCAGGTGAGTGATGATGCATGCTGCAATGTCAAAGTTTTTAATGTAATTAAAAGAACCTCAGTGGCAATATAGCCTATTTTACAAAGTAACTTATTAATGGTTTTCAAAACTCTTCATGATGTGTCTCTTGCTCCCAAGTCCCACTTTCTAATTTTATGTCCAAATACGTCTTCCTGCTACTAACTCTTGACTTATTGTTTTTCTTTTTTATCCTTAACAATATCCTGTTCTGTGGGTTTGTTGTTTGACTTGTGCTGTCTTTTGCACAATATCTTGCACAATATCCTTAAATATCTTGCACAATATCTTGCACAATATCTTGCACAATATCCTTAAATGCTCACCTATTACTTTATTTAATTGAAACTTCCTGTGTAATCCTCTTTAGCTCATTGTAGACTTTTACTGAAGTGTGTGTGATGACATTTTGTGTATATTATTACTTATTGTAAATTTTGGAGACTACACGCTGAGGGAAAATTCAGTTAAAGTGCAGTACTAATGGTAGCGCACACTGAGTGCTGACTAAAAACAGATGTTCCCAATCTTCACTAAATTTCAGGTTCCTTACTTGCATATATCATAAAGAATTCTCAATAAGATGAAACGGTATATTAATTAATAATCAGAGAAATGTAGAGCATGCTCTGCATAAGAGTTTTCATTTAATCATACAGTATCTAAACTCTATACTGTACTGGTACTAATATTTTAAAAAAAAACCCTGCAAACATGAAATCTAGTCACATTTTTACAATAATGTAAAGTAATTTTGGATAATTCATTTAGGGGCCAAGAGTCTCCATACCATTTTTTGTGGTTATACAATCAAATTTTCCTTTGAAAAATGTTTTTCCTCTTTCCCCTTTGTTGTGCTTACACTGACCAAACAATGATGGAAACTAGTTCCCCATACATGTACTCGCGCACATACGAGCACCTCCCCTCCCCCAAACGTTTAGTGTTTATTACCTTTCAGGAATGTTGAAATTTAAAAAAATATTAAAAAACCCTAAGCCTATTAAAAATCTGGAGATTCACAGTCATAGTAAATACAAGACCATCTGTCATTGTTGGAATGCCAGCATTCCATCTTCCTTTCTTTTCATGTTGAGTATCTAAAATGAAACAAAGCAAATTGGTTTTGTAATTATGGGTGTGGCTGGTAGCATGCCCTGTTATTAAGGATGCCTGACACTTCCAATTATAAGGCCCTGTTTCTGTTGCTTATCGTGGTACCAGACTTGAGTTGTTTGGACTGAAAAGTTCCATACTTGGTATCTGCATCAGGCATAATTTTGGGGGGAAATTTCAGCCAGAACAGTTTCACTATTTCCAAGAACAAGGCTAAAGAAAAATACATTGTTTTGCCTATTTTTTTTTTTTAAAAATCTGGTGACCTTTTCACTGACCTGCTATATCATCCCAATTGTTTCAAACAGGGAAAAAATCTGGGGAAGGTGCTTTGTGTCAGGATTGTGCTTTTTGTCAAACCAGTGAAAAACCATACAATTATAGCCATTTGGGGCTTTACTTCAGCTTTTTTATGCATGAACTTTTTTAATAAACTATTCTAAAATGTTACATATGAAAATATTTTGATGGGCACTGGCAATCTGGATTATTCGCACCTTATCTACTGTACATCGAATCCCTTATACACTTACATTAGACTTCTGTTACTGATCCTCCACACTATTGATTTGTGGTCTTTCTCCTTTAAAAATTGTCAGGACAGCAGCAACCAGAGCTGAAAGTTTCTGAGGTATTCCCCCACATAATTCCCTAAACACTCTTTTCTGGCCTGACCTTGACCTTCCTAATGACCCTGACCAGTATGTATCTGCAAGATATATACCATATATGTAATAAAATAAAAATGGCAATGCAAACCATTGCTAATGGCATCCTATAAGTATTTAAATATATATGTATTTTTCATGTGTGCTCATGTATATTAAGTGTGTGGTAACTTTAATATATTGAGTAAAGACTTTAGAAGGTTTTTTTTCTATTAGTGTTGTATAACTTTTGCTTCTACTGGACATTTTGACCCTAGATCCCAAGTCATGTACAGCTTAACTGAATTTCCAGTTTGCTTGTTTAGGAGTAGAGATCCTCTGTTCCATTGTTTAGGGATAGGGAAAACACAGTGATTTCATGAAAATGGGAATAAATGCAAAGTCTTAAGAATAAGCGCAGAAGGAGATTGTGAATGTGACCAGGGCCTTCACAATTAGAGGTTTTGAAAACTCAGTGGGCCATTTTAAATTTAATCACTCACCTTTAAAATCATTTCTGTTTTACTGTGTTTTATTATTGTATTTACTGAGATATCCGGTCAGTTTCCTTTTAAAAACTGAACAATTTAAACATGAAAAACTTGTAATAAAAAGCCCATTGTATGAGCTATTAAGTTAACAGATCAGACTACGTATAATATGACCGGGATAGCGGAAACTGTGAACCAATATAGTGCTTTATTCTGAAAGAACTGGAATCATTGAGAGAGACCTGCTGAGAGACTTATTAAAAGGGAATTACACTAATGGAGCTTTGTGGTCACTACGGCATGTATCACTCTTGCAAAGTCATCACAGATAAAAAGTAAGGGTGCAGCCTGTGGAATTGCACAACTGGAAAAGAACTTTCATACCAGGTGTGACACCTGAATGACTAGCCCATTTGTCTGCATGTCCGTCTATGTACTTAACCCCCAATGCAACACTATCTGAGTGCCTTCACAGTGTTAAAAAGAAACAAATCAGTTAGTCTTTTCTTCTTTTTTTCTGTTAGTGTAAATTGAATAGTTATTCAGAAAAAGTGTATAGTATGTCTGAGCTACTGAGGAGAGAAACAAAGTTGAAGAGCTGAGTTGCTCGTTAAGTTCTCCC
This sequence comes from Dermatemys mawii, assembly GCA_007922305.1. Taxonomy (NCBI): domain Eukaryota; kingdom Metazoa; phylum Chordata; order Testudines; family Dermatemydidae; genus Dermatemys; species Dermatemys mawii. The sequence goes on along the minus strand of ML677334.1, from coordinate 34,853,192 downwards.
GCAGTATTCCCATATGGTCTCCCACAGTATTCTTGCCAGTAAGTTAAAGTAGTATGGGCTGGAAGAATGGACTATAAGGTGGATAGAAATCTGGCTAGATCGTCGGGCTCAGCGGGTAGTGATCAATGGTTCCATGTCTACTTGGCAGCCAGTATCAAGTGGAGTACCCCCAGGATCAGTCCTGGGGCTGGTTTCGTTCAATATCTTCATTAATAATCTGGAGGATGGCGTGAACTGCACCCTCAGCAAGTTTGCAGAATGCACTAAACTGGGAGGAGTGATAGATATGCTGAAGAGTAGGGAGAAGATACAGAGGGATCTAGACAAATTAGAGGATTGGGCCAAATGAAATCCGATGAGGTTCAACAAGGACAAGTGCAGAGTCCTGCACTTAGGATGGAATAATCAAATGCACTGCTACAGACTAGGGACTAAATTGCTAGGTAGCAGTTCTGCAGAAGAGGACCTAGGGATCAGCAGTCTTTCAGAAGTGTTGTGCTGGGTCTTCATTTATTCACTCTAATTTAAGGTTTTTCGTGCCAGTAATACATATTAATGTTTTTAGAAGGTCTCTTTCTATAAGTCTATAATATATAACTAAACTATTATTATATGTAAAGTAAATAAGGTTTTTAAAATATTTAAGAAGCTTCATTTAAAATTAAATTAAAATGCAGAGCCCCCCGGACCGGTGGCCAAGACCCAGGCAGTGTGAGTGCCACTGAAAATCAGCTTGGCACACATGCTATAGGTTGCCTACCCCTGAAGGGGTTACAGTGGATGAGAGTCTGGATATGAGTTAACAGTGTGCCCTTGCTGCTAAGAAGACTAACGGCATTTTGAGTTGTATAAGTAGGGGCATTTCCAGCAGATTGAGGGATGTGATCATTCCTCTCTATTCGGCATTGATGAGGCCTCATCTGGAGTACTGTGTCCAGTTTTGGGCCCCACACTACAAGAAGGATGTGGAAAAACTGAAAAGAGTCCAGCAGAGGGCAACAAAAATGATTAGGGGGCTGGAGCACATGAGTTACGAGGAGAGGCTGAAGGAACTGGGATGGTTTAGTCTACAGAAGAGAAGACTGAGGGGGGATTTGATAGCCGCTTTCAACTACCTGAAAGGGGGTTCCTAACAGGATGGATCTAGACTGTTCTCGGGGTAGAAGATGACAGAACAAGGAGTAATGGTCTCAAGTTGTAGAGGGGGGCGGTGTTTAGGTTGGATATTAAAAAAAAACTTTTTCACTAGGCGGGTGGTGAAGTAATGGAATGGGTTGCCTAGGGAGGTGGTGGAATCTCCTTTCTTATCAGTTTTTAAGGTTAGGCTTGACAAAGCCCTGGTTGGGATGATTTAGCTGGGGATTGGTCCTGCTTTGAGCAGGGGATTGGACTAGATGAAGTCCCTTCCAACCTTGATATTCTATGATTCTAAGTTCTGAATGCTGTGAGGATAGTGGTCATTCTTATCTGAGCAGACAATATGTTCCATAGTCTAGTTCCAGCTCCTTTGGAAGTTTGTCTCCTTCACTCACAAGACTCTCCCTGTTGGTTGACAGTTGTTTAATTCCAGTGAAATACAACTATTATTGGAGGTCCAGGGTAGAAGGTGATCTCTCGGATAGCTTGGACAATCCCGTGGAGGACTTTGAATACCTATTCAGAGACTCTAAACTGAACTCTTCTCACTGGAGAGCCAGTGCAGAGTACATCGTCAGTGTTATGTACTTATCTCAATCTGTATCACTTTGCAAGTGGCTTCTGCACTTTTCCCAGTTATGGATAATCCATAGTTTTGAGCAGGCTTTTTTTTTTTTGAGGCGGATTGGAGAGACTGGGATGGCATTTCTTTTGTTAAACTTCAGTGAGTAAATATTCTGGTCTGATTGACTTGTAATAGGGTTTGCCATCTTGTATGTATAAGAGCATGGGGGAAATGTCCTCCTATTTTTGTTCTGTATTTATATTTATAGCTTGCTTTTAATTTGTCAGGAGCATGGAGAGGCCAGAATAGGCATTCTTTTGTGTGTGTACTTAAATCTAAATAAACAGTAAATTGTATGTGGATCACACATACACGGTCCAGGGAACTCTCGTGGTCAGAACAAATGACAAGATTCTTACCCCTACTTTGTTCTTCAGTGTGTGTCCCTAAAGATCCTATAGGAGATATTTTACCAAAAGACAGCTGTGATCCTAAACTTCAGAAAAGCTCATTTAAAAAAAATGGAGGATGCTAATCAAAGTCCCTAAAGTTAAAAAAATGAGGATATTAAAATACTTTAACATATCACAATGCAGTTGCAGATGTTATCTGTAGACAAAAAGGACCAGGAGAAAACACTCTTTAAATGACAATATTCAAGAGATTATTAAAACACAACAGATATCTTTCAGAAAATGGAAAACCAGCCCTAGAAAGCCCAATTAAAAAGAGAATAAACTATAGCAGTAAAGTGTAAGATAATAATTAGAAGAGAGAATTTGAAGAGCAAATACATTGCCAAGAACAGATATGAGGAAATTCTTTCAGTATGTCAGAAGCAAGAATCCTACAAGATAATCAGATCAAAGACTACTAGGAAGTAAAGGGAATGATTAAGGAGGATAAGAACATTGCAAAGATGTTAAGTGATTTATTGGCATCATTTTTCACCAAAGAAAATATTGGAAACTACCTGTTTCAGGTCTAATAATGCTGAAGTAGTCAGACTGAGGAAATTTTGGAACAAATGAATACGCTAAGATGCAACAAGTCACTACCACTGTGTAGTATTCATCCAAGATTTCTGAAGAAATTTGAGAACTAAGTCTTTTTAAGCTGAGCTGTTAACAAAAACATATAATAGCTCATTAAAATAGTTTGTGTGCCACTGGACTTGAGGGGAACAAATCTCTCACCACCTCTCCAAATGGTCTCATGAAGTTGATGAAGGGGAAGAACAGTGTAGACTCCTCTGAGACCTTCAGGTAGACTTCAGGTCCCATTAGAAAGGAATGATTGGAGTCAAATTTTAGTGCTGTACTGTTATGTCCAACTATGTCATACCAGGTGACCCCGTATACCAGTATGGAAAAGCTGAAGAGAGGTCAACTATTGTGAGCATCGATATGTGACCTCTAACTGTTCTCTGTCAGTGCTACCAACATTGTCTCTATGCTATGCTATGCTATGCTGTGGAACCCAACTGCAAAGCATTCAGGATGCTGGCAGATATTACATGAAGCTAGAATTTTTATTTTGCTTTCTGAATGATTTCACCTAGAAATGGATGATTAGAGAGAGAAGTGATAGTTGAAATGTACTGCATTAGCTGTTGTCTTTTTCATGATTGAGCATTACTGTACTATTTTCCGGGGTGATCTCTTCTCTAAAAGAGGCATTCAGAACACATATTAGCCTGGGCACAATTGTTCTGCACCGACCTTTACCCACCAGAAGTAGCAAGAATCTATTTAGCAGGTGGGGACTAAAATATTTTAAAGAGCTTCTAGATCTTCAAAGGGTATTGTGAGGTCAAATTCTGCCATATAGGGGAAGGAGGTTATGGGCTGTGCAGTTTTAGAGATTTCTACTGGGGCAGAGCCCTCTTATATTTAATCGATATTAGCTATGAAGTAGAATGAGGTGCTCGCCAGTAGTTGGTTCTTGGGTCCATGTTTTGATATTGCAGGTCAGATTTATTGATTGGCTCACTATACAGATTTGTTGGTCATGAATATGAAGCTGGGATGACCATTGAGTAGGAGTTTCTCCTCACTTCCTTTTTACTGCAATGATATAGACCTCTGGGAATTTTTTTATGAGTTTTGCACCATTGGAAATCGAGTCTTCTGCCTGTGAATATCACCTGCTAATTTTTGTCTGTGAACCATGGTGATTTCCTAAGGAAACTAATCCCATGTTCTGTTCCTGGAATGTTTCATCCAACCCTTCACCTCTTCCTACAGAAGAAGCAGGGAAAGACATCAACCATTTAAAAGCCCAATGTACTTTTGGAATTGTGATTCAAGGGTGCCCAGGTTCATCAACGGGGTACTAGGTCTCCGTATGAGCAGAGGTCCAAACAACAAAACCTTTCAGTTTTTTGAAATGTTCCAGAATAGGAAGTCAGCCCACTTGTACACAGCCCTAAGGATTACCCTATAAGAGAAAGATAAAAGGGCTTCTTTCTACATTGCTTTTTTGGAAAATGTTTGTGTACAGATGAGAAATACAAATACATTGCAAATATCAAGAGCTGCTCTTGTTGCTTCAAAAATGTTACAAAAATACTGATCCACACAAAAAGGGATCATACAACACAAGTACATCTATTAAGTTAAGGTGGAAAAAGCAGCTGAATGCTGGCGAGAGAAATAGGTATTACTCTTCCAGAATCTAAAAGAGATTCATTCAGCTACAGAGGATAAATAATTCGGCACACTACATTATCCAATTAATTTGATATCAGTGTCTATAGACGGCAATCTCCTCAATTAAGTTGAGATTTATCTTGATTTTTCTGTTTAAAAATACAATGGATTCGTTTGGATCATAGAACAGATAAGTTTAAACTAGTACAGATAATTTTACATTGACATACTCTTTTAATCTAAATATTCACATTTTAATTTGTGGGATGAAAATACACATTTTCATCACACAGACATAAGCTTATAGATATATTAAAACTTTGTAACCTTGAAAAATTACCTTAGGGCTGAAGTAGTTTGAAAATCCAATTTTCATTAAATGCAGAACTGAATCTTAAACAAAATAAAAAAAAAGCTGCTGTGCTCAAAAATGAGATTCTACTTAGGCGTTAGAATGCCCTCCCTTGACCATAACTCAGCAGAGGGTCAGGAAACTTTCTTCTAACTGGCAGGTGATGGCACCTTGAGATTCTTTTTTGGGAAGTGATATCCCCCCAACCCTTATAGCCAAGCTAGAGGTCGTACTCTCTCCCTCCCCCACTTTTTTCAGAAGTATATGGAAAATGTGAACAGGGGAGAGGACTAAGTGTTACCCCAAGGGTCAAGAGTGACCTGTTTATGGGAGGCTGTGTGAGTCAAGTAGTTTCAGGATTCTGTGGGTCTGTTCCAGCATTTTGAAACATTTTTGAGCTCCCTACCCCCGTTTGCATTACAATTTTTAGTTGTCTTCCCTAATCCAGACAAAAATGGACACATGCAAGGCTGGGTGGCCCAGTGAGATGAGTTGGGGGTACAGGTGACACTCCCTCCCTGAGCCCCGCCAGTTCCCCCCCCCCCAATTTCCCCACAGTTTGAAAACCTTTGGTCTATGTGGATCACCATATGGGAAGAGATTTTTCCATTGGACATTGGCAAGTTTCTGGGGGCGGGTGGAGCCTACTCCTATAGCGGCTTGCAGACCTGGATGGTTTAATTTTGGAATAGAGTAATACAAGTTAGAATTTTTAAAAAGCCAAAGAAAAAATACATTGTCGTAGCTTGGAGCCAGTGTCCAGTGCAAGAGGCTAAGTGATGGTGGAGGCCAGCTCCTGAAGTAAATCCAGTCATGGTACCTAGAAGGCCACTGTCATCAACCTCAGTTGATTTCAGTGTGGCCTGTGACTTAAGTCTAAGCCGTTTACTGAGAGAGTAATTGTTTCAAATTTTTTATACAATTTAGTGCATGAATAATGATCTCTAAAGAAATCTCAGAAAATTAAGAGCAGATCACAAAAATTATTATTTTGTTCAAAAACCTCTGGGCTTTTCTCAAACCCAGCTGATGAAGTGGATTATTAATTATTATTACTGCACCCTGAACCCTGATCACTAAATCAGCAAAGGCAAAAAATTTGAAAGGGGGAGTTTTATGAGCTAAAGCTTGACTAAGGTGAAGTCATTGGAGGATCTACCCCATGTCTCTTACTGCTTCAGGTTATTTTTGGATAAGCACTAATAAAAAGTTGCAAAATGTTAGTTATTTAAAACAATTCCAAACTCTCTCTCATGCAAGTGGTTTTGTGGTAAAAATGATACCCTCAGTTTAAACATAAAAATATCATACTAAAGCAATATTAAAGTATAAAGGACCTTCTTCCCTTGTACTTGCTAATCACATGGTACATGGGTCTTCAGCATTATTAAGAGGATCTACAGTTTGACTTGGTAAAATCCACCAGTTGCTCCTATTGAAAATGCTCTTGAATATGGCCAGTACTTAATTTATGCTAGGGCTGAGCCCTGGCACTTCTAGGCTTGACAGTTTATAGCCCCAACACCTCTGGGCTTGCCACATCAGCTATGGATGTAAAAAGGTTGCTTGAGCCTTGGCACCTCTTTCATTACAAATTACACACTGAGTACGGCAGTACCAAGGACTGAACCTGCAGGAAACCTTAACCCTTTTTCTTGAGGATTAGGGCATAAGGTTCTTCAGAGTGTTCATCCAGCTGTTTTTTTAATTTTACTGTTGCTAAACATTTATGTTATGATAGTGCCCAAAGACCCAAACAAAAGATTCAGGGCTCCATTTTTCTGAGCACTCCATATACACAGATACAGTCCTCCCCAGAAAACTTTCCATTTAAACCAGACAAGCAGACAAAGATTTGAAGTGACTAACCCAAACTCTAATGATCTTAGTGATATTTGGCACAGTCTGGTTTTTTTATCTTTTTAATTTTTGGGGGGTAGATTTACACATTTATGTGGTCACACAGTTGTCAAGAGAGTCTAGTTGTCATGGTTTAAAAGCTGTCTGATAGTATTTCTGATTGATATTCCTTAGCAGAATTGCACTTTCAAGAACACGTTAAAGGCACTCGTGGTCACTGAGATATTAACATGCAGTGGCTGACCTTAAAAGTTCAATTTTCCCCACGGTTACTGTACACTAGTATCTAAGATACCACTGTTGTTTGCTAACTTATTTGCAGTATTGCAAAGTGCCTGTCAAGGTACAAAAAAGGCCTAGTCTTTTCTTTGAAAAACTTTTGTATACTAGAAAGACAAGAGACAGAATACAAGGAGGTTTGTAGCTTTGCAGATAGCTTATAAAGTGTCATTCTACTTTGAAAAGTAACTGTGTAAATACCACACCTTCTTTCTTAACAGCTTTCCTTCCTTATGTGTTCAGAGTTGTATAAGCTTAGCATAGTGACTTAATTACCAGTAGAAACATTCTGAAAGCTGCTCAACTGATACTGCTAAAATAGAGGGTGATGAATTCAAAAACACAAAGGGATAAGAAGAGACAAAGACCAGGTTTATGCTACAGACCAATATCAGGATAACTATGTTATTCAGGGATGTGAAAAATCCACACTACTGAGCAACACAGTATCCACACCTACCTAATTCCCTGAGTAGACAGCCCTATGTTGACAGAACTCCTTCTCCCACCGACATAACTACTGCCTCTTTGGAAGGTGGATTAACTGTAGTGATGGGAAAAGCTACAGCTGTGCTGCTGTAGCGCTGTAAATGAAAACAAACCCAGAGGAAAGTGAGCCTTCTAAAGATGTGGTTGATGGTACCACAGGATAAGGATGGTGAGGGGTGCCAATAGGAGTAGAGCTGCAGGTGGCCCTGCATCAATGTTTTATCACTGTTTCAATGTCCTGTCTCCTATAAATTCTGGTTACAAGCCTATACTAGTGTAATTCAGGTCATAATTGGACCTCTTGAACCTTTGTAACTGGGAATGATACATAAAAAGAAAATAATATGACATTTTGGTTTGCATTTGGGTACCCATAGAAGTCCCACTGACTTGAAGGTATAAATTGTCTCCAAATCTGAAATAGTTAGACTGTCTGAAATGGGCCACTCTCATTACGACTTCAAAAGTTATTTTTCCTCCCTTGATATCCTGCTGTCAAATGCATTATCTCATTAGACTGACCTCACACTTGGTAAGGCAACTCGCATCTTTTCATGTATTTGTACCTGCTCCTGTATTTTCCACTCTATGCATCTGATGAAGTGGGTTCTAACCTACAAAAGCTTATGCCCAAATGAATTTGTTAGTCTCTAAGGTGCCACAATGACCCCTCGTCGGTTTTATGTTATGAGAGGTGTCCATGCAGTATATGAATATAACATAAATATAACTTTGTATGGAGAAAACTATTAAATGTAAAAAATGGATTGTCTTGTACATGTATAAAACGTAATTTTCACTCTATGCATGAGATATATATATATATATATATAATATATATATTAATATAGGGGAAATTAAGGTTAGGTTTTGTAATGACCCAACCACTCACAGTCTTTATTCAGGCATAATCTGATGGTGTTCAGTTTACAAGTTAATTCCAGTTCTGCAGTTTCACATTGGAGTCTGTTAATAAATATATTAGCTTCAATTTCTTATTTTATGATTTATTAATGCTAGTCTGTAAAGAATATGCAGAAAACTCTTTCTGCATTAGTACTAGAAGTCACGGATCATGTAAAATTTTGGGCCTTTGCATTTTGAGCTGTTTACTGTAATACTTATCTATATTTACCATAATTTAAAGCTGGTAAGTTGCTTGCTGGTTATTTTTCCTTGCTTCTCAGACAGATTGTGTCTAGTATGATTAATTACTGTTAATTCTTCTTCTTGCCTTAATGACTCTAGAAATGTTTAGACTGTATATAAGTTTATACGTGGCCTTTTTCTGCTATCATGTGTGTCTAATATTAATGACACATTCATCTCTTGAATGAAGTAGATGTAATGAATTAGTAAAAGAAGAAGAGAGTATTGATCTGATTCAGGATTTTACTTCAAGGATAAGAGCAAGAAGTTAACTGCTATTTGAAAAGTAAAAGTAGATTTGAGAAGTTTCTCAGCTCCAAATTTGGTAACATTTTTTCTTTTGCTATTTTAAAAAATAAAAGCTTATTACATTTGATGATGATTTTAGATATATATTTTAATTTGTTTTAAAATAATATGTATAACCTGTTGCTTGAAACATGTGATATAATATAGTGATAAGACCCAGATTATCTAATAAATAGAAGTATTAAAGTATGATTAATCCCTTATTCTGCTGAATTTATAGGCTGTCTGTACACAAAGAAAAGAGTAAATATTTTAGGTCATCATTATTAATTACTGGCAATGAATGTGGACACAAGATTTTTACCCATATTTTACTTTCCAACTGCCTTCTGCTTTCCCATTCACTTAATTCAATCCACCCTTATCATTGACCTTTTAACATGAATTCTTTCAAATGTGTATTATCTTCCATGATGCAAGCACAGTCACATTAGTCCCTACTTGTGGTTCTGATTAAGTCATTTTAAAAATAAAAAATGTAAATATCTTGCCTTCATTAACCTGTCAGATGGAGGTTTATAGGTCCCAAACTTAGTTTCTGATGGGGCATAGGGTAAGCCTCCACAACAGGCAAGGCATGCTTAGCATATTGTCATTATGAAACATTTCATTTTAAAAAAATTAGGGACAATTCAAATATATAATTGAAATTAAATTAATTTCATATTTTATAGTTACAAAAAATTGCAAGACAAGTGTTCAATATTCTACCAGAAATAGGGCTACAAATGTGGTGATAATGTTTTTAAGTTTTCCTTAATAGCGAACCAGATTTTCTGTCATGTTATAAGTAAAAACTGATTACTGGAGGCTAAGAGGAACTCAAAACTCACCAACTTTATCTCTACAGCAACACTGCAAGCAAGATATTCAGCAATGTTGAATGAACTCAGAATTCACTGCGAGGGGCTATCAATTGGTCTTTATAACATAGGGTGTGCTCTGTTTTTTAATGTTTTGTTTAAAATGGTTTTAAGTTCAAATCTATTTTAACCATTAAATATTTAGAGAGTGTAATTACTTTCACTAATATCAGTGAAAGAGTATAATCTCTTTTGTGGATGTTCATGAAATGCTGTTACCATGTTCTGTGATGTCAATGGAATGGCAGTGATTTACATAAACATAATAAGGTAAATTTAGACAAAGCTTGTCAGATAGTCTATGAAATATTGTTAGCTTTCTAATGCTAGGAAGCTTTTGTTACAATGGCTAAAATGAAAAAGTGTGTGATATTACTTATACCTGTAGAAAGACTTGTGCTTATATAATGCTTTTGCTTATGAAAATGGCTTGTTTATAGGCTTGTGGTTACTTGTGGGTTTTTAATTCTAGTATCTTACTCTTCATTTACCCATTTGGTAAAACATTCATAATCCACCCTTTTTATTTTTCAAAGGAACAGTAATTGGTGTTGTCATATACACTGGAAAAGAGACTCGAAGTGTAATGAACACATCTAATCCAAAGAACAAGGTAGGCTGGCATAACTAGAATGATTGCTTGTTAACTTTTGCTAATTTTTTTATATTTTTTTCTTACCAGAGTACTAATTTAGATCAATAAAACATCAGTTCACTAAGTTCATAAGTAAATACCATTCTGTATTTTAGCAAACTTAGTATTTTAAACTGGCTTAATTTTAAATTTATTTGTGTAGCAGATGAGTTCTTTCTACTGGGTGTATCTTAATTATGCATATTATAAATTGCTCTCAATCTCATTTCAGAAATACATCTTAAAATGACTAGCTAAAATGAAATTACAGTAGTTTGAAATCAGAGCAAGAGTAACGTATGCCTGCAGTATAGCTTTAGACCTCGATCCTACCAGTTCCTCCCTTTGCACCTACCCTTGAGCTTGCACAGAGCCCCTTTGACTTCAAGTCAGCACACTGATTCAGTGGAACTATGTGTGAGGAAAGAAGTCCACCACATGGAAGTAGTTTCAGGATTAGGTTTTAGTTTGTATACACTGCAGTCTAGGAAAAATGCAGAACTAATCTAACATTAGAATGGTATTGGTTAGTTTACACTTAGGTAAGTTTTTGTCTTGTGCATGGTCTTCAAGCACACGTTTACTGTGTGATGGCAATGGTATAAGTTCTTGTCTGCTGCGAGGTGCAAAGGGGTAATTTTTAAAATGGCAAAATACCAGAGTGTTTTATTTTTTAAAAAATATTAAAAATATCTAGTTTTGAGAAATACAAAATGGTAGGCCACTTCTTACTAATTGTTTCTAATACTTCAAAAATGGAATTATTGATATAGGTTGTTCATGAGACTCTCAGGTGATGTGACTCTCAGTATTTTAGTTACGGGGTTCTTTTACATACTTTATGGTATGCCATCAAGGCCAAGCAAAATAGTCACATGTTTATTTTATTATTTATTATTAAAGAAAGGAAAAGAAAAGATTAAAACAAATGAAATGGCAAAATGCAAACAATAAACTGGTTTCTTCAATTATATTTTCTTCTCTATGAGAGCATTTAGCAGAGATTACACCTTTGAGAGTGGATCATCCTTTGGAGGTGTTCTTCATTTGTAAGTGAAGACCACATTATCTCATTTCCAAAACGATTGTAAATCTAGTCTTATTATCCTATTAGATGCCTGGGCATAATAATTTGTTTAAGGGCAAATGAATTCTCTTGGGCTACTTATAATAACCAAAAGGTTTACAATTGGGCAAAATAAGCCTAAACTAAATCATGTGAAACTGAAGAAAATATTTAAATCATTTACTTAAAGAAGCCAATTAAGGAGCTGTTTTGAGACGGGCAATCAACTGATATTAAGAACCTGAAACCCAGATAAATCCCACTGTTTCTCTGTTTGTCAATGTTTAGCCCCTCTTTTCTCTCCAGGAATATATACTCTAACCATTTGGTGATTAACAGTTAAACTATTAATACTTTAAATTACAATTGCATTTCAGTATTCCAACAAAATCATTAGACTCTTAAACGTAATACCTTGGCGGTATTTTATTTAACTTTCTTTACTAATTCATGTTAAAGTTTGGAGAAGGTTTTCCTGGGGTTGGTTGGGTATACTGCAAGAGGGACAGGAGACTTGTTATGGGTTTTAATCAGGCCACAACTTTATTATATAGATATCTGGGACTACCCAGCACATAAAGTGTACAGTGCAGGCAAATCAGTGCTTATTTAAATCAGTTTTCCAGGGCTTCCACCAGCATCCTTTGTTTCCATCCATGTCTCCCAGCCAACCCATGTCTTGGGCCTCACCATCCACCAGCCTCGTAAGAGGGTTAAGGAGTGCTATGAGAACGGGGGTGGGGGTTGGCTCCATGCCATACCAATCATAGGAATCCCCGAACCACCTCCTCCATGTGCTCACTGAGTTTTTTTTATACTTTTCTTCCTATTTCCATGAAATTATAGGAAATCACACCTTTTTCAGGCTGGTTTATTTTCCAAGTTAGTTGCTGTCACTCTTTTGTTGGTCCAGTATCTTCACAGGTTTTCCTTAGGTGGTTCTTCATCTTATGCATATATACTTTGTCTAATGAGCTCAGAAAATTTCCAATTGCTTTTGTTATTCTGGAGGGAAAACCCCAGATAACCTTTTAAAGTTGAAGTGTAGCTTTTATTTTTATTCATACAGTTTTTCTAAGATGTTCTTCAGTTTTCTTAGAGTCAAACAGGAAATAAATTTTGTTTCTCAAAAAGTCTAAAGTTTATGTACAGTATTTAGTTCTCAAAACAGTTTTTTTAATTTGATAAATTTTAAAATGTATTTAGCCTAAATAGATATTAGAGAAGGGCTTTTTTAATAACAGATTTTTGAGATATGTGAGATAAGTAAAGAGAGCTACCTGATTCCTGCCAGTAATAAATTTTTTTTCCATTAAAATACATATTTTATACATAAAAGGCTTATTGTATTAATAATTAGTTTACTAAGGACATTAGATTTAAGAATGGTGCATATAGCATTTTACCGTTTACATGGCAATGATGTTAGGAAATTATATTTGGACTTTTACATTTAGTTAACATATTTGCAAGTATGCATTTCACCAATGCATTGGTCATTCTAACATTTAAGTAATAAATAAAAGGTTTGAAATATTTCCAACTACACTTTTTTCTTGGAGTTTTAAAGACATAAGCAGGGATTTTTCTTTGTATAGTACCACTTTACTCCTAGGTTGATTGCTCTGATAACACAACCTACATTCCTTTTTTCAGTTAGATCTCCTCCTAAAACATGAATATTTTACATGGATTTAGGCCTAAGGACATAGATATATAGTTGCTAGTCTTTGGGAGACTGAAATAGAAACCTCCTGGAATTTCTTTGATTAGCTTTAGTATTTTGTAATATAACCAGCTAATTATACTATGTATTGTTATATTTACAAGTATCCTGGCTATAACTTCCCTGTAACTATCTCTTAACATTCAGTAAAGAGGCAGACATGATTGTAATGTCTTAATATTAACAAAAATAAGTTATAGTAGTAACTTTACTATTATTTTTGCATCGGTATTGAGATCTCCTCCTCACACTGCCCATCAACCGCCGTGGCATAGAACCTTACTCTCTCCATTTTTGCCTGAGTGTTTTAACTAAAATGTTGCTTGTTTAGTATAATAGAAAAAAAAATAGTTTAGGATTAGTTAAGGTAAGATGCATTTTTCTTGTTGATCCTTTGCAGAATGAAATTCATACTCTTTCTTTGTTAATCATATTGTGAGCACTATTAAGGAAATATTTAGAAGCAAGCTAGACTCCTTAGACACGTTCAGAATTTGTTTTAAACTTTTTCTCAGCCAAAATACAGTGTACTATTCAGAAAAACTAAAAGACAGATAATGCACAGATGCAGTAAATTAAGAAAAGCTACATCTACCAAAGAAATTCAGGTTAAGAACTTTCCTTTTCCTCATGCATGAGGTAGTCTGCTATGCTTTGAGTCATGGTAACATGGAAAGAAGTAAAGTCATTAGGGGGAGGGTGTTATCAGGGTGCTGTAACTAGGAGTGCTGGGCTTATGGCAGCATCCACTGGCTTAACTAATAATACCAACTGACTACATGGTTTCCATTATCTATTGAGTTTACAGTTTTGTTCACTGGTTTCTAGCACCCCATTACAAAAAAAATTTTAAGCACCCCTGATGGGAATCACAGATGCTGACTCTAGAACTGCATATTTCAAATTGGTTGTAAAGGCCCAGAGCAGCTGACCAATTTGTGTTCTTTTTGCAGCTGTAGAATTCATAGCAACAACTATTCATAATACTTTTCCTATCTTATTCCTTGCTAGTTTGTATTAATATAAAAATATAAATGTTTAACAGCTTACTGTGGTGCTAATTCATGGTAGTTTTAGTTCTAGAGTTTTCTGTCAACAGTGAGCATCTAAGTGGTTTATAGGTCTTGTAATGACATACATCAAATATCCAGATTTTAAAAAGTGTGTTTTCTGCAATGAGCTAATATATCCACTATCTCAGAGCCAACTTGAACATCTCTACCTTCAGCTTTGGAATTCAGCTCTTTGATCTGACAGCCTTTATGCTTGATAGCTTCTAGATAAGTGGTTCTCAACTCTGGTCCACTGCTTGTTCAGGGAAAGCCCCGGTGCACCGAGCTGGTTTGTGTACCTACCACCTCCGCAGGTTTGGCCGATCGCAGCTCCCACTGGCCACTGTTCACCGCTCCAGGCCAATGGGGGCTGCGGGAAGTGCTGCGGGCCAAGGGATGTGCTGTCTGCCGCTTCCCACAGCCCCCATTGGCTTGAAGTGGTGAACCGCGATTGGCTGAACCTGCAGAGGCGGCAGGTAAACAAATGGGCCCAGCATGCCAGGGGCTTTCCCTGAACAAGCGTTGAGTTGAGAACCACTGTTCTAGATAGAAGCTTCTAGTCAGACAGCTTGAGTTCCTCTCCATAGATTGTTTAGTCAAAAGAGGCCTTTCATCAATGATAGTTCCTAAATACCCCTATTTTTCAGCTTTTGCGTATTACAATTTCAACGTTGGCCTTCTCTTGCTATTTGGGGTTCTGAATAGAGACAAGAAATGTTTCCTCCCTGTATGTGTGGTCCTTTGAGCATGAGATTAAGTGCCATCTCATTCTGACAGTTTGAACTATGGGACTAGAGGAGCAGGATGTTATCCCTGGGGAGAAATGGGTCACGGGAACCGTGTGCAGTGTCTGGAAAGTAGTTAGTGGGGGCAGAGGGCAGCATGACTGAGCTGTTCTTTCTCTTTCTTCTCCTTTCCTTCTCCTTCAGCCTTTCTGAGAGGCTGTTTGTTCCCAGGCTTTCCAGTTCAATGTGTGCTGTTTCTGCTGCTTTGGCACTAGTGGCATGGGCCCACCCATGAATTAAATGTTCATGTTCACTTATTTTGGCATGTTTCCAAAAAAATTGTGATGGTGCAAACGAGAGATGGGAAATCACAATCTTCAGCAGTTTACAACTCAGCTAAATCGGAATGGAATTTCCTAGAGCAAAGAAAAGGCACTACTTTTAGTCTTAGAGCATTCCCACTGCTGAATTTCAAAGGCCTACTGCAAATGTCTGGAAATGTTAGAACATCTCAAAATGTAACAAGAGTCTTTTTTATAATAGAAATTATCAGGCAATCTAATATAAGGTGCATTGCTAGCTCCCCCTATAATAATTCCTGAAACCTGGATGTATATGATAATTATTGATGGGTTCTTAACTATTTGCCACTGCTTTAAAACTAACAAGAGAGAAGCAATGAAAGTTTCTAGTAACTGTTTTCCACTGACAGTATATTAGATGAAGTCTACTATTCCATCAATAAAGAGATGATTTATGTGGTTGACTGCAATTAGCACTAATTGAAATTATGTGCATAAATCTTCACTTGAGAAACAAATATGGACCACTGAATGCCTGTTTGTTAGTTTAAATAAATTATTCTATAGTACATTATTTAATTATAAATTCCAGATGTTAAAAAAAGATTGTATTCTTCTAGAAATAAGTTAACTATTTCAGACTGCATATATAATTATTTAATATTAAAAGACTAATCCTATATGCAAGGCATAGACTGAGTAGCCAGCTCATTTACAGTCTATTGCCACACATTCTGGGATGAATCCTGCCCACCCCTTCTCACAAGCTCCTACCTACAAAGTGTAGCACGTAACAGCAAAGCAATTATTGCTGCAAGCTTATAATGGCAATATCTCCCAGAACTCCTGCACACACACTATACAAGGGAGTTTCATACACTCACTGCATCCTTGCACCCCCAATTCCTTTATGAGCTGAGGACAGAGAACCCACATGGAGAATACACCCTTGTAGCATATATGAGGTTCGGTTCCCTTCATGAGACACCAGAATCCTGTTCCCTGCAGAACAGAACCAAACCAGTTCTGTTTATGTCAGAATCCTCTGAAGATACTGATTGGTGAGGGTGGGGGATAGAAGAGAAGACGCTCCTAAACAAATTTAAAGTAGCGGTTCTTCAATACAGGATAGTACATTCTAGAAGTGCCATTTGCACCATACATGCTGTAATGAATAATGTTACAGTATTTTCTGTCTTACAAAATCTAAATTATTCGTGAAAGTACAGCAGCGCTTTTCAGCCTGTAAAATGTTGGAGATATAAAGTATGATGTCAGACAGACAGATGTGAGCTAAAGCTTTAAAGTTTTGCTCGCTGTTAATTTGCCTTTAAAAAGCATATAATATGGTTCATTTGATACACAGAGAACACAGATCTTTCAGTTTATTTCAAGAGCTCTGTTATGCTACTCCAAATGGAAATGTATCATAGGTATTGGCATGTCAATGAGTATGCAGAATATGATTCACATTTACTTCTGAAATTCTCTAGTATTCTCTCACAAAGTAGAATCTAATACTGAAACATTATTTACTACAGGATGTATAAATAGGCCCATTAGTACTTATCTGTGGTATAGTAATCTGGCCAGGAGCAGGTTTATAGACAAATCCACAATCAAAATAAGCATGGAGACTAAAAGCAGGCAAGCTTTTCGTTATATGTGAGACTGATGCAGAAAATTTCTGGAATAATATTTAGCATCTAAATACAGATGTACACCTTCAGTGAAATGTGCAAACTAGTGTTTGTACAACAGTCTCATGAATTAGATTAGTAAAGTTTTGTCTATTTGGTGGGGTAATGTACTCTACAGGGATTACGATTTCTTGAGCACACTAATATGTTGTGCATTAAATGGTTCATGTAGACCTTGCTGGTGCACACTAAAGGTTCCTTAGTGTGCTTTAATGTAATACTTTTTCTAATACCACTATGTTAGAGTGCATTGGCAAGGTCTACATGGATCAATTAATGTGTAACATCTTAGTGCACTTTAGATATCACACCCTGTAGAGTGCATTATCCCACTGTCTAAATAAGCTTGCTTAGACAGAAGGAAATACTGAGTCAGACAAGTTAAATGCTTACCCAAGACTACACAGTCATCTCAGATTTCCTAGCTCCCAGTCCAGTGGTGGTTCTCAGACCACTAAACCATGCTGCTTCTCAAAACAAAGTGAAATAAACAAAGTTCTGGCCAATACCCAGAATGATCAAACAATGATTTCATTATTAGTGCTGGTGTCTTCAACTATGGAAAGAAACCTAAAGTCTGAATGCTTCCGTGTACACAGGGTTCGTTCATTTCAAAACAATGCAAATAGCTCTTAATCTTAACAATAATCTTTCTAATAGGAATAGGTACAAACCCTCAATTATAATGAGCTAAAACTTCAGTTATAGACTGTTTCTTATAACCTAAACCTGTAGTTACCAGGAAGGTATTTGTTTCAAGAAGAGAAAAAATTCTTACAAAAGGTTTTAAAAAATCAATTGTGAGAGGTTGCCATTTTCACGCCATTCATAATAATAAGTTACTCAGAGCAGAAACATCAGGAATGAAATGACAATACAAATTGCTTGAAGCAGTTATTGAAATCCCTTGGGTATATTGATTTGAGTTTCTAATAAAGAGATTCTTTTAAATGTCTCACTGTGAGAGACAGGTAATATGTGCCATTATGTGGATTAAAATGGCCACTTATTATTTGAATCTTAGTAACAGCAGTTTAAAATAATAGTTCAAAATGAAATCAATGCATATATGGTGCATAAGTATTTTTTGTGTTACATTTTATATAAAATTAAGACATTTGGGGAGAACCTTTTTGTAGTCAAAAGTTTGTTACAAATTTTTAAATAAACTTGCAGTGTTTATATTGATTAAAAAGATAGGGTAACATATAAACAAAATATAGTGTCTATTTTACCTTGCAGTTTTATCACTGAAGAGGTATAACATTTTTTGATTAAAAAATACTTGTTTAAAATTTTCTGAGTGTAAGTTTCATAAAAGAAACCTCTCTGATGAAGTGGATAATAGGAGTAAATCCATGTGAATTAGTCTTCAGAGAAATTTTTAGAGTATCTGCTGTTAATACGAAAATCATTGTTCCAAAGCCTGATCAACAAAGGATTAAATAGAACAACAAACCTACAATAAAGTAATTCAGTGACATGTAGTCAAGCTGCAGTATGGTTTTTAGGATTATGACAATACATGCACCGCCTTCGCTTGCATAATCAGCACACTCTGATATTACAGCTGCTAACAATTAAAAGTTGTGTTCCTTCATGTCAAATGTGAACATGAATAGACTTATAATTTCAGGCAGCAGTAAAGAGGGAAAGTGTTAAATGTTGAAAAAACAATCCCAGTTATAACATCTGGGATATAATTCTGTATCACAGTATTGTAAAGAATATCTAAATTAGTGAACTTAATGATACTTTAGATTGTGTTTTAAATAAGCATTTCATTTTGCATTGATAAGACAAGTATTTCATGTTAAATAAACTGTACCCATTGTTTGTCCAAATATTTGTGCTCTGGAATATAATTACAATAAGAAATTGTGTGTGTAATATATGTCCATGTGTATCTTTGTAGAGTAGAAATAAAAACTGCTTCAAAGGTGTTCAATAATCCTTTGAAACTGTATGATCTCTATTTATCAGCTAGTATTCTGCTAAGTCTAAACAATGAGGTTTAATACATTACCTGTAAAATATGTGAATGCAGCAACTGTCCCAGCAATTCTATAAAATACATTTATTATTAGAATTCTAAATATAATTTTGCAGAGGTCCGAGTGAAGAATCCTGTAGGGTTTCCCTAATTTCTTATTTGCTCTCTTTAATGGTTTTCCATTGCTACTCAAAGATCCTTCCTCTGCTATCCCCCAAACAAAAATCTGTGAATGCTGCCATGTATATTACCCATAAGATTTACTCAAGAGTTATGAGGCACTTTTCTGTTATAAACTGAATGTACCTCTTCCAGTGCTTGCCTGTCTAACAAGCGAGGATGGTCTTGGAAACTCAACAGAGATCCGCTGCATGGAAGGAAATAGTTTGCTATTAGACTGCTGTGTTAAACCATATTTGTTGGGAGTGGAACACAAAACAACTGGTATTGTATTTAAAAATACCGAAACTTCAAATAGTTTGTGAAGGCTCCAATCCTGCAAAGATTGGAAAGCATTCACATAAGTCTGAATGCTTATGTGACAGAAAGCTGAAGCCTCAAATATGGGTCAGCACACTGATCACTGTGGCCTTAGAAACATCTGATTGACTAATTCCTTCTTATTTCCTCAATCAGATGGGGCAGTTGTGTGAGATAAGGAGCTAATTGGCCCATCAGCTGACTATCTTGATAAATGGCAGGACGGAGATGTTAGTGGGGATGGACAGGACTAGCTGTGGCCAGACTGAAGGAAGGGTGATCCCTTTTTCTCCCAGGGCCTGGATGAATGGGATGGAGGCAGTAAGGTCATAGGTATTAAAATTGTTGTATTGTACTGTACAGATGTTGTCGGAGGGGACTTGAATAAATTGTACTGAGTGGACACTAAAAGAAGGGAATTTCAGCAATTTCTATGAGGGGCCACTTAATTTAAATAGAAGCATACGCCTTCATGGGACTGGGACCTTTAGCATGCATCTTTTTTCTAGAGAAGGGCCGCAGTGTGGCCAAACTTGCATACTCCCATATGATCATCAGAACTTCTCTACTTCCTGATGCTGGCTACCTGGATTGACGGTAGCAGTGCATTGAGATGAGCAAAGGCTGTTTCATCTGCCTCCTCCCCTGTGCAAGTGGTACAAGGCACCCACTTATATTGTCATGCAACAAAAGTACAGTCTTTATTTAGTGTAGGGTACTTCCTGTTAGGAGTCAAGGGGAACCCGGAAGGTAGATGAAGTCTGTCAGAATCATAGTCTGCCTTCTGATCTGTATTGCTCCTTGTTTTGGAGCTCAGAGCAAAGTCACAATTGAGCCCTTACTGACCAGGCATCAGTTTAATTATGATTTACTTTTGTGTATATCATCTTAATATTTCAGCAATGTTAAGGTGTAGATTTTTTAAATTGTTTGGGGTCTTTATTGTCATAACTGTGGTATCCCTTTCAAATACTATAGCACATGAAGTTGTCCAGCTATACCGAAAGAAGGATAGGAGACACTTGATATGGTTTTAATCAGGCTGCAACTTTATTATTAGATGTCTAGGATTACCCAGCAGATAACAGTGTACAGTTCAGGTAACTCCATAATCATTCAATATCTACCAAGGGGCTTCTACCAGCTCCCCACTTTTTCCATCCAGGCCCCCAGCCAACCCATTGCTGGTACCTTCCCATCCCTCCCCACTCAAATGAAGGTTAAGATGGGCTATAAGAAAGGGGGGTTGACTCCCTGCTGTGCCAATTATAGGAGCCCCTAACTCCCCACTCCCGTTCAGCTTCTTTTTAAGTCTTTTTTACTAAATCATTTTTCCAATCACCATATACCATCCTTGTGGAGTACCTGCACGGACATCCGCCTCACTCTTACAAAATGAGTTGTGACATAATAGCCTAAATCCCTTCCCTACTCACCATAATGAAGCCCTCCCGAACCTATCAAAACCCACTCCATTTTGGCTAATCTGGTGGTGCAGGAAAAATTCCTTCCCAGCCCCCTCTAGAAAGAAGCAGCTAACATGATGCAACAGCAGGTCCAGACCAAACCTGGTATTTTGCCACCTCAAGGGGTGGGTAGATGGGTGCTGCTATGCCTGATTTGGAGAAGAGAGTCTTCTTCCACTGTGCTTTGCGCCTTTTTGACCTCCCTCAGCCCTTCCAGTCCTTTTGGCTGAATCAGGGTCACCATGCTGACCCACTTCCCCCTTTGCAGTAACTTCTGAGCCTATTCCTTCTTCCCCAGCAAGCCGGACAATGCCATCCTCCCAGTTAAAGATACTGTGTGGTCGTTCTCAAAGAGGCTGTTAGACTTGCTGTTTGTTTAATATTCCTTTGTCTAACTAAATGTCATTGTATTCTTAATTTTCAATTCAAAGAACCTCCACGTTGTATTTTAAAAAATTAGTGACTCAGATGCAAACCCAAGCAAATCTATGGATTGTTCTGATATGTAGCATGGGTGTGTGAGGTTAGAATTTGTCTGTCTATGTTCACTGTTTTTTCTTGCAGTGCTGTTGAAATATGTGGCAAATGCATACACACTTCTGTAATAAATTGTAATGTGAATAATAGTGAATGTTATAAACAACTTGATATTAACATGAAATTGCATTATATTCACTTTCCTACCAAATGAGTTAATCATATTGATATTGCATTTAATACCTTAGATATGATCATAAAATACTATTGAAATTATTTGTTGAATGCAGTTTTATGTTGGCTAATTTAGTTTTTTTAAAACTGTAACATATATCCCACAACACGTTATTCTGATGATGCTCTGATTATAATTTTAAGATTATAGATTTTCCAGAAATTGGGTAATAGATATAAAGTTGAGATTTCTATAACAAAATAGAATTCCTACTAAATCCTTTTTCTATATCACAATGTACTATCTAAAGACACATGAAGTACATGTATTAGATTATAGAATTTATTACCCACCTGATTAGCTAAATTGAAGCTCAGTGGGGATGCTGCAGTCTTTGACACAGGATGGCCAAATTGGGTAGCCGTTGCAGTTATACAAACTTTGAATTATTCTTTAAAAATATTATAAACAGTATTTTAGTATCAAATTTCTAAAAATCTTGCCTGTAGTTATTTCTTGGCATTATTTTATATAAGAGATAATATTTTAAAATGATTTAAGTGTACTGATATACTGTCTGTACTCCCATGGCACTGCTCTCTCCTAGACCTCAGGGAGCAAGTTGCTGAAATCCATGAGTTCAAATTTACATGGCATGAAACAAGTGCCTTTCTTTTTCCTTGCCATGTGAACATACTGCATCAGTTCTGTAAACTTCTGTTTCTGCATTGTGTATATTTTATACTACTTTTGCTTGATTTAGCAGTTGGAGTGGGATGAGCAAGAAGAGGGAAGCATTTTCATTATCTAAGGGTATGGCTATACTACCCACTGGATCAGTGGGTAGCGCTCGATGTATCGGAGATTGATTTATCGTGTCTCATCTAGACACAATAAATCGATCCCCGAACGCGCTCCCTGTTGACTCTGGAACTCCATCCCGCAAAAGGACTAAGTGGAGTCGGTGGAGGAGCGGCTATGGGGGAGTGGCTGCGCTTGACTCACTGCCGTGGGGACGGTCAGGTAAGTCGACCAAAGATACTGCGACAATAGCTTAGCTGAAGTTGCGTATCTTAGGTTGACACCCTCCCATTACCATTGTCCTTTGTTGAAAAATGGAACAGATACTTGAGTCTTATTTCTTACTACAGTACAGTATTGTTGATGGAATGGCATATGCAGTAATGTATAATAGAAATGTTGTAATAATAACTATAGATGCACTGAATTTCTAGATGTTACTATCAGATTAGTCAATCTTGATTTATAAGCAATGAATAGGAAAAAAGTGAAATTCAAATAGTGTCAAAAAGGTTTAACGAATATAAATGTAACATTATTATGTAAGGTGTATATATACCTATTCAAGCTTGCTTTTTATGTTTGTTACAACTTAGAGAAGGATTTATTTTGTTTTGCTGAAGTATTTAGTCATTCAAGCAACAATTTTCTTAACTTAAAGTAAACACTTTGTTGGTTTATTACAATTATAAAAATTGTTTCATTGCCTAAGGATGCAGACACGGTCTGAAAGACACACAAGACAGAGAAGAGAGTTTCCTTAATGGATCAATTTAATACGTTTTTAATTCCAAACAATATAAAGAAAAATGATTTCTTGCAAGGTTTAATTTCAGTCTAAAATGATATATTTGTTTCATTCTTTGGATAAATGTAGATATGGTAACATCAACATTATTATACTGCAATGACTGTTCATTCTGTCTCATTGGCAGTCACATCAGCTTGCTATGGAATGCAATTCCAGCCTAAAAATCAGATTGAATTGTGCTCTTCACAATGCTTTAATCAGTAATCAATTCTATTTGGATAGATATTTCTTAAACCTTGGCTTTCTGGATAAAGTTGGACCTGTCAATGCTAAAGGTCACTTATAGATGTTAATTAACCAAGAGGGAAATTAATAAACTAAGGTTATTTATTTATTTTGCTTGACATTCTGTGATATTGTCATTCTTAACTACCTGTGGTGTAGTGGGAAAAAAGCTGTTTTTAAAACAATTATTTTTCTAAGGCTGAAATGCATAATAAGCCATGCATTCTTAGGTTGGCTCTTCTGATGTGAAGGTAAAACTGTTTCTGGTGAGGGCCCAACCCTGCTTTCATGGACATCAAGAGGAGCTGAATACGGTCCTAATGTAAACAGAATTAGAAAGGCAAAAGAGAGTCTGTGGAATATCATTTGTGTAGTGAGGTTTAAATATTAAAATAACTCTTAAGTTATACACTGTATATTCAGAATGTGCAGCAGGGTACATTATAATTATCTTTAGTCTCTTCCTTTAGAAACGTGAGTAATTTTTGTTAAAACGAGAGCAGCATTGGCAGACACACACATCACTGAATCTGCCTAGTGTGCCTAAAATGAGCACATAAATAGTTTTTTATACTGCTGTCACTTGTAGGCAGTGTTCAAAACAGTGAATTTAAAATGTACTTTATATAAAAAAGCTTCCATCGTGTTTTAAAATTACTATCAGACGCATACTTCCTCTGTGCACCCCTTCAACATCAGTTTAAATAGTAGTAATCTTTAACATTCCTCCTAAATGTTAAACTAGTATTAAAGCTGGGTTTTGGGGGGACAGGGGTGTGACTCAGTGCTGCTTGTGTCTCAGATGTGGTTTTCTTTTCAGGAAGTTATATTCATCAGTTATAGATTTAGAAATGTTAATGCTAATTATAAATGTTATGTTTGTTTTTCATTTCATATTTTTGTCAAGAGGTATCCTCTTGGGCTTCCCCCATTTAATCTGTAGTGAATCCACTACTTTGGACAGAAGTTATAACTCATGGATGTTCTGATCAATCCAGTGGAATAGAGTCTGAGTTCTTTTCTTTGAAAGCTCCTTTTGCTGCATATTTGCGGAATCAAACCCTCCTCTTTACATGCAGAAATGTTTCCTCTGTGATAGTGTTTCTAAAAAGATTAATTTCCCCTGAAGAATTAGTTTCCCTTTATTTATTTTCTGGGAATTCTGCAGGAAGAATGAAGTACAGTTCTTGGGGCAGATTCACTTAGCACCTCCTGCATTTAACTCCCTTCTGCCCAGCATCACCAACATTTTAACAGTTCACCTGCTCCTGCAGGGAGCAGCTTAGCTGCCTCCTATTTTGTGGTCCAGCATGTGGAGACAGAACTGCTTTGCTCCAAGAGCATCACCTGAGATTTTCCAGCTTCCCCTTTAGAATTTCCATTGTAGGAGCCGGCCCTTCACTGTCCTGGCAAACTGTGATTATTTCTGTATGCAGAAGTACTGTTTACTGGCCAGCACTGCTGGTCTGCTCCTCAACAGAAAATATATCAAATCACATATCCTGCCAGTCCACTCAGGTGGAGGAAGGAAAACTTGCTCAGGGGGAAACCCCTCTTAAGGTATGTCTGCACTGTAGCTAGGAAGATGTCTGTTTACCTGCTAGGAGGTGCTGGTAAACAGACATGCACCAGCACTGCTTGAGTTACTGTGCTAAAAATAGCATTGTGGCCATGGCAGCAGAGAGGGAGGCTAAGGCTAGCCACACAAGTACAAGCCAACTTAACCCCCTGATAACGTACCCTAATGGCTACCCCGAGCAACCACCCATGTAGTTTCACTGCTATTTTTAGAGTGCTACTTGAGCATATCAGTCTAACTGCACTGGGAGGTGCCCTTCCAGACGCAGTGTAGACATATCCAACTACAGCTGTCATAATTGCTTACTGTTATCTCATGGGCTTCAAAAGAGGCTTAAAAGCAGCACTGGTTTTATTTCTGCTGCTGTAGTTGGGGACTCCTATAACTGGTACAGTAGGGAGCCAACTCCCCATTCTTATAGCCCACCTTAATCTTCCTAAGAAGTGGAGGGTAGATGTTAAGGTCCCGCCAATGGATTTGCTGGAGGGACATGGAAGGAAAAAGAGGGGGAGCTGGTAAAAGCCCCCTGGGTAATTATGAAATAAACATGGGATTACCTGCAGTATACACTGTTATCTACTGGGTAGTCCCATACATCTAATAATAAAGTTGTGGCCTGATTAAACTCATGTCAGATGTCTCCTGTCCTTTTGGCATAGCCATACAAAAAAAATATAATTATAATCTGGAAGTAGAATAGCAAGGTTATTGTAGGTCATTCTCAAAAGTGGACATATTCTCACCAATACCTGAAATAAGGCGGAAAAGTACACTTTTGGTAAAATTAAATTGTAGTGAAAGTAGAATCTGTCCAGGGTCTTTCAAACAACAATCAAAATTTTGTAGCTGCACATTTAAACATTTGTCTGGCCCTGTACCATAAAAATAACACAGAAGATTTTAACCCATTATTTATTGGTTATTCCATAGAGTGCCAGATGATATACAAGATAACCTGAGAATGGGAAGGTCTTTAATAATTGGTTCTTTGTACAACAATATAGGGGTTAACCTTACTTATTTTGGAATTTGTGGTGGTTCAGCTTGTAAATAAGAGGATTACATTACTGTTAAGTTCTCCTTGATATATTGTATCTAGATTGAAGTTTGTTCAGTTTCCAGTCAAAATAAATTGTGTGGGTGCGTGTCAGTTTTTCTTCTTGCCTCCCCAGGTAGATGTGTGCCCAGATTTTTAGACCCAATCCAGTTTTAACTAAAGAGACAAGCTTACCAGAGGAGATATCCATCTAACAATTTTTAGAATAATAATCTAGAGAATCAATAAAAAGTGAGCTTCTAAGTGAAATAGTATAAGAAGAATTTGGCTGCCTTGAGAGCTATTGTGGAAGTGACAGGAAGATGAGGAAGACAGTATATACTACAAAGTACTGTAGGTGCTTAACATAGTCTTTTTAGCACGCATTCATTTAAATTCAAGTCATTATAGAGCCATTTGCTTATCATTGTCATACTTTTACTTTGAGAGTAAACTAAAGAAATACTTGCAGTATTTCATTGTATAAAATTAATCTGATGACCAAATTCAGTTTACTTCAGTGTGCTTTTTTGTATAGCTATGAACAACAGACTGTATTGTCAGGCTTTATATTTGTTTCATAAAATCATATTGATGCATTTCTAATCTCAAGTAATATTTTATTAGAGAACAATATTTTAATATAGACCCAAATCCATTAATATACCAGACATTTGATTGTGTTAGTTGCCCCAGAGTTGGATGACTAAGGCCTGGTCTAGACTAGCAGGGAGGGTCGACCTAAGATATGCAACTTCAGCTACGTCAATAGCGTAGCTGAAGTTGATGCATCTTAGGTCGACTTACCTGCCGTCCTCACAGTGGCAGCGCTCAACAACTGGCTACCCCGTCGACTCTGCCTTGTGCCTTTTGGCGAGCTGGAGTTCCGGAGTTGACGGAAGTGCCTCTGGGGATCGATTTGTTGTGTCCTGGTGAGACGCGATAAATCGATCCCCAATAGATTGATCTCTACCCATCGATCCAGCCAGTAGTGTAGACAAGGCCTAATTGTATGAGTGTGTATTTCATTAAAAAAAAAAAGTCTATATTGTTTGCCTCCAGATAAGCCATGATCTTCAAAATTCCCAAAAGTTAAATGAAAATGTTCTGGTTTGGTCTTATGCCAAAAAATATACAGCATACATTTGTTTAATGCGCCTTTGAGATCAGGTCTTGTGACATGTGGTTGGACATATTTGGTGCTTCATACAGTAGAGCCTCAGAGTTATGAGCATCTCAGGAATAGAGGTTGTTCATAACGCTGAACAAATTGTTATGGTTGTTCTTTCAAAAGTTTACAACTGAACATGAACTTAATACAGCTTTGAAACTTTACTGTGCAGAAAAAAATGCTGCTTGCAACCATCTTAATTAAATGAAACAAGCACAGAAACAGTTTCCATACCTTGTCAAATCCTTTTTAAACTTTCCCTTTATTTTCTAGTAGTTTGTTTGTATGTGTGCCTCTCTGCTGCTGCCTGATTGCCTACTTCCTGACTTAAATGACATATATGGTTGATCGTTCAGTTTGTAACTCTAGTGTTCATAACTCTGAAGTTGTACTGTATTTCCAGAACACTCCTGCTGTGCTTATATGTTAAAGTCAGTTAACAGATTGTCTTTAGTTACGTGGAAACTCATGCCCAGAATTGGAAGTCAAACCTAGACCTCGAACTGTGGTACAATATACTAATCACTAGTGGCCCATTATATGTTCATGAATTGCAAACAATGAAGTGAAATAGCAAAAATCTGAACATTTGGGCAAGAACATGATTATTCCTAAAAATATGTTTGAGAACTGCTGGCCTACTATTTATATTGTGCTGCTTCTCATGTGTGATTCTCACCTCATCCCTTATCTGCTTCATATTTTTGTATTTATTTTTGTATTTATTTTATATTATTGATGTAATATATTTCTTCAGTTTTTAAGAGAATAAATTGTGTAAATTATTCATATTCAGATGAATATCTTTTGACTGAGCTGTGATCATGATTTTTATTACAAAAATTAAGGACTGACTTTAAAAGTGAGTTTTTTTCTGAAGATATCACACTGACTAAATTTTTACTCTTAAGTTTAATTGTCACTGTTAAACATTTCTTATTTCTAGTTGCATTTGTGTAGTTGAACTTTCATACATTGTTGTACCTATAGTGCTAGTTAAAAAGGTCCTCTAGCATCAGATATTTTCCCCACATGTAGGTACAGTAGGTATGGATCATGATCTAGTCACCTCTTACATTTCTTTTTAATGAGCTCAGTAGATTAAACTGCTTAACTCATTCTCTGTAATGCATGTTCTCCAGACCTTGAATAATTCTTGTGGTGCTTCTCTGAACCATGTCCAATTTTTCACCATTTGTACAGAGTTGTCATTTCTGTTGTGAATATTGTCATTTCTGTTGCAAAGCATATCAATTACCTTAGGTATCCAAATATTATATTGGAGTTCAGTATTTGGGAGATGCATCTGTGTCAGTGTGAATGTGCTCCAGGTAGTCTTCTCTTTGGTGAATCATACTGGAATTTCTGTGACAGAAACCATTTCTCGGTTTACCTGTCATCTTTTACTTATACTAATGCAAATTAACAGCCCCAATTATTCATCAGGTTACCTTTCTCTTTTCACAGTGGAAGTAAAAGTGAACTACTAGATACGGGAAAGCAGAACTGCTGTGTGTGTGTCTTTGTAGGTGGAACCAGAGTTGTCTAGTTGAAACCAATGTATTCTTCCATGATCAAGCCCTTGAAGCGCACTAAACATCAGGATTCAAGTGATCTGAGATGTTGGTTCTAATAATTTTTTTTAATGTGGACCTTGTAGTCTCCAACAAAATAACTTCATTTGTAGGGGATTGGTCCTGCTTTGAGGAGGGCGTTGGACTAGATGATCTCCTGAGGTCCCTTCCAACCCTATGATTCTATGACATGCTTTCTGTGATAGGTAGAAAGACATAATGCTGGTTTGGGTAAATGTTCAAAACTGCTGATCATAATTCATATAGAATCATGTATCTTGTTCATGCTTTTATTGTCATGTTACGTATAACTTTCTGAACAAATGTGGCTGCCGCCTTTCCCTTGTAGCTCAGTTCAGTGTGGAAGACTGGGGAATGTGTTAAACTTGAAACTCATGTTCCAGCCAGTAGATGAAATTGGGACTTGACCTGTAATATGGATGGAAATTATGTGTTATAACTTGTGGATCTTCCTTCCTGAACTATTTAATCCAGGGTAGATGGTCTTGCATAATTTTACTTAAATTGTTCCCTTTCCCATTATCTCTTCTGAGTATAAATAATTCTCTGAGATGTACAAAATAGCCTTAGTTTCTTGTTCCTTTTATAAACTGGAGAATGTATTGTTTTGTGGAAGCTTTACTCAACCTTAGTTTCCAATGGTAGAAATCCAGTCAAATAGTATCTCTTAGAGAAGGGACAATAGATTACTAGTAAATCAGCTTCTCTGAAGATACTATTTGATTGCATTTCTATTTCTATTTACCTATCAATCAGAATTAAGAGTTATGCTTCTTAGATTATTGGCTGTCTTGTCATCTCATCACCGAGATATATTTCTTGTATAAATTAGGCTTACAGGTTGAGATGCTTTCTGCTTCCTTCTCTTCAGGGTATTGTTAATTGTGTTTTGGTTTACTGCTTAATTGTCGCTATTTTAATAGCCTACTACAGTGTTTCTCAAAATGGGGTCTATGGACCATGGGGGGTCTGCCAATCCCACTGATCAACAGCTGTTCCGTGGCATACAGGAGGCGCTGGGAGGGAGGGAAGGAGTGGGGCTGGGGCACGCTCAGGGGAGAGGACGGAAAGAGACAGGGAAGAGAAGAGGCAAGGGTGGGATCTCGGACTGAATGGGAGGCTTGGGGGTCTGCAAAAATTTATAAACCAAAATGGTGGTTGCTCAAGTTTGAGAACTGCTGGCCTACTAATTATATTGTGCTGCTTCTCAGCTATGACTCTTACCACATCTCTTATCTGCTTCATTTTGTATTTCCCTCCTTTTTTCTCAGTTCCTTCTTCTCCACTTGTTCCATTCATCCTCCTTTTTATCTTCACCACTCTGTTGTTTCCTCCAATTCCGCCTACTCTTTCTCGCCATTCCATCGAGATAAATAGAGATTCCACATCCATACCCTCTTCTGCCCACATAACATTTCACTAAGTTCTAGCCTTCCCTCGCTGTTCACACAGCTCAACTCTCAACTGGGTCCTCCTCTTCTCTCATCTTGTCTACTACAGCCTTCTCCTCTCTGGTCTTGCCAAATCAGATCATGTCCCACTTACATCTGTTCAGAAATCTGCTGCAAAGATAATTTTCCTGGTGCGTCATTTCAGACGTGTTATTCCTTCTCTTTTCATCCCTCTACTGATTTTCCCTTCTCGAGACTATCAAACATAAACAACTTTTCTCTACTTTTAAAGTTCTGTACCGCCTCTATCCCCACCTATCACCTCTTACGCACTGTCAAGAAGTTGACTCCCATGTCTTCTCTTCATCGCCCGTATGTTAAATTTTCAAACAGCCACGTTGGTGATTTCTCACGTGCTGCCCTCATGCATGGGAGGAGGTCTTCATAAACAACTGCAAAGCCATCACATTGATCTTCTTCAAATCCCTCTTTAAAATTCTCCTCTGCTGTCATGACTATAAAAAAAATTGACAGTGGTTAGACAGTTGGTCTGCTTTTCATGCTGATCAGTACTGTCTCATTACCTTGTGCTCCCCCTATCTATTCTGTTTTATATCCATCTGTTGCCTCTTGTCTTTACTTAGATTATAAACTCAAAACAGTGGTTCCCACCCTGAAGTTGTTTGTTTATACAATGCGTAAAAGAATGGGTCTTTGATCCGTGATTGGGATCCTTAGGCTCTAAAGAAGTTCAGATAATATATAATAATTGCAACAAAACAGAGGGCACACTCAGTTGTTTTGTGAATGAGAGAATCTGCTTGTGCCTTAAAGTGGGAAAATCTTTTGCTCTGGAAGTTTTGGGAATGAAAAGTCAAATGGTACCTTCAGAGAAACCAAATTACAAATAACTTTCCCTTTTTGTCCTTTAGTTGCATCAGTGTCTCATTCATCTGCACAAAGATTCTCCATCATACAGCATCCTGGCAAACAGTGTTTGCTAAGGCAGTTGTTATCTTGCTGTAACAATATTCTCTTGATTTTAGCCTTCCCTGAAGAAGAAAAAAAAATACTATAGGATTTTCACCCACCTTTTCATTGTGTGCTGCCATGTTTCTGTTCTATAACCCCATTCCTTGTATCCACTCCGCTTCAAGCAACTGATCTGCTTTTTTCTGTAACTACAGCTGAAGTGTTCAATAGCTTTTCTAAGACTGGTGCTGTTCTTTGATTCTTCATTAGAAGATTTAGTGAGAGGTAGAATCAGTACTCATCTCTCCCATCCTGAAAGATTATAGACACTGCTGTAGTTTTTCTCCCTTTTTTATTGCCATTTTCTTGAGATTACAGGAAAAACCTGGACCTACATTGTACCATTGGAATTAATGCAAGCAAAAGTTAGTCTGTTGATTAATATTTTACCCTATGGCAATAACTGAATTATAGCAAATATATTAATTGGTGTCCCTATTAGTTTAGTATATCTTCTTCCATTGTAAAGTTGTACTCATTTTGTTGTTTGTGTACATTTATTTAAAATTTCTGACATTTGTTTAATTCTATATAAAATTAATTAGTACCATGACAGAATTTTTATATTTAATTTGTGGCCTTACAATTGTCTTCCAGTATTTGAATAATTAATTTGTATCTAAGTGCTTATGTGTCTGATAGTTGTATAACACAACAGTTTCCTTGTGGAAGGCTTCCTAGCTTCCAATGACCCTTAGCTGCCATCTGGTACAAATTCAAAGTGCTTCTGTCATCTGCTGCTAATTGCTGTCACCTGCACATTGCAGTCACTCTGAACAACTTGGATTGTAGTAAGCAAGATGTATATTGCCTTGTGAAGCTATATTCTAGCAATATATGTTTATGATTGCTTTTTTAATATTAAATAAAATGTAGAGAGCAGACATTTTGAAACCGTTTGGTATTTAAATCATATTTTCATACATTAATTTTATTGATTGTTTCAGGGTTTAGTTTGTCTCCCAGATATATGTGTACATTTGTGTTATGAATTTATTATTCCAGTGTTCTTTGGTCCATTTATTCTGGTGAGATTGTTCCCACCGAATGTTACAGAAGATTTCTTTAATCCTTTTTGTAAGCTGATAAACTTTAGTCATGACTCTCGCCTACAGCACCATATTATATTAATGTATTTTACTTGTAATTTAGAGAACAAGAAGAATATCCTGATCTGAAGGCTAAACTGTCCCCTGTGGCACTTGCACAGCT
>ML677334.1:34793389-34818389 GCA_007922305.1 Dermatemys mawii | reverse complement strand
TTCCATGTGTAGATGCTTGTATCAATTATTAGGTTACTTCCTTAATGTTCCATCAACTATCTTGTATTAATGTCAATGCTGATTCCTTTAATTTCTTCTTTAATATTTCTTCTATTTCTTCACTTACCACATCTACTCGTGGATGTTTAAATCTGTTTGGAGTATATCTAGAGCACATAGCTTTAGCCATTTTGATTACTTTTTTTGAGTGCTCAGGTTGTACTACTTTGAAAGTGATGATGCTATCATAAGAGGTAACACCTACTTTATGATGTTCAATACTTTGCTTTTAGTTGTTTTTGTGGCATAATCATGGATTTCTCTTTGCTCTATTTTCCTAATAAACATAGCAAGAATCTTGATATTCTCATCAATTCCCTTTCATCTTTTTAGATATCTAACTTTCATTTGTAAAGCGAAATATTTGTCTGTGAATGAAAGTTCAATGTTTCTAGTATTTTTAAAAAAATAAAATATATTTTATATAATTACTTGAGTAACAAAGATATGCATAAGATGGGAAACTCATAAAAGGTGAACAAACCCCATTAGAGATTTGGTTTTTGGGGGGAGAGGGTAAATCCATTTTTTTCTCAGAATCCTGGAAAAAGAGAAGTATGAAAACAGAAATGCATCGCAACAGAAATTATACTACTGACTGATTCTTGATGTAGGGATTCAAATTCTGGGAAAGTTTGAAATTAATCTATTCTGTACTCAAAGGGTTTGAATGAATTGAAAATTATAGTTTTGAAAATTTAAGGAAACTAGTTTCAGCTTCTATTCTCTTGCAGTTTACTTTGTTTTAAACAGTTCAGCATTTCAGGAGAGAGAGGTCTAAAATAAATCTTAAAATAAGAACAGCCAAGTTGTTTGCACTCGTTATTAATATTTTTCTTCCACAAAAGGTGATGGAGAAAATAATCCTAATCCCAAGCGAACTTGTAAAATTTTTTATATATGGGAGAGAAGGTGGTTTTAATAAAGGATGCCTAGCTACTGGAGCACCAAGCTTCCCCAGTGGTCTACTTCCAAAGTGGGCAGAAGGGGATTTTCTTTCCTGCAAACAATAGTCCATCAGTAGTCTCTGGGTTACTCCCAAGTGTGTGGAATGGGGGCACCTGAACTATAGTAGATGCACCAAAGTAGAGGTCTTCTTTTACTCTTTCTTAAGGAGCCTGCTGCACAAGGAGATTTCTGTGCATGATGCATAAAGTTTCCAACTGCAAACTTCTAGGGCTCCTTTTCTATTAATAGAATTTCCACACACTACTTAAAAAAAAATCAATGTGAAATTTCCTCCAGATATTCTGGTAACCTCAGCTCTAACCCACTACACAAGCATACAAACTCTTTCAAATGTGTGTTGTTAGTATAGGTGGTGAGGAGTTCTCAATCAAGGAGTCCTAACTTCTGGGGGGAAAGGGTTGCTACCACCTCGCTTTCCTTTTGAGTGGAGGGAGAGGTGGGCATGGGGAATCCTGAAACTTTTTTCTAATGTATGTGTTTTTTTAAAAATATCAATTTCATTTTAAAGACTTTTTTGAAAGAACTATTAACCTCTTTTATAGGTTTTATGAATTGACCTCCATTGAATAACCTATGCATTTAATTTTCTATATATAAAGGTATAAATTAATTGCAAAATCTGAAACTGAAAATAAATATTTTATGCCACAATTTTATCTCAGGTGTAAATTCAGAATAACCCTATTGTCTTCCAGAAAGCTACCTCAGATTTATACTAGCAACTAGTGTAATAGCTTAGAATATGCTGAGGGAGTATAGGCTATGTAGTTACTAGTGTCTGTTGTATATTTGTGTTGTCTAATATTTAAATAAAAAATAAGCTAGCTAATATTTCTACACCTCTACCTCGATATGATGCGGTCCTCAGGAGCCAAAAAATCATACTACAGTATAGGAGAAAACGTATTATATCGAGGTAGAGGAGCGTGCAGCCATAAACCCCCGGAGCGCTCCTTTACCGCTTTATATCAGAATTCGCCTTATATCAGACCACGTTGTATCAGGGTAGAGGTGTATTTAAACTGAGTGAGCTCACATATAATATTGTTTTTCTTCAAAGGAATTAATATCAATTATTTAGCTGCAAAATTTGTTATTCATTCAGGTATTCTAAACTCTGTTCTAACAACTTATACCTTGGGCCTGATTTTCATAGTTCTAGTTTCACACCTAGGTAATATTATCATCCGACCTCTTAAGTGTATCCCTGACTTACTTAACCCCTGGTATTTGGAAAAAAACCTCATCTTTTCTGAATATCCTTTAACATACTTGCTCCTTTCTTTTACTTTTAAGAGATCTGATTAAGTATATGAAGGTACATGTATATGATGAATTTTAAAAAAATTCTGAATCATTGAATAGTGTGAAAATGAAGCTCAAGAGGAAGTTAACAATATGTATAAAATATCTGTGTAAATATAAAGTTACCAAGAAACTCAAACGTTGGCCCAAAATTTTGGAATTCCAAAATTAGGCATATAAATGTATATTTATGAATCTAGATAAAAGTGGCCTGATTTTCAGAGGTTTTGAGTATTGTCAATTTTCATTGGGTTTAATGGGAAACACTAAAAATCAGACCATTTTTATTTAAGTGCCTAACTTTACACAATTAAGTTTGCAAATTTGGAGCTTGTTTAATTAGATTAAATTGAAAAAGAATGTTTGACCGCTGATTACACTAAATTATACTGAATGTTGTGATTTCCAATGTCACTAGATGTCTCAGGTGATTGAAGTAATTATTCAAAATTGATGAGTGGTCGTGTGAAAACCATTTAAAATTGATAGCTTACAATAGAGGAAAGCATGTTATTAAGAAAGCAAAAGACCTGTATAGACATCAAAGTTTTAGAAACCATTAATCTTTTCAGTATCTTAGTATGCTCTGTGTACATTTTTGTCAGTTCTTGTTTGTAACAGCTACATTACATTAAAGTAGTTAAAGAATGTTGGGTACCAATGCACTGCACCTCCTCACTAATGCCTTGAAGAGTTTTCATTTGTGTCAGTGTAAAAGTGTGGAGATTAAGTTGTAACATGAACTTTTTTTTAGAAGAAAGTGTAATCACAGAAATGTAATGAAGCTTCAGTGCACATTCTAAATTTCATTAAAACAGAGTTTCTCTGAGTAGTGTTTCAAATATAAAAGTAAAATAAAAATACTGTCCATTGGTCATAGAATCATAGAATATCAGGGTTGGAAGGGACCTCAGGAGGTCATCTAGTCCAACCCCCTGCTTAAAAGCAGGTCCAGCACATTGTAGTATAACTGTATGACTATCAGTAATCCAGTAAAGAAACAGAGCTGTTTAACTAGTACTGTATTTCCAAATGAGGACTTTCTAAAAGACAGTAGATAGAATCAATCATGAGCACCCTCTGCTGACCAAACTGTGATATGGCAACCACTTGCTTATCTTTTAAGCTTTGAGGCAGACAGTATACTGTGGCAAAATTATTGAAATCCATAACTAATGTTAAAAATGTTATTAATCATGCAACGAAAGTCATCAGCCACCAAAGCTTGGTTTCTAAAAGTGATAACTGTAAATTCAGGAATGTCTTGGGATAAAGTGGATACTTTTTGTCCTAAGTTGTGTAGAGTACTAGAAATAATGGGAAAACGAATAAAATTAAGATTTGTAATCCATTGTATGATAAGCATGAGTTACCTTTCTTTTGGTTAAATTCACCTTGGTTTGTTTTTCTTTGTGAAAGCTACAGTTTACTTGAACATGGAGTAAGCAGCACTCTGTTGTGATAAAGCATATTTCAAAGAGAAGGAATATTTTTTTAAAAGTCATGAATATTATGGCTTATATTTTTAAACTTGAGTGCCTTAGTGTAGGCACCTAAACCTCTTATGTAGGTATCTTAAAAAAAGGCCTATTGTGGTCAATATGACTAACGAATGTTGAGCATCTCTGAAATTCAGGCCACTTTTGTTTAAATTATTTGGGTGCCTGACTTTAAGAATATATGACAACAAAAAGTTGTTTATGTTTATTTGAGGAAGGTAGAGAGGGGAGGAAATTTTTAAGCTTGTATTTTAGATTTCTGAGCAAAATTATGAATATTACCTGTTACCAAACTAGAAATACCTTTTTAAAGGGTTGATTGTAGTATTAGTGAATTTAAACATAGGTGTCATGCAGATTAGAGAAATAGCTCATTAACATAAAAGAAAATATAACCAGAAATTGACCACTACAGAGTGGCCTAATTCTTAAAATGTATTGATTATCCTTTGTGGAACAAACATGTCTGTTTTTAGGAATCTATCATTAACCTCTCTTGTTTTGTATAGCTATAGAAAAATTAATCATGCACAACATTTTGTAACAAAATAAATACATTTCACTAGATACAAATTTTCTAATAGGTAACATATACTATTTTAAGGCACTATTACAAATCTCCAAACCGGTTTAGCGTGCCTATTAAATTCAAGTTTTTAAGCACATGACTTACTATTCAAAATAGCACAAAGCAGTTCAGCACATTTCCAGATAATAGCTGGCACTATGAAATTGTTGTGTGAAAGACAATGTAGAGGATACATACATTTTTGTAAGACAATTCACACAAAATACACTTAAGGATCCATATTGGTGTTTTTTGGAACCTTTGTTATAAACATATACTCTAGTAGCATTTATTATTATTATGTATTTGTAAAGGCTTGTACAGTGTTCACCAATTTTTATGTAGTTTGCAAGTAATGAAAAAAAGACAAATGATCCTAAAAGAACAGAACTTGTAATAACTTTGGGAAATGTTCCCCTGGCTAGTCATTGCTGCCTCTTATGATTAAACAAAGGACTGTGATGTATTTAAAAACTGACAGAACAGAGACAGTGGCTGATAGAAACTTTCTTCAATAAATTATCATTTTAAGTATTTCAAATGTTTTGTTTTTATGGGTTTTTTTAGCTTGTGTTTTCTCTTGTTTTTGTGTGTACTCATTAAAAGAATAAGGAAGCTACTGGTGCAGAACACAGCATATTATGCACACCAGTTCACGCTGTTTGATATTGGGCACAATAAGATATGTTAAGGGAAAATGTGTAAATATAAGTTTTTCTTCTTGTTTTTGTGTCAATATTAAATTTAGAAAAAAAAATTATTTAATCAGTTACCCAGTGTCCCCTTGTTTAGCAAAGAAGTGCACAATATGAGAAATGAATCACAGGAGTTCCTTTGAAGTGATTACAGTTAATAACAAAGGTACATTTTTACAGACTTTGAAATCTGAATTTGTAAATACAGATTTAGTAACAAATATTACAATTTCAAATGGGATTGTAACATTCTGGTTTGTCATTTTATTTAGGGAGCCTTTCAAGGATAAGTTATTGAACCAATACATTCTAATGGTTAAAAAAAAAACCTGTTTATTTAACAGATGACTGGCATGATAAACCATAGCGTTTCAGATGTGCATGGCTGATGTGCACTAAGAACATACAACATGTGTGTGTATTTGTGTGAGAGAGAGAGAAAGAAAATGAATAACTGTGCATCAGCTATTTTCTAAATGAGAACCTTATTTCTGTTTAACCAAGAATATAAAGAAAGGGGCTGAGAAATGTGGATAAGGAAAATTGTGTATGAGCAAGGGTACAATGAAGTGTATGAAATTACTAAATTTTTATTTATCTGCCTTTCTTGTTATTCCTGCTACATCAAAGTAGAGTTATAATTACTTCTAAGTTCGTATAGAAAGACAAATATCAATAGATATTATTTCTTGAATGAAACTTAGTGTTCAGTTCAGAGTCTGTTTTAGTAGGCAGGACATTTTCAGCTATTGAAATGCAAATGAGGGCCAAATCTGTTCCTACTATACATTACATGCAACTCTATTGCAGTCAATACGATATTAATTCAGAATCTGACTGACTGCAATATAATTACTTTTGAAATACACTTTACAGAAGGACATATCTCAGAAATTTGTCTTCTAAAAAAAGCCAAAAACTTGTGTAGATGAGAAACTAATGGTTTCATAAGATTAAACCTTACAGGACTGTTATGTCAAACAGCTTTGTTTTTTATGTTTTGTTTAACCAAAGTTTTTGTCACTTTCAGCCTTTCTCACAAAAATTAAAATAAGTTGATTTTGTTGATACAGTGGTGTGACTTGGGCCTTCTTGCTTTCTGATGTACCATTGTAATGTTACATTGTGAAGATTAGACCCTTTACTCATTCATTGACTCAAACATAAATAAAATAAAAAACTAGACTGATGGATTGGGGGGAGTCTTTTAATTTGTTTAAGCAGGAGAATATCATATTTATCCTTTTATGTTGGTATAAGCCATTATTTTACTGCGAACCATTAGCTATTTAAAACTTGGTACATAAATTAAAGAGGACTAAATGGATTTGTGATTGTTGCCATTAGTAGCATTTTAGATTATACAAGCAATTATTGTGTTCATTATCCTAGAGCAGCCCCTTTGCAAAACTGTTGTGGCTGTGTTAGACATTATGTACAAATTTTCCCTTGGAGATTAAAATTTCCAGTGGCGTATTTAATTTTGTTATCACAGTTGTTTCAAACAGGACAAATGTTAAGACAAGCAGAAGAATTTGTTTTACAAATATTGGAAATTGTAATAAATGTTGAAAATTACTCAGTATACTTAATTCACCTTTATCTTCTGTAGCCACAATTACTTATTCTGGTTATGAATATTTTAAACGCAGAACAGGTTCTTATGAAAAGCTTCATTCTTTCATTGGTAGTATATATTAGAAGTCTCTTGATAAAAGCACAATTGATAAGGTAGATATTGAAATATGATCTCTAATTCACCTACACTATAGTATATTTAAAACGAAATTGCTTAGCTAGTTTTTTCTTCAGAATGTGTGACAGACTTTTTTTTAACTACCTGGATAAAATAGAGAGTAGTTTGATTGCAGAAACTACTCTACATGTACCATTATACTATACAACTGTTTACATTAATATGTTTTTTATATATACATAATTCCAGGAGAGACTTTTTGAGGAATGTAGTATGCAGTTTAAATAAATAATTTTTTTTTCTTGTATATCTTCTTTTGGATGGTTATCACATGTAAAGTTGCCTTCACTGTGGATAGGAAATAGAAATGTTAAAATTGCCTAATGACAGTAATGTAATGTGCAGACTAGAAGGGAGGGGAGAAATTATCTTGTATAACAATTAAATCACTATACCTAAAAGACTTTTTTTTTTACTGTGTACTTGAAAAAAGTATTTTACCTCAAAGTTTTCTTCTTGGTTTAAACACTGTTCCAACAACATTGTAGTTGGATTTCAAACTCTTATGTTCACATCCGTCTTCATCAATTAGAAAGGTATTAATGCTTTGAATTAGCTAAATATCAATGTGCAGTGGACTACATTTAATGTTTCTGTCCTATGAGTGGCATTTTTTCGAAAGAAACTTTGTATTCATTTCTGTTAGTTTTTGTCTTGGCTTTTTACAGTCTTTCACTGCTATGATGCAGGAAAAAAAGTGAGGTAGTGGTTATGCATATTGTAAAACAGTGATTCTTTATTTTATTACAAAAAAAGACCAACTCTAGAAGGCCAGATTAAATCATTCCTTTCACTTTTTAATGGGATTTGGATGAATAGAGTAAAATATGCACTTTGCATTCATTGATAGCATCTTTAGGTTGAGGTAATTGAGTCTTTTTTCCCTGACTGAATGAATAATGACTTCATCTGATCCTCAGCGAGGCCTGAAACTTAGACCGCCTTTGTCAACGCAAAAAGATCTGGGCTTTGAAACATGCTCTACTTCCCTGGCTTAATTTTTCTTCATTTTAATCCAAAAACCTATTTTTCTCAATAATTCAAGCATAAACTATGTAGTAGTTGAAGCAGCGGAAATTGCAAGATATTTGTCCTTGTTGTGCTGCTTTTTAAATGCAGCTGATAAATCAGCTGCTGTGGTCTTCAGCTGCCTAGTTCTCAAGGGAATGGACAGCCCATGCTCAGGCAAGAATGCTGGAATTTTTCAGAACTATTTAAAATAGTTCCTTTACAGATTGTTTATCTAGGAAAGTGTTATATTTTACTGTCCTTGCTGGCAGGGTCTAAAGATAAAGGGCCTCTGCGATGGGGCTTAGGCATATCTTGCTGACATAATTCTCCCACATAGTTTACTGACTAAAAGATGATCCAAAAAAGTGGATATGAAATAGTTAGCATACAATATACATTATTGGAATAGTGGGAATCTTAGTTGCACTGTTTTAAAAATATCTTTTCATTAGAAACATAGTAGCTGATGGGAGATCTACTGGCATGACACATTATTTAGGATAATACTTATCAGAGAGATTGAATGTATTTCTCGTTTTTACTTATGGAAAGCCTGGGATCTATTTTGCCCTTTTAAATCACAATCAATAGACATTCCAATTGAAATTGATTTTTATTATTTATCCCAATACTTATGAAAAGCTTCTTTAGTAATAGGATGGATCTTATACCATAGATAACTGTTTTTTTAAAAAAAAAGTTTGGGGGAAAATTGATGAAATAAGGTCAGATTTCTAAAATGTTGTTTCTTTTATAGTATTACTGTATGCTTATAGGTAGTGTTAATGTCGCTCATATTTTTTATATTACTTCATATCTGACTTATGATTCTCAATTCTACTAAGTCTGGTGGTTTTACACAGCAAATGAACACTACACGCTACAAAGAAATCATATAGATTCAATAGTTTTGCTCAAAAGAAATTTTGGTCCGAATATGTGATAGAAAGAAATAACTCTTCCACCCACCTACCCCAAAAAGTGATAGTCTCCATGTCAGATATAAGGTAACTCAAGACATTTGTGGGACAGTTCGCTCTGTGATTGTTGAAAGTATTATTCACCTGTAAACAGAAAACTTTCATCTCATGTAAATGTGGAAAAATATTCAGATTTGG
Organism: Dermatemys mawii; assembly: GCA_007922305.1. Classification (NCBI taxonomy): domain Eukaryota; kingdom Metazoa; phylum Chordata; order Testudines; family Dermatemydidae; genus Dermatemys; species Dermatemys mawii. Next base: position 34,809,408 of record ML677334.1, on the reverse strand, counting down.
TTATTCAAATTCAGTTGAACATAATAAAAACAGATTTCAAATAAGTATTAGTGACCTTCTAGTTGTTAATTGAATAATTTCATAAGGTGTCAATGTGTGAATGATTTATGGTTAACTTCTGTTTACTGATTTATATTGCTTCCTTTAGGTTGGTTTACTGGACCTTGAACTGAATCAACTGACCAAAGCCCTGTTTTTGGCTCTAGTTGCCCTTTCAATTGTTATGGTAACCTTGCAAGGATTTGTAGGCCCATGGTACCGCAACCTTTTTCGGTTCCTCCTCCTGTTTTCCTATATCATCCCTATCAGGTATGTATAAGAACAAGAGAGAAACACAGATGTCTAATTTCACTGAATGAGGCTTTCTTGAAATTTATACTCAGTTCTCATTGTGAAGGAAATTGATCTTATCAGGAAGCTGAAGGAGAAGGTGCCAACAAATCTGCTGATTCTTGAAGGATCACTCTACAGAAAACAATACTGTTGTATTTTTTTTTTTTTTGTATAATGTTCATCTAGCAGGAGTAATCAGGATATCTAATCCTTTTACTAGCATAAATGTATTAATAAGGATACAATCTTGGTATATCAGAAGATACAGTTTTAGAAAACATGTGTTTCTGAATGAAGTATTTCATTTATTTTGGCATTTGTAATTTCTAATGCCTTTTCAATTATTTAAAGTGTCCTGGTTTTGTTAGTTAAAATACTGAATAAAAATGTAACTTTTTTTCAGTATACTAATATAGATTGAATTTAGCTTAATAGCTGTATAATACAGATGCTCTTTTGCAAGAGCTTTTTTAACAAGTGTTAAAATATCCAAGTGTACCCAAATAGAAACTTTTCCTAAATTAATTAGTTCATTAAGCATGAATACAGTATATTCAAACTGCAGATAAACTAGAACACGAACATAAGTGTTTGTAATCTTGTGTTCTACAGAATGTAAAGCTTGCAACAAGAAGCTTTACATAGCTAAGAATATTTTTTTCCTTTTTTGATAAAGTTTGCATTAGCAGAAATGAGAGTGACTGCACCACAACTAAGGTGGGGCAGAGTTTGTCTGGCGCTTACCCAGGAAGGACAGGTCTGCTATATGGTGGGGGCGAGGAAGGAGGTCGAAAATGCTATTAAAAAGGTACTTGGTGGTCAGCTTTGCAGCAGTGGCTCGCCCCCACAAGGAATGTAGGGTCGGAAGGTATGAAACCTGGGTGGGGCAAGTCTCTTGGTTCCACACAGCGAATAAGCATCCTCTGCAAGTCAAGATAAAAATAATTATCATTTAGATGATAATTTGTTAATTTAAGCATCAATGATAGAGTCAGTGCTATACAAGACACACAAATAAATATACTGTAGTTATTACCCTGGGAACTTTCAGAAAAGTAGGTAAATCCAGGTTTTGGTATACCATAGTATTTTAAAGGGGAGCAAAGAATTTTCTGTCCAGTATTGGAAGAGGATAAAGGGACTTATGGGTGTCCTATCTTTGACCAAAAGCACGCCTCCCTTTCATTGATTTTGTAAGTTCACAAATGTGTATGATTGTAACAGAGTCAAATAGTTTGACTCTCAACTGTGACCTGTTTTACACCCGGTTGGTAAATGTATCTATTTTAAAAACAGTACTTGAATATACTGTGCATAAAGATGAAGACTAAATATATTTGTCAAATGGAAAGGGTCATAGATAGGGAAATAGTATTTTATAGATTTTAAGAGAATATTGGAAGCAGTGGAAATTTGCAGTTTCTTTTAAGTAGTATATAACCTACATTTATTATTGACAGCGTCTCTTTATTGTGCAATCAAAAATATTTGTTCTCTGTGTGTATTGTCTGCACTATTAACCCATCTACATATGTGAACAAATCCTTTAAACAAAGACTCTTGAACCTGTTGCAGAAGACCAGAGCTGGTGCTGTTAAATTCATGATCTCTAATCAAGCAACTGAATTTACAGGAAACCAGGAAGGATCTTCTGTTTATCTTCAGTACAGCTACAGTGCTGATCTTTCCCAGAATTGGCAGAGGCCCACAAAAAATGTGGCCTTAAGCCAAATAAAAAAAATGTATCTCACCAATAAGCACCTCAAATTTCAAGAAGTCCTGCACAGTTAAGCTATACTTAGCAATTAAATAGAATTTCTGCAGTTAAGCACTGAAACCAGGAGATGCATGTAACTATTAACCAGTAGGCTCGCTACTCATGTCTGAGACTCTCCGAAAGTGCAGCAAGACCCTTATTTTGCTTACTAGCCCTTCATAGCTAAGTGCCTATTCCACTGCCACTGAGCAGCACCTACTGTTCCTAGTGTCAGACATATTGACTCCTTTAAGTGTTTCTGGTTTGACTGTTAGCATTTATGTCCCAAGAAGTTCTCCTCCTCTTTCTAGTTAAATTGTTATTTGTCTAATGGTTACAATTAAACTGACATTTCACTGTAAATCTACATTTCTGGGACAAGAGGCAAGTGAAATCTTTCAACGTTTTGGCAGCCAAGCATGATGATTTGCCGTCAGGCCCAAGTCCTGCTTTGTTTCTTCACAGAGCACTGACTGGCTGGTCCCCCCGCCTTCCCCTTTACTGTGAGTGTGTGAACTCTATATGAAAGTTCTGTATTGGAGAAATTCTTTGCGGCAGGGTCGAGGGGGAATCTTTCTATCGATGAATTGTATAAAAAAACTCTGTTACTACTTGTATGGTGCCCCATTTGGCATGTATTCATTTTCTGTTATTGAGTATTAAAGGGTTTTATCTACCTATTGAGGCAAAAAGTGCCTGTATTTCTTAAAAAGTTGTGGATGTCATCTCTCTGTGAACATGCAAATTAAGGAAGGTTTGGAGAAATGTGTAGGGGGTTGTCTGCTGGGAAAAAGAGTATGTTATTCCACAAAAGCCTTCGTTTTAAGCCAAGGGTTATAAAAATACATAGAGGGCAGATATATCTTGTTACAGGGTTAAATTGAGGGGCTTGCTTGTTAACATATTGAATTCTTATGTACTAATTCTGTGCCCTCTTCAGTGAGCATGAGTGTTCCTGGAGGAGGCTCACCTAGATAGGAGCACATACGGAATAGGCATAGCCCCGACATGAGGCTTAACTTTGTAACAGCTCCGTTGAGGGCAAGATCTGATGCCCTTCACTGCATAAAAGAGCAGCTTGTGTGCTGCAGTAGCACTATAGAGTGTCTCTGTTTTAACTCGATTGCTTGCAGAGGTGCATTCTGTCACATCTGCACTTCTGCAGTACCACCTGTCATAACTCTATTTTCTCAGCCCAGGAAGGAGGAACTGTGCCTTGCAGGACCAGTTAGCAGATTTCATTTTCTCCATTTACAATATACTGTCCTGACGTATAGCTTTGAATACTGTTTTGAATTATTTTTAACTACCTTCTTTGATTGTGTAATAGGATTAGTTCTGTCAAGTACATGAGACAGCATTTCTCATCAGACTATCAGGAAAGATACATTTCTGAGATGTGGCATATTGATATCTGAAGAACAGCAGACAGAAATCTAGCAGAGAATAGACTTTCTTTTCCAACATACACATCTACTCCCACACTGACTTTTTTTTTATCTTGAGTCAGCCCTGCATAAGGTCACCACCCACTCTCTCAACAAAATAAACAGCTAAGATCATACTGTTGTTCAAATGTCACTACACTTCTCTTCCTTTTCTCAGGATGTTAGACATGGAAGGTGAAGATTGACCTAGTCCCAAGTTTGTGCTTGAACACTCAACCTCCTGGGATCATAATTCCAAGAATAAAGATAATGAAGAGGCAAGATTTGTCTTCTCTCTCACTGCAAGATGCTTTTAAAACAGTTATGGGCCAGGGGAGAATAAATGAGCTCTTCTCCATAGGTAAAGGAAATCAGTAAGGGAAAAAAACTGGCTGTTAGAACATATTCATACTGGGAACTGTTCTGGTGTCTCTAGTGGTTAATACACATAGAACGTTCAGCAAAACTTTAAATGAAAAAAAATATATTTGATTCATCTGGCCTATGACCATATGTCTTTGGGGAAGGGCACATAGATCATCAAGGTGAATAGGGTAGAGGAGATAGGTTGTTACCGACACTGAAGGAGCCATCCAGTCTTTTCACTGACCCCTGTTGACATACAGTGGTGGAACTCATCAGAGATGTCAGCATTTCACTTTGTTTAGGCTCCCTGCTATGTCAGAGGCAGACAGAGGAGCATTAAAACATATTGTAGATTTCTATGGTGTCACTGTCAGCATTTAAGCATTTGCTTTAAATAAAATCCTTGTTCATTCTTCCTCTTTTTGCAAGATTTTCTCAACACGCTGTGTTCAAGTGTTTGTTGCCATTACTGAGGCCATTATCACTTAACTACATAGAGAGAAAATCGGCATGTAAGTGAGTCTCCACCACAATCATATTGCTATTCAATAGTAATGTCTAGATCATAGCTGAAGTTTTGGTCTCTCATACCATGATCTTAAGTGAATGACATTCACTTAGGTTTTGAAAGTGTTAAAAGCCTTCCGTTCAGCAGCCTGTCTTTTGGATCATGTCCCTCCTGGCTAGTGAAGGGCAAGAATTGGATTCACTTTTGGTGAAGATCATATCACTGTTACTTGAAACTGGAAGAAGTTGCTAAAGTAAAGTTTTGGTGCTGCCTTTGATGAAGAGACCATTATTTCATGCTTACAGCTTACCTGGCTGTTGTCCAGTATCCATCATCAAATGCTGGTTAAGTTTATAGAGAACTTTTTGTGTTGAATAAACTAAATCTCTTTGATCCTTGCGAATCTGGGTTCAGACCAGGATGTAGCTCATGTGGCTTTTGTCCTCTTGACCAAGGCCTTTCATTCTTTTGATCCTGAAGTGGTGTTCACTAATATGTAAACTAATGTGAATGACAATGTGGCAGCAATATCCAGGAATGCCTCTTCATCCTCAGTTTGTCAGGGAGGTGGTACTAGTTCCTTTCGGGTGCAGACCTTGTTCATAATGTAGGCCTTTGTCACTTTCAGATTAGACTACTTTATAGAGCTGGCATTACATTCTATGAAGGGCTCTTGACTTTGTAGCACATTTGAACTCCTTGGTTCAAAATAGTTTGAATCTGTCAGACTTCAAGGCACACTGCAAGGCCCGTCTATTTATTCTGGCTTTTGAGGTTAGAGAGCATGACAAGGGTTGATATTTATTTTTGAACTGGAGGATGTTATTTAGGATAGATTTTATTTCTGGTTGGTTATTCTCATATTTTGGGGTGAATGGATGATTCTAGTTTTGATATAATTTAATTTTTAGTGTGAATCTCTAGTGTTCCCTTGCTTATGTATAAGGTGACCAGATGTCTTGATTTTATAGGGACAACCCCGATATTTGAGGCTTTTGTTTTATATAGGCACCTATTATTCCCCACCCTCAGCCCGATTTTTCACACTTGGTATCCGGTTACCCCACTTATCCATAAAGGTCATGGAGGCTTACTTCACTGAAGACAGTATGCAGCTAATTTTACAGAGGACTAGCAGTCTCCTCTGTTTAGTCTAAATGAAAAAAAAATTACTCTCATTATGTAGCACACATGCCATTCAAATAGGTTGAGTGATCCTGCCTCTTGTCAGTCCTCATCAAATTTTGTTTGGAAGATTTTTAAATGGTTGTCAGCTCGGTATGCAAGACCAGTTGCCAACATGCTGCTCAATGGAGGCTTTCTGCAATCCTGTTCACTCTAGCCATTGAGTCTTTGGTATCCACCATTAGACATTTTGGAGAGGAAGAAGATTTCTAGGTACCTAGTATATCAAATATAGAGGCATTGAATTAGTATTGTTTTCTGATTTTTATTTCAAATTCTGCCAGTTCCTCTTAAAAACTTTCAGTTCATGCTCTATACCACCCTTCCTTGATTGCTGGCAGTCCATGTGTTGTAGAGCTAGAAAGTTCCAATGGCAGTCCGGAGCAGCTCCTGTCCTATTATGATTTCCCCAATGGCAATAGGTAGTACTGGTTGTTATCAGCTATACTACATAGTGTCTGTAATGTGGCTGACAGCTGTGGCATTATTAGATCACCTTAAACCCATTAGCTCGTAACAAACAACCTCTGCAGATGCTGCTCAAGGGCTTCCTGCCTTTCCTTTCCTTTCCTTTATTTTTGATTTTTCCTACAACATAACCTGTTTCTCCAGCAGATATTTCCATGCTTCTGCAATGGCAAGATGCAGTACTTGACTCCAGTTTAATTAATGTCCTGTTAAAGTGCATCAAAATTCTTTTGCAAGAAATTGGACATAACTATTGAAAATGTCAGGGAACTAAGAAAGCTTCAGCTACCTAGTCAGAAGGAAGAAAATTTCTCTCTTATTTGAGATAAGATGACCAGAACTGGAAAAAGTTTTCTAGGGGAGAGTATACCATTAGTATATTATATGCAATCTTCGATATTTTCTGTCTCATTCTTTAGAACACACATCCTCACATTTTGTTTGCGTTCTAATGGCCCTGGTACACTGACACTAGGTTTTTCACAGAGCTGTCCGCAGTGATATCTTTGTCTTGTCTGGGTACAGAGCCCAGCAATGTGTATGAGTAGCTTGCATTTTTCACTCCAAGGTGCATAACTTTTGATTTACTTACATGGAATTTCATCTTCCAGTGTATTATCCAGTCAAATAACATGGTTAGGTCTCAAGAAGCTCTTCTTTAGCCTAAATACTTTTCTCATCTGAAAACTTTGCCACCTAACTGCACACACCCTTTTCCAGACAATCATAAATATATCAAACAGCACGAATCCTAACACAGTCTTTAGCAACCTGCAGTTTAGCTTTTGTCATGATTAAATTGGACTTTATATTCCTACTTCTGCTTGACATTTAGCCACTTTCAAATCCATAACAATTTTGTGTCTCACTCCATGACTACTTAGTTTCTTTAGTAACTTTGTGTGAGGAGTGTTGGAAGTTTAATCAATAGTTTCTTCACTGGTTTATTGATATATTAAAGCAATTCATATAATAGTGAGACATCATTTTCTTTGGAAAGAAACTTTGCCTTATCAGGCCTTATCATATCATGATCTTCCTTGTATTTTATTGTTCTATTTTTATTTTCTTATTTCTGTTCCCTATGCCCCATTGAGTTGACTTCTGGGTAGCCTTTGTGATATTGGAATAGCAAAACTTGGGATAAGATTATCAGGAAGTGTGATCATTACTCAGCAATAGAAAGACAAATAGCAAACTAGAGTGTGGGATAGTTCCAAATGTGTTTGGTCCATGGCTGGCATATAGATTATTCAATATAAGAATAAAGATAAAACCTTTCAATATCCATTTGTTATATGCAAGCACTGATTCTGCCTTTTGTAATTTAAAAGACTTTTAGTTTGTGCTTATGCTGTACCTCGTTTGGACTGATCAGTGGTACATATCACCAAGGTGAGGTTTAAGTTGATTAGACTAATTCTTTTAGTCTTTTAAATTCATTTTATAGTTAGATTAATTTAATTTAGGTGTTTCTATTACTCATACCATAGGGCTTTAGTTGCCCTTTTATTTGAGGTGAGGAATTTCCATTGACACACTTTCAATTACAAGTTCTGAGAGGAAAGATTCTAAAATAACAGAGAACAGGGTATGTTTCTTAATTTCTTTCCACTATCAATTTTTAGTACTTTATTGTATTTATATTTCGTTTGTTAGAGAAAATCAGCACAGTCCGGGCATACATAAAATAAAAAAAAAATCCCCAGAATTTAATATTACAACCACTAAGTAAGTTAGACTTGCCATGACAAAAGAGGCATAAAAATGTCCTTCCCAACCAATCAGGAAAAAACTACAGTGTGTACCATATGTATATTGAATAATGCCCTGAAGCTATACAAAGTCAAGTTTTGTCATGCCAGTGGGGATTCCAGAGTTAGAGACCTTCCATTAAGAACTCTCTGTCCCCAGACCCTAGTATTCATCCCTAAGAACTGTTTATGAGCTTACCTCTACTTCCATGGTGAGAACTTGATGTCGTTAAGACTGACCAAATTGATGGCACCACAGCATCTTGAGCTTCAGAGGTGGGGCTGATTTTTTCAGAGTTTATCAGTAAGATGGAGTCACATCTTACGTGGGGGGTAGGTTCTAAGGCCAGCGTGTAAGATGAAAATCGCATATAGTCAAAATTACTGAGATCCTGGCTGCCATGAGCCAGCAGCTGGGACCCCACACCAGCCACGGGCTGAGCCACTCAACCCGCCGCCGGCCCTGCTCAACCCACTGCCGGCCTGGGGTTCCATCCATTCAGCTGGCAGGAGGCTGAGCGGAGCCGGCGGCCAGGACCCCAAGCTGGCAGCGGACTGAGCCACTCATCCTATCACCGTCTGCGCTCAGCCTGCTGACGGCCTGGGGTTCTGCTCACTCAGCCAGTAGCAGGCTGAGTGTGGCTGACAGCGGGCTGAACAGTTCAGCCCACTGCCAGTCTGGGGTCCCAGCTGTCAGCCCTGCTCAGCCTGCTGACAGTCTGGAGTTCTGGCTACCAGTCGGGGTCCCAGCCATCGGCCCCGCTCAGCCTCCTGTTGGCCTGGGTGAATGGAACCCCAGTCCAGCAGTGGGCTGAGCGGCTCAGCCTGCTGCCGGTCTGGGTTCCGAGCCGCTGACCCCGCTCAACCCACTCATAGTCTGGGGGTTCCAGCTGTCAGCCCCTTGCCAATCAGGGTCTCAGCCACTGGCCCTGCTCAACCCACACTATTTAAATTGTTGTTTTTCTCTTTTGTGGGGGAGAGGGCGAGTGTGTATAGTTGAATCTGCACAAGTTAAATGCGTGTATGATGCGACTACACTGTACTCAGATGGCACTTTGAAAGATTTTCAGGTCTACACAGCCATTACTCAAACTGTAGAAGAAAGTTCATGTTTTGAGTTGTTCTCCAAGAGTGGAGTCATAAAATACTCCTCAAAAAGTTTGAAAACCAGGTAGAGGCCATTTTACAAAGAAATGTAAGTGACAAAGAGCCTATGTTCTCTGGGCTCAGTACTTCACTCTTCCACCACCACCTGCTACAGGAAGTGTAGCATGAAATTCACCTTCTTGGAATTTAGCAAGGTAGTTTTCACATCATTGACTAGATTCCAAGTTGCCTGATAGGATCTTTTTGGGAGGGTGTTTGGCTTCAATATCAGCAGAAACTGAAATGTCCTAAGCCCCCTTACTTCAAGCACTAAAATACTCCAGAGTCTATAGCCATTCTGTCAATGCCAGCAATTTCAGAGGACTTCAGAGGGAGACTTCTGGCATTTTGCCATCAAAAGCCTAACAGTCACCTCAGAATACATGGGTCTTGACCATTGTTCAGTGTAGCTGCAGGATGGTCTTTCAGAGAATCCTTCAGATTATGAATAGCTATAGTTGCCTGCCCGTCTCTTCCTATCAGTTATGAGAATGCCCTTGAGAAGCTCTGTATCAAAAATCTGCCCACTCCTAACAGTCCTAAAACATTTGCTTCTGAGAAAAATAGGGGAAGAGGTTTTATTCCAGGTACTTTCTCATATACAACATTCCAGAGAGCTCAGGCCTATACTAGAACACAATCTGTATGGGTTAAAAAACAAACCAACCCTGGAGATATCCTGGGAACCAACCTGCCTCATGTAGCAACTAAATTCAATTTATTAGAAAGTCCATATCTAAAAGCATCTGATTGTCCTACTGCTATGATGTAGCAAGTCCGCTGTTAAATTATATCAGGGCTCATGCTCCTCATGGCAAAAGAGCTTCGTATATATCACATGAGAGATCAAGACAGAATACGTGATGAGATTATGTCGCATAGAAGATTTATTTGCATGAGACTGAGATGTCCACATTATTTGTGAGAGCTTTTCTACTTGGGAGTTAAGCAGGCAAGCCAATGAGTTTACATGAACCTCTATATCACTCCATGTCGTCGTGTGTTCTGTATATTACATGTTTTACCAAAAAAAAAAAAACATACAAAGGATTTAAGCAGTTATAAGTAGTTTTATATTTTCCCATCTGTAACCTAGATCACTTAATTGCAGTAGTGTGAAACTAACTGTACAGTTACTTGAAGGAGAAAAGAAATTAATAAAAACTCCTTTATACTTACTTGAAGTATTGTAACTATTCTCTACAAAAAATGTTATGACTTTAGCTCTGAACAGTCCTTAAATGTAATATTTTAAAGATATATGACAAATTGACTGGACATAAATTCTAAGTGTGTTCCATTGTAAAGCTGGGAAGCTCCCCTTTCCAATCATATAAAATTTCAGTTCCTAACCCTACAGGGTTGGGAGACATCAAATCATAAGACTGTCGCTGGTCCAGGGCCTGAACATTATCCATCCTGTACCAGTATTCTTGTACTATATTATTTTTGTATTGGTCATCTGCTCCCATGTTTATTTTTTGTTTTTGAGACAACCTCTCTTCGCTGCAATATTTGTTTTTGATTTCTGTTTGATAACTTTTACCTAATATCAATACAAGTCATGCCTACTCTAATTTTATTTACTTTGTACACTTAATATCACAGTCTTTCATCATTTTACCTGTTTATCACTTTCTCTTCTTCAGTACCTCTTTCACACAACAATGAAAGAAAGAAAAACCTTTTTTAAAAATTAGGAAAATGTGACTAAAGCTGCATAAATTGTCAGGAGGACTCTGGGCAGGTGTACTATCTAAAACTATTTTTAACTCTTTCAAACTCATTTGTTTAGATTTCAGATTGGAAATTAACTTAATTTGATCTGTTCTAGCTCCTCTTGAACATGAAAACAGAAGTCACATACAGCAGCAGAAGCAGAATCACACTAGAACAAATTGAGTTCTTGAGCACAGGAAGCACAAAGGAATTATCGTCAAGTTTTATGAAATTATTGAAGTATTTCAGTGTGGACATTCAATAACAGTTAAATACTGAAAAAATATTTTAATAAATTAGGTTGCACCCATACTTAAATACCCGGTATTTTTTTGTCTGGGAGGATTAGATATGAAAAGAATTGAAAAATGTTCAGTCCCTGTAGTGGATTCAATTTTATAGCAAAACAAAGGATTTTTCCCAGATGCCTACTGCCTGATCCAGCCTTAGTAAATTTCTTCGCCAATCCTCCTCTCCTATTTCTACCTCTTGCTCTATCTGCCACACCTCCTCCAATTTAGTGGTTTTATTCCCATTTTCTTTAACCCCACCTTGGTTTCCATGGCTTTTTTTCCCCCACATGCATCCAGATCTCTTTTTCCCATGCTTGCTTTTCTCTCATTTTTGTTCTCATTTCCATTTTTGTTCTTTCTCTCCTCTGTGTCTCTTCAATCCTTCTTGTCTCTCCCCTTCTCCCTGCTTTTCCACTTTCCCTTTCTTCCCTTGCTTTTAATCTGCACTCCTGCCACTTCCCTCTTTTTGTCTACTCTCTCTCCATTTTTTCCCCTTAACCCTCCCCATTTGTCCCCTCAAGTATACGTTTTCTTCTGCCATCCATTTTAGCCTTCCACCCTCTTACCAGGTCTGAGAATGTCTGAGTGGCAGCTCAATTTGCTCCTCTCCTGCTGTCTAAGTGAACTCTGGTGCAGCCTCCACTGCACAATTCTCCTTCTGGCTCATCTGTAGCAACAGGCACCAGCCAGCATTCCTACTGTGCTTCATGAACTTAATGGGAAGGACCAATTGAGGCCTCAAACCAGGGCTTGTGACATCTCTGCTGGCATTGTTCCCCAGTTGGGGTCCCTGATTGCGCTATCAGGATAGCGTCCAATTCTTACCATCCAGTTCTCTGGCTTAGTTCAGGTGCAGTGATCTCACTTTTGAGTTTTCCCTTTATCTTTAACCATAATACTACCATATTCCTAGTAGTTTCCCATGTTCTGATATTGAGTGAGGATGCCTTGGGGAAACTGGTGGCCCTCATAGTTTGCTGGGTGTGGAATGAAGAGTTCAGGTGTTAGTTACCACTTACGTGTTCACAAAAGAGCGGGGAAAGAGATGGATCCCCTTGTCAAAGCCTCAAATGACCTCTGAGTTCTAAAACTTACCATGTCTTCCTAGGTGCTAAAATCTCCACCTTCCCTCTGACATCTTCTGTAGTGTTTTGAAAACTGGGAGACAACAAAGTAAATGTATTAAATAGGAAAATAAAGAATATAAAAATACTGGTCTTTTTGCATTATTTGAGTATCATATTTACCTAAATTAAAAATGGAGATTTCATATTTATCTGCCACAGAAACACATAGACTGACCACAGAGTTTAGGCCAGTTTATCTCAACCCATCCTTTGGGCTGCTGAAGAAAGAGAATGAGAAAGGAAGATTTTATGCAGTATCTGGCTAGACGGGGATAATGGAACAAATGGCAAAAGGAAAGGTAGCCCTAAATATAGGGGAAATGTGCTGAGAGCTCTGTTGGACTAAGCTCAGAGGGGAGGTGATGGAAACTGTATTGCTGGCGCACTGAAAACAAGACTGGGGATATCTCTAGAGAGTCCTTCAATGTTAGGGGGTAGAATAAATTCCCTAATAGCTATTCTCCATCTCTTGGTTTTTCTGATTTAGCTTTGGTGTAAGATATTAGGCTTGGTACATAAAAGCTTATTCTAATGTACACAGTTGCAAGAAATTGATCCCCAAAGTTCTTAATGAGATTATTAACTCATCTCAGTAATATGTCTCTCTAACATTTGCCAGAAGAGAGTATTCTTTTCCTGTTACTCATTGCTGCTAAAAGGACTGATGTATCAGTAAAGCTAACAATAATTTTTCCCAATGCATTTTAATATTTTGTTCCACCATTTCTTTGGGTACTCCTCCATGTAATATATCATTACCCTCTGTGATAGAGGAGGGTAAGGGAGCTGTGGCAGAGTGCTTGAGGGGAGATATATTAACTCAAGGCTACTTAGGGTGTGGCTCCCTATAGACTAGGGAAGCAGGCAGCAGGTTAATTGAAGCACCTGCAGTCAATTAAGGCTCTATTAGGGACTCAATAAAACCACCTGCTTCAGGCAGACAGGGGAAGGAGCAGAGAGCAGTTTGAAGAAGTTGGAGCAGAGAACAGTTTGAAGAAGTTGGAGCAGAGAGCAGTTTGAAGAAGTTGGAGCAGAGAGGATTGATTTGGAGGAAAGCAGAGGAAAGTTTGGAACGAAGAAGACCCAGACCCTAGGTAAAGAGACACCTGGCGTGTGCAGAGAGAGGGCAGGAAGCCCCACAAGCTGAAGGTAGGAGAGGGAAGTAGCCCAGGGGAAGGAATAGCTAGTTCAAGTGGTTTACCGCTAGCCTTAGGGCCCCTGGGCTGGGACCCGGAGTAGAGGGCGGGTCCAGGTTCCTCCATCTCCACTCCCCTCCTCTAGGATACTAGTGGGGCAGTTAATACCCTGTTCGGGGCAAGAAATGGCTCTCTGAACCTCCACCAAGAAGAGAAAGTGCGGGACCCACCATAATAGTGCCAGCAATTTGCCACACCTCTGAATAACCGGTAGTGATAACAATCGTTCATCTTTCCCTCGATTATACCTCTTTTCCTACCTCATCCTCAGATCTCAAAATCATTGTCTTTATGTACTCTGATTTAGTTTTTCAAAGCAGTCTGGAAGACTGACATATTTTCTTTTAAAGTTAATGGAAGTTGTGTCTAAATCTCCTAGACTGCTTTGAAAAATTCAGCCTCAACCTCTGCTGTATGCTGCATATAATATTAATTTTCACTAGCTGGGCTGTGTGTTCTGTCTGGAAGTTAGAAGTTATTGTTCCAACTATTCTGGATAAATCTCCAAGTGGAAGCCCTCCAGATTATCAAAATTCTACAAAATTGGCAAGGAAGGAACTAAGGAGATAGCAGAAAATTATCTTTGAGAGAAAAAAAGCCCTGTGTCCAAAAAAGCCTGTCTTTTTTCCTTTTGGCCTGAGCCTTTCATAGTCTTTTGCTGAGCAAATTACGAAAGGAGTATTAGATGAACATCTATTTCACTATGAAAATACATGTATTGAAAATGCTGAATATCATACAACTCTGATTAAGCATGACTTTTTTCTACATAGCATGTATCTATCTGTGAATTACTATCCCCTTAGGTGAGTCACAGTCGCTTGTGCATGAGCAACATTCGCATCTATTACACAGTGATGGCAAGAGTACAGATGGGAAGCATTTGAAAGGTCTTTAATACTTCTGCCATCTTGGTATTGCTGTAAGATGACATGTTGGGAATCTTAAGGGAATTGCTGGTATTCTTTCCCCATCAACACTTTTAAACAGACAGCACTGTATTAGAGAGTCTTAAATGAAGTCATAATTTGATCTTCAGCAAGAGAAATGGGACTGAAATCAACTCTGGTTGACTGACCTGTCTGGGAAGGGATGTGAAATTCCTTGGTTTTAAGCTTGGGACACTAGTCATAATCTTGTATTCTGAAACGAAAGCTTGCTAGCGTTGATGGGACAATTGCAGTGTATTTTGCACATTGGTTGCACTGTGAAAGGGAGATCATGTTAACTTATATGCGTTCTCCATAACATAAAGCTTTTATAATAGCTTTTATAATCAACAAATGATAGAATCGAGTAGTCTCCCTTGAAATTGTTTATAAAATTTATATAATTGTAATGAATTATGCATCATTACATTTTAATCAATATTTTCAGTACAGTAACTAAATTATATCTCTCACCTTTGTGCACACTTGCATATTTTTTTATTTTACAGTTCTTTGAAAGGCCAAGTAGACCTATTAATATATATTTGTATTGTGATAGTGTTTAGCACCCCAGAGATGGCGTAGGGCCCCTTATGTTAAGGACTGTATAACACAGAACAAAAAGACTGTTCCTACTACAAAGAGTTTATAATCTCAGTGTGTAGTTCAAATAAAAGTCATTTTTCAAGTTTTTGCTAATGATAAAAATCAGCTTTTAGCTTGCTTTTCAATTTTGTTATGATAAAATCAGCTTTTAGCTTGGTTTTCAATTATAACTTTTTATAGTTATAATTGTCATCTTTTTAAGATATTGTCTTGCATTTACACTGAGTACGATGTATTCTTCTTTGCAGTTTACGAGTGAATTTGGACATGGGCAAAGCAGCCTATGGATGGATGATTATGAAGGATGACAATATTCCTGGAACCGTTGTCCGAACCAGCACCATACCAGAGGAGTTGGGGCGTTTAGTGTATTTACTAACAGATAAAACAGGTACATGTGACTACAGTTTTCCCAGAATCTTCTGATTTTTTTTTATATTTAAGAATCTTTTTTCCATATGTGATCTTTATTTATTTCCCTGTGTAGTGACAGGATAAACAGCCACTGAACTTTTTTTAATTTAAACATTAAGCACAGGTTTATATATGTTGGTGGATCAGGGCCTATGCACCTGATTCTTCAAGTCTTTATTACCACAAACACAATTTATTTCCATGAATAGTTCCCTTGACTTCAATGAGACCACTCAGTATAGTAAACTATACTTGCTAGTGTTTGTAGAATTACGGCATAAATTACCCATGTGAGTTACTTCATAAGATGCTATATGCCATTTTAGCCTTTATGCTGCCGTTTTCATCTGCGCGCGCCTTTGCAACCTCATTCCCTTGAAAATGTTTTAAGAAGACTCAAAGTTAGGACTGGTTTGTAAGAGAGCAAGTCTTTGCCAAAACAGCTAGTCATAAAGATCAACCTCCAAAATAGCAGTTTCTTAGGGAGAGCAAAACTCATGTTCATCTATTGTTACATCTGATCCTCCATTTTCCTAATACCAGTTTATCGGTTTCTTCTTGAACCACTGTTGGGCTGTGCAGCTCCATTTTCATATCCCAAGCTGCTCTCTCCTATTGTATTTGCTTTGACCTGTTGGGAAAATTAATACAATCATCCATACTAGCCCTTAGCAGAGTAGCTTGGAAGGACAAGTATGTGAAGTGTAAATTTGGGACAGTGTTGTGTTAGTATCTATTCTGTTGCATTCTAGCCCCCTTTATAGGCCACATAATCCTATATGATGAGCCCCA
>ML677334.1:34600889-34790889 GCA_007922305.1 Dermatemys mawii | reverse complement strand
CCAGGGTATAAGAAGATCCTAATCACAAGGGGAAAACAAACATATTTGCCTATATTTATTAAACGTTTCTGACATTTGGAGTGCAAAACTGCAAGCTTTCTGCCATTCATGATGACAGCCAGAGTATTCAATTATCACAAACAGTCTTCCTAGCATAGTTATTTATTAATGCATAAACTTGCATTTGCGTTCTGTAATCAACATTTTAGGGAATTTTTGGATCAAATGAGATACATAACAGTTGAACAGATGCCTAGGGTAATGAGATTCATAATTTTCTAGGCAAGCCCTTGCTAGAGGCCAATGTATTAATATGGACTTCTTATTTTGTCTCCTGTAAATGTGGTATGATGTATTTTAATATTAGTAAAGCATAGTTTCAGCAATCATCTGTTTGAAAATGAATCTTTTGAGAGTATTGTTTGCAATACCACGCCCTCCCTACCCCCAAAGCATTTAGTCAGTATAAAAATGTACAGAGAACCAAGTAATTACAAAAAAAATTCCCATGAGATTAAATATGTCCTTCTCAGGACACATGCTCCCCATGCAATCTATGGGACCAGCAAGGATGCAGCATGAACAGAGGATAGGTAGAGAAGTAACTGAGAAAGCTGGAGAATCTTTAGCAGTTGGGATTCTACAGTAAATTTCAGCCCCAACTCAATGGATCTGCAGTCAAACTGGCAGAGGGGCTCTTCTTTCATGTGTTTTCTTTGTGTCCCCTCCACCACCTCACCAGAAGTGTGAAAATATCATCAAAGAATATGCATAGTGCCATTAGCTATTCTGCTGCTTCCATTATTGTGTGATCCCACTGATGGGAGTAGCAAAGTACAGAGGAATTAGTTAATACTGTTCTGAGCAGTGGTAACTAAATCATGTTATTAACACGGACTTCACTCCACAGGAAAGAATAGGCATACCCCTTTCAGTGGCTATTATCTGATTACATCACATGCTCCTTTCTTTTTCCTTTAGTCTGAATGGCCTTAGGCGATACATAGTTTTCATGAAAAGTATACAGGTACAGGGAAAAGGGGAGGAGGTATTGCATATGATGCTGCTTTGAATGAATTTGCTTTTTCTATTTCTCTTCCCCTTCAGTCGGGGGTGGGGAATATGTTTTTCCCAATTTTTTTCTTAGAATGTTTGTATATCTACTGCTGACAATAATTCACCATTGAATATTTTGGGCCAGGTAGTCAGCTGGACCTTCCATAGAGCTATGCAGATTTATAGCAGCTTAAGGTTCTGACCCTTTATCTCTTAAATGAGTAGATCTTTCAAGCAAAGTACAGATATTATATGAAAGGTTATATGTTCTTGTAACTCCTGGCAAAGTTACTAATTCTTATATAGTGCAAGTACTTACTTGCTGTTTTATTGTGTCCTTTTAGAATGTGCGTATTAGGCCAATTTAGAATCTAGTAATATTTGATCAGAAAGCTCTGCATCTGCTTCTCAAAAAAAAATAAAAAAATTCTCCACTGCTCTGTTGTGAATCACATCTGTTGCCACCCAGGGAATGATGCCTGCAGGACTTTTTCCTTAGAAATTAATTTCCTCTTTGCCTGCTTTGCTCTGTGTTTAATGATACAATTGTAGTCAAAAACCCTTTGCTTCAATAGAGTATAGTACATTTTTCTTTAGGAATCACGCACTAGCTTTTTGTCAAGATAGTTTCCTTATGTGGTAACTGTATTCAAAAACAAAGTTAAGAATATACTTTGGTGGGTCATATGATGGCTGCCGTGCTCTTTGGATAGCTTTGAAAAGAGCTTTGCATTTCCTCCTGTGTTTGCAAGCTTTTCAAATTAGCAATTCTTAGCCAAGCTCTATTTTAAAAAAACTATGAAATAAGTAGAGATTAACCAAGTCACACCAAGGAAAGTCTGAAAATCAGATAAAACCACATTTATAAAAGAATGCTGTTAAATTTACTAATAAATTTAGTTTTATCTTCACTGTTTTCTCCATTATCCATCTGTTCTGTCCACGAGGGACAAAACAGAAAGAAGACTGACAACACTGAACTGACTGTGATAGAAGCACAAACTACAGATATTTAAAATGTTCATAGAGGTGTACAGCTAAAGGTCTGGCAAGACTTGTGCAATTTATCTACTGCTAGAAAACTAAAGCCTAAAATATAACTATTGAAGAATTACTGCTCAGGAAGTAGTATGACATGACTAACTGGCATCATACTGAGAGGAGATTAGCAAGATATTTTTTGCCCAGTTCAGTGGTGTGATCATTCAACCAGGAGAACTTAGAAACAAAATTTTAATGTTGACAAGGGATGGACCTTTGGCTTGCATTCAGCTTCAGGTGGTCAACTGTGCTGTACAGGGAGGTGTCTGAAGTTCCTTTGGAAGACAAAAAACAGTTTTTTTATCTTTTTGAAAAGTTGAAAATCTCTCTTCAGTTTTTCTGCACAATGGCTAGAATTTACAACAATCCACAGTTGAGTGTGGAGCCATAAATATTAGATCTTGGGAACAGACACAGTGAAAGTAGATCCATGCAGCTCTAGCAAATTGTAATTATCATTTCTTCATCTTTTTATTCTCTTCCATCTGGATTAGACTTTTGAACAGAGACTAAAAATGTATCTAAGATATCTAAAAGTAACCTGCCCAAACTTGTTTTTCCTATTATGATCAAAGAAAAGGGACGATGACAGTCCTTCTATGAGTAATGTGAGAGGTGCAAGTATTGAGTCAGGACTGTTGGAACTTCAAAGCCCACTTCTATGTGTTAGGACTCAGTTCTCCTCTTTCATCCTTCCCTCCACCCACCACATCTGCTGACTGCTGCAAGATAAGAGGATGTACAGAGCTCTGCTTCACAAGCCTTCAGCTTGCTGAGAGGAAGGGGAAGGCAAGACGTTTCTATTTATCTACCCTTCCCTACCAACTTGGTTTTTGAGAAAGGTGGGGGTGGCCAGGATGGTGGCGGGGGAATATGGACAAACTCTCCTGACACTACAATTCCAGTGCCTGCATACTCTACTGCTCCTAGTAATATGAACACTGGAAAGATACCGGCATTGTCTGTCTACAGATTCAGGAAGATAACACTGCATCAGTTCATGGTTGGAAGTTTATCTTTATAGCCACAAAGACAAGGAAGTTAGTTTTTTAAATAGAAAATTAAATTATTTGGAAATTAATATTAGTCACTCATGCTTAGTCACCACATGCAAGTCAGAGAATGGAGTTTTCATATCTTGAAGCATAACATGATTGTATAAATTCTAAAATTCAATAGTTATCAAAAAAAGAGAATTTCTTGGTAAATGTGAATGATTCGAAGGGAAAACATAAAATAAGTATTTTTATTTCATAAAATGTTACCCGTAAAGCATGAGAACAAAAGAAAATTCTCTTCACGTGCCTTAAAGTCACTGAGCCCTGGTCTACACTTTGAGGTTAGGTCAAATTTAGCCATGTTAGGTCGATTTTGTAGTCAGTGCATCTACACAACCAACCCTGTTCCGTTGACCTAAAGGGCTCTTAAAATCGACTGCTGTACTCCTCCCTGGCGAGGGGATTAGTGCTAAAATTGACCTTGCTGGGTCAAATTTGGGGTACTGTAAATGCAATTTGCATACTCTACTGCTCATAGCTGCCTCTGGGAGCTATCCCAGAGTGCTCCAATGTGACTGCTCTGGACAACAATTTCAACTCAGATGCACTAGCTAGGTAGACAGGAAAAGCCTCAGGAACTTTTTAATTTCATTTCCTGTTTGGTCAGCATGGTGAGCTCAAGCAGCACAGGTGACCATGCAGTCCCAGAATTGCAAACGAGCTCCAGCATGGACCGAACAGAAACATTCAATTTGATTGTGTCTGGGAAGAATAATCTCTGCAGGCTGAACTCCAGTAATAAAGAAGAACTGCTAATATGTATGCCAAAATCACACAGGGCACATTGGACAGTGGCCACAACAGGGTCACACAGCAGTGCCACATGAAAGTTAAGGAGTTCAGGCAGCCTACCAAAAGACAAAGGAGGCAAATGGTTGCTCCAGGTCAGAGCCTTATACATGCTGCTTCTGTGATCAGCTGCATGCCATTCTAGGTGGGATCCCTACCACTACCTCATCACTGTCCGTAGACACCTATAAGCGGGGAGTCTGATGCAAAAGGGAGTATGATTTTGTGGATGAGGAAGAGGAGGAGGAGAATGCACAGCAGGTAAGCGGAGAATTTGTTCTCCCCGGCAGCTAGGACCTTTTTGTCACCCTGGAGTCAATACCCACCCAAGGCAGATTCTCGGACCCTGAAGCCGGAGAAGGCACCTCTGGTGAGTGTAACTTTGTAAATACACTGCAGGGTTTAAAAGCAATTGTGTTTACTGTTTGATTTGTAATGAAGACTTGGGATGCATTTGCGGCCAATACAGCTACTGGAAAAGTCTGTTAACGTGTCCGGGGATAGAGCGGGAATCCTCTAGGAGCATCTCAGTGAAGCTCTCCTGGAGGTACTCTTTGCAGAAGGTTTCTGGGGAGGGCTTCCTTATTCCGTCCTCCACGGTGGGACACTTTACCCCAACAAACCAGTAGCAAGTAGTCTAGAATCATTGCAGCACAAAGCATGACAGAGAATGGTGCTGGGTTTTGGTTGCGTTCAAGCAACTGTCAGTTAGCCTCAGGAGAGTGGTATCATTCATAGTCACCTGGTTGAAATAGGGGAATTTTTGTAAGGGAACAGTCAAAGGAGCCCATTTATGCTGGGCTGTTTGCGTTACACTAAAAGAGATCATCCCTGATAATAACCACTCGGTGGGGGGAGAGGTGAAGGGATCCTCCCAGAGAATTGCAACGCAGTAAGGTAGCAGGAAGGTTGTTCTGCACATGTACCCGAAAATCGCAGCCCCTCCTTTTAAATGGCCAGCCCAACCAGCATTGCTTGCTGTGGGAAAGGAGGGCACTGCAGTCTGAAACCATTCCCACATGTTATGAAGGCGGAAGAAGCTAACCCCACATACCCTTTCTCTTACCATGTCTGCCTGGAAACCGAATTCTGTTGCCCAGCTGTGTATGATGTCTCACCATACCAGCAGGCACTCAATGTAAAAGGCAAAATGCGACCTTGTACTTAAAACACATGTGCTGTCTGCTGTGAATTGCTTGATTCCCTGTGAAAGAGTCTCCTTTTTGTTCTCAGAAATGTATCTTAAATTCTACTCTCCCTTTTTATCCCCCCGCAGGTGCAAATGTTTCTACGCTCTCCCATCATCTCCGTCCCCGAGGTTATCAGAGTTTAAAATGTGGAGAAAAGGTACTTGCAATGACATGCTTTCCGAGCTCATGCAGTTCTCCCGCACCAATAGGGCACAACTGAATGCACAGAGGAATATGCAGAGTCCAGGAAAGCATTAAGTAAGTGTGATGAGAAGAGGCAGGATGCGATGCTGAGGCTAATGGGGGAAGCAAAGAGACATGCTCAGACATCTGGTGGAACTGCAGGAAAGGCAACAAGAGCACAGACCGCCGCTGCATCCCCTGTATAACGCCTGCCCTCCTCCCCAAGTTCCATACCCTCTTCACCCAGATGCCCAAGAATGTGGAGGAGAGGACCTTGGCACCCAGCTACTCCACTCCAGAGGATAGCCCAAGCACCGAAGGTTGTCCTTCAATAAGTTTTGGTTTGTAGAGTGGCCATAATAAGCAATGTGGTCTTGTCCTCCTCTACCCCACCCAGGCTTACCTTATCAGTTATTTCACTTTTTAAAAATCAATAAAGAAAGAATGTAGTTTTAAAACAATAGTGACTTTATTTCCTTTGTCAGCTGTGATTGAAGCGGGGAGGGTGGTTGGCTTACAGGGAATTAAAATCAACAAAAGGGGCTGGTTTGCATCAAGGAGATAAGGCTATGGTGTGACACACAACTGTCACACCATAGCCTGGCCAGTCATGAAACTGATTTTCAAAGCTTCTCTGATGCGCAGTGTGCCCAGCTGTGCTCTTCTAATTGCCCTGGTGTCTGGCTGCTCAAAATCAGCCACCAGGTGATCTGCCTCAACTCCTACCTTTCCATAAATGTCTCCCTCATCCTCTCACAGATATTATGAAGCAGACAGCAAGTGGCAATAACAATGGGAATACTGGTTTTGCTGAGGTCAAACCTAGTCAGAAAACAGCACCAGTGAGCTTTTAAACATCCAAATGCACATTCTTCCACCATTCTGCACTTGCTCAGCCTGTAACTGAACTGCTCCTTACTACTGTCCAGGCTGCCTGTGTACAGCTTCATGAGCCATGGGAGCAAGGGGTAGGCTGGGTCTCCAAGGATAACATTGGCATTTCAACATCCCCAACAGTAATTTTCTGGTCTGGGAACTAAGTCCCTTCCGGCAGCTGTTCAAACAGCCCAGAGTTCCTAAAAATGCAAGCGTCATGCACCTTTCCCAGTCATCCCACGTTGATGTTGGTGAAACGTCCCTTATGATCCACTGGTGCTCGCGGCACCGTTGAGAAGTACCCCTTGTGGTTTACGTACTGGTTGCCAAAGTGGTCTGGTGCCAAGATAGGGATATGGGGTCCATCTGTTGCTCCACCACAGTTAGGGAATCCCATTGTAGCAAACCATCCATTATGATCTGCACGTTTCACAGAATCACTATCCTTGATAGCAGAAGATTAGTGATTGCGTTGGCTACTTAGGTCACAGCAGCCCCCTCAGTAGATTTGCCCACTCCAAATTAATTCCCAACTGACGAGTAGTAGTCAGGCACTGCAAGCTTCCACAGGGCTATCACTACTTGCTTCTCAACTGTCAGGGAAGCTCTCATCTTGGTATTCTTGTGCTTCAGGGTCCGGGAAAGCAACTCGCAAAGTTCCATGAAAGTGGCCTTACACATATGAAAGTTTCACAGCCACTGGAAATCATCCCATACCTGCAACACTGTGCGGTCCCACCAGTCTATGCTTGTTTGCTGGACCCAGAGTCGTCCCCCCACTGTTTCAACCTGCCCCCTGGCTGTTATCATGTCCCAATTGCCACACCCTGTACTTTCAGGGAAGTCTGTGGCCATGTCCACCTCACAATCATCTTTGTGCTGGCATCTCCTAGCCAGGTACTGCTCATACTGCAGGATAATGTGTGAGGTGTTTGCAGTGCTCACAACAGCAGCAGTGAGCTGAGCAGGTTCCATGCTTGCATGCTATGGTGTCTGCATGGATAACCCAGGAAAAAAGGCACAAAATGATAGTCTGATGTTGCTTTCACAGAGGGAGGGAGAGGAAAGAGGGAGGGGAGACTGACGACATGTACCCAAAACCACCTGCGACAATGTTTTTGCCCCATCAGGCATTGGAAGCTTAACCCAGAATTCCAGTGGGCAGAGGAGACTGCAGGGACTGTGGAATAGCTACCCACAGTGCACCACTCCATGAGTCGATGCTAGCCAAGGTATTGAGGACACACTCTGCTGATTTAATGCGCTTAGTGGGGACACACATAATCAATTATAAAATCGCTTCCTGAAAATCGACTTCTATAAAATCGACCTAGTTTCGTAGGGTAGACATACCCTGAAAGTTTCCTTGCAAACCAATATGTGTATGACAACCAGATAAGTGAGTTACAAATTGTTTTTGCTAATGGTTACCTTAGGTTTTCGTTCTTTGTGTGCTACTTTCCAACTACACCTGGAAATGTTCTATTTCTCATATGAATTTTGCCTAATTATATCCAAATTCTGTGAGAAATCTACACATAACCCTTTAAAAAAATCTTTCCTTTTTTAACTTTACTGTATCTATGCAATGGTTCTGGATAATACTTAAGCAAAAGGAAGCATGAGTGCCTTTCTTGTTAATTTTGAGAGAAAACACAATTTATTTAGAATCAATACCCAGCATGTAATGTGTATGTTCGTAATATTTTAGAGAGTGATGATCTAATTGTTACTATTCTACACAAGTACACAAAAATTGAGATAAAATTTCATTTTTCATGTATTACCGGGCAGGGGAGTGGTAGACTTGCAGTGTGAAAGTGGGAAGGAGGAATTATGACTGTGACAGCATGACTATATCTCTGAAGAGCACTAATGGAAGTACCCTATATCAGATGCATAAACTGGATGTTAACTGTCTAAACAAGTTCTAGTTTCTAAACACTAATTATAGTGTGTCTGATGCTTTTAACTTGCTCTCTTCCTATGACTTGCTGTGTTGCACTGTCATACTGGGACAAACACATGATATCAAAAATAAGCATTTAGAAATAGGAATAAATCTTAGTGTGAAGCATTCCTTACTGTATTTTTAAATTATTTGTGGATTTTTAGTCGTCTACCATCATACACAAAAATGATTTTAAAATAAACCTCAGAAGTATTATTCTTAACCTTTTAATATACACACATTTTTACATTTCAAGCCTCACAAGAGAGGAAACTTAGGGCCTCTCTTTAAATGGTCACAAGGAGCAAAAGAGAATGTAATGGGAATATCTGCACACTGGATTAATTCCAGTTTGGCTGACTATATTTTCAAAAAGTAGTTTATTTTACTCACTTTCAGTAAATCTTAGATAACAAATTATATATGATCTTTCTATGAGCTTAACAGAAGAACCTAGCCGGAGAGGATCTCTCTCCCCTATTACACTTCATCATGGAACACTGAACCACCCACACTTCAATTAGAGCTTTGAAAAATCAAGGATGTCAGTGGTGAACATAAAGTGTCACTCCATGACTGATACCCTGTAGTTCCTTACAGATGTAAAGTGCTCTCTGAAAACGTACAATTTATGTTGATTCTGAAATTCCAGGCTTACTCCGGTTACAGGCTAAATTTGTCAAATTCGGAAAAAGTGTTAATTTCCAGTGACCTATTCTAGACAACTTTGATTCTTTTTATTTGCCAGAAAGTCTGTCTTCATGCATATCATGGAATAGTGTTAGAAATATGCAATAAGAGGTATGTTTGACACACAACATTCCTTTTTCTAACCCTTTGGCCAAATGCAAAGTGTTGCAATTTAACTTTTAAGATGCAGATACCTCAAGATTGTATGTTTTTTATCTTTGTGTTATTTATGTGTAGACTTTTTAACTGGACAATCTTTTTTTATGGCTCAGATTTTCTCAGAAAATGTAATATTAAAAACCAAATCTCTAAGCATAATCCTTTTTAAGTATGTTTAAGTTGTGGCAATAAGTTGTTACCATTAACGTATTTACAACTAGAAAGATACTGGAGTACAGTCATTTTTCTGGAGTGACTAATTTTTAGGCACCTCACTGTGATTTTTTTACCCCATACATATACTCGTATTTTCAAAGCATGAGTCATGCTGTTACCTAGATGCCAAATACAAGATTTCCAAGGTTTCTATGTTTTCCTGATTGGTCCATCTTCTCTGCTTCTCTCTTGGTGAAGTTTTAATATATGGGTCTTTTTTGGAAGGCACTACAGTATTTATAGAAGAAAGAAAACTCACAAGTTAGCATTCTGCTGACTCTATAGATGAAACCGTGTTTAAAAATGCCTTCGGCATTGTGCTCTACAAAGAGATAAGACATGACTTCATCCTGACTTTCTGTGGCCAGGAGTTCCACAAGTGAGTGGCTTTCACCAAAAGCCACTGTCTTTCCCAGTTTGTGGACTGTTTTCTCACTGCTTCCTCAGCATAGCTGGATTTCTCCTGCCCGTTTCTCTGGGTAACTGGAAAATTATTAGTCTTTCCCCACACCCTGACATTATACCCCTTAATTTTAGAAATGTTCTTATGAGATAACTCTGTATGCTTCTCTAGGCACTACAGTGCTATAGTACTTTTAACATTAAGGCTGATTAATGGATACAACCATGCAATCTTGTAGAAATTAGCCTTCCCTCCAATAGCTCCCCACCCCTTTTTTAACATATTGGCCTTGAATTATTCTTTTTCACCCTCTACCCTACATCATTGTAGACTCAAGGCAAAAGCATCAGCAATATTAACATGCAACCACTTTGGTAAATCTACCCTGTTATGTGGAGGGAGAAAGTAAGAAGGAAACAGAATGCTCACTGTGGACTAATTCCCCATATATTTCCCAGCAGTAGCTCATTTGAGCACACATCCTTGACTAATCCATGGAAAATTTCTTTCTCCTTTGCTTTTTTTTTTTTTTAATTATATTTCAGACTACTTTTCATTTTCATTTGAGCTGAAAATGTCACTGCATGAGGCAGGTCTAAATAATTTCTGTCAGTCCAGTAGGAGCAAATATCCAGTTGTGTTGCTTCCAAATTGAAGCTGGAAACGGTGACTCCTCCAGGATGAGTAACCCTGCCTTTTCTGTACTAAATTTCTTAAATTAACTGAACTGATTGTAATTCCTGTTGACTCATTTACCCAAAAAAGGACTATAAATTGGCTTGTTTTGTGGCCTTTTGATGGTGCTCTCTGCTGTTTTGTGACATACCTGAGCTTTATTTCTAGTCCCAGTATTAATCTCCTGCTGTCTGTGCAAACAGTTGGGAATAATGAGTAGTAGCTTACTCTGACCCTCAACTTGCTTCACTTAACAGTAACTCTTTGGGCTATTAAGGAATAGCCTTGATGTGCTTCAAAGGGATCTTTTCCAGTTCCCCTTGTCAGCAAGTACAGTAGCTGTCAAAGACTTAGTGATATCTATAAATTAACACCAAGGGGAAAGTCCTCAGGGCTCTTAGGATACCCCCTCATAATCTGCTGCACTCCACCCCAGAAGGAACAAAGTATTAAAAACTAATATCTTACATAGTACTGTCTTTTTCCTGATCACTCTGATATTTTTATTACAGGAACACTTACCCAGAATGAGATGATATTTAAGCGCCTCCATCTGGGTACTGTGTCTTATGGGACAGACACAATGGATGAAATTCAGAATCACA
Source organism: Dermatemys mawii (assembly GCA_007922305.1). Lineage (NCBI taxonomy): Eukaryota > Metazoa > Chordata > Testudines > Dermatemydidae > Dermatemys > Dermatemys mawii. The sequence continues at coordinate 34,779,997 of ML677334.1, read as the reverse complement.
TTATCAATTCACATTCACAGGTATCTCATTTTATAACTTATTTTCCTTTATATTGACAGGTTTTCTCAGTGCTGATGTGGCATTGCCGTGTTTTTTAGGTCTAAAATATTGAGATGTGAAAATTTTCCCATTTGTAGATTCCCCCCCTCCCCTTAAAGGGACATCCTCAGGGTCCTAGTGTCGGACAACAATTTGGCCTCTCCTAACATTAATATACTGTAATGTGGTATGGAATTTCTGCCTGATTCCAAATGTCTCTCATAGACCACAGTTGCCTAGGAAGCTAACTCTTCCTCTATCCTGTTCTATTAATTGATGAAAATTCAATATTTTTCTCTGGTGAAGCATAGAAAGAGAGCCATCCAGCAAACTGGATTACAAAGACAAAGTTTTTTAAAAAAAGAAAGAGAAAAGAAGCAAAGTGGGGGAACCTAATGTAGTTCAGAACAGGGTATCCTTGCTGCTGAAAGCTGCTCTACCCACTTTGCCTTATAGATTTGTTGTTTTCAGAGCTAGTTTTCCAGGCTTGCTGTGGATCTAACTTTGGTCGCATTTTGGGATCAGGAAAGATATTTTTCTTTCTCCGCCAAGATTGGCACAATTTTGGTGGTGGTGGTTCTGTTTTGTCTTTTTTCCCCTTGCTCACAGCATCATGGAGGCCTGGTAGGAAAGATGAAAGGTAAATGCAAAGTCAAAGGGATCATCCAAGGTGAAGTGACACCCCTGGTTTCAGATAGGCATGCCTCTAGCACCTCCCTTTCCTTTGTCCACTAGCCCAGAACACACACGCAAATTGGGCTAAGGCAAGGATAAAAGAGAGTGTAGTACAATGCCACCTCCCATAGGACAAAAATGGGGGTTAGCGGGTTACAGATTGTTGTAATAAGCCACCAATCTATCTTTGCCACCCTGGATATCACATCCCTAAATGCCAACATCCCTCACAAAGACGGCATAGCTGTCGGCCTCAAATATTTAGAAGGCAATGGACAGCACTCAGTTTTCCACTCTCCAAAAAATCACCAAATTCATCCATTTTACATTCAACAACAAACATTATCCAAGCTAGGATGGGCTCCCCAAAGTTGCAGCCTCTCCATGGGTCACCTTGAAGAAGAATTTCTGGACAAAGGCACCACAAACCCCCTTTAATAGTAAAACAAAGTTGTGGACTGCAGCTTTAAATCCATTCACTTGACTATATCTTTATTCTCCTGCATGTCTTGATCAATATATCTGCTTACTTAGCTCGTATCTATGTTAAACAATAGCTTTATTATAGAACAATACATCTTGGAAATGAGATATAGAGCTTTTGTTCCTCAAGATCAACAGTCCAAATTCAGACCAGAATAACAGTGACTGAAAGTCATTGCCATCTGATGGCTGTTGGGTGGCTTATGTAAAAAGAATTGTTAGTCTGAGTGGATCGTGTTAAGTGTCTACAGTAGCAACAACAAAACAATTACAGTTGTCAATCTCAGCAGAGAGTCCTAGGGCTGACTGGAAGTGGAGACTGAACTACAGTTTTTACCTACAGGTCTATTCATGAACACTAAATTTACTTTGGGGGGAAAATATCTCTAATTAAAAAGAACTGCACACTTCATAAATGTTTGCTTACCTAAAATATTGGCTTATTAATTTTACATTGTAATATACCTTTAATATTTGCTGCTATGCTACAGACTGAATATTTATAATTGAGGCATATATCTCTGAAAAAAAAAAAAAGAAGAAAAATTAGTTTATTTTTCCACCTGTGAACAAGGATTTTGCAAATCCAGAGCTGCTGGTGGAAAGCAACTTTGCTATTTTTCTAGAACTTCTTTCTGTATACAAGTGTTATGTATTATAACTTAATAATATTTAAATAATGTTTTAATTATTTTATATGTTGCTAACAACTGTTGCAATCAGAAAATGAAGGAACTGTGTACACAAAATAAACTATTCAACAGTTGTTTCAATCAGAAATATATAGTGAGGGTTTTTTTATTTAATCTATGGTAATAAAAGCTGCTAGTTAGACAGATACCGATTCTTATGTGACATTGATTTTTATCTCTTGTTTGTGTTCTGTTTTATTATTAAGATGACAATAGTCTAGTAGGTCCACTGTAATGCAACACACAAATCTATTGTAACCTGATTATATTTCCCCACTGGAAGCATTATGTGATAGAGGGCATAATCTTTAATGGAATTTGTGTGAAATTAAATTATACAAGCATCAATAAACATAACATAATTCAGAAGGAGTAAATCAGCTTAATTTATTTGCAGCTGTAATGCCATCAGTGTTAGGAGAATGCAAATGCAGAGGTTTAAAGCAGTAGCTGAAAAACAGTGCCAGATGAGCAGAAAGTTAAACCCTTTATTAGACAGCACTGTAATTTGATGGGCAGAATGTTCACGGTTCAGCAGATCAGTACATGCAGTCGGGAGAGAAAAAAGGCTTGGTTTCTAAAGAGAAATTTCTGAGTTACTCTGAAGTGAACAGAAAAGTGTTTGATAGTAGTGGTGAGATGAAGGGAGGTTATCATTTCGTAACCTGTCCATAAAGGCCTCTCCCAAGTAGGTTAATAAATGAACATGATCTGTTTCACCTCAGAGAGAAATGTGGTCAGGTTCAGCTTAGCATGGCTGGAGCATGACATAAAACATGGTGCTAAATTGGTGATTACTGTAACAGCAACATGATTTTAAAATGAAATGGATAGTCTTATTCTCTTTGCTACCTTCCAAATGGGTAGCTTTTACATTGTTAGATTTTTGTGTCCTGCCCAAGGCAGGAAAATTTTCATGCTGAAGTAAAAGCAAATGTTACATGAACTAGATTAATTCATATAAAAATATATCTCATTAATAGGTAAAATCAGTAATTTGTATATAGTTCCAGAGGTGTGTATTGTCCTTTAGAGATGAAGAAATAGACATGGACCAAGATTTTCAAAAATGACTAGTGATTTTTAGGTGTCTCAGTTTTGGAATGTCCAACTAGACACATTAAAGGGGCCTGATTTTCAGAAAGTCTGAGCATCCACCCTCTGAAAAACAGTCTCCTTTTAAATGCTTCTAGTTGGGCACCTAAAACTTGATGCACACACTAACACCAGTTTTAAGTATCGCCTTTCATTAGGAACCTGCTTTAACTTTGTTGACTAAATGAGTATTTTAAAGTCCTGTGAAAGATGACCTGTAAAGCTAGAATAGAATAATTATATACTCTATCAGATAATAGAGGAGCAAATTCATTTTTCAATAATCTGCTAATGCATGTAAACTCAAACTAAAATACTTAAAAAGTAAGAGTGATAGGTCTGGAAAGAGACAGTCATAGTAGGTTGATGTTGTGTCTGCATGTGCTCATTGCTCTGCCACTATAGGTGCAACACCCCTTGCATATTCCTGGGTCTCTTCAAAGCCAAAAGCTGCCAAGTATTGGAAAGGTGGTTTGATCACAAGCATAGAACTCACAAGTAGATTGAAACCAGTTCTTTCATACAGTTCTTGTCAAGGGGTAACTTTTCAGATGTCCATTGACATTCACCTAGTTTCCTTCTTTTGTTGGATTTATTCATTATTCATTGCCTGGGTTGTTTGTCTTTTATGTTTTAAAGATGCATTCCCAATCTAGTGGAAACAGTACCAGTTCGACACCTTCCAGAAAAGTGCAGTCTTCTGCACCCAAGGTCCGCAAGACTGTCAGCAGTCGGATACATGAAGCAGTGAAAGCTATTGCTTTGTGTCATAATGTGACCCCAGTATATGAATCCTATGCTGGAGTGACTGGAGAAACAGAATATGCAGAAGTGGATCAGAACTTCAGTGATGAAAATCGAACTTACCAGGCTTCTAGTCCTGATGAGGTTAGTATGCCATGTTAAAATGTTTTAGTTTGTAAGTAACATTGAGTTTCTAAAAAAAAAAAGTTTCTTAACAAAAGAACAGAACTTGGAGTGAATTAATATGGGGAGGGAGTTCTTCATGAAAAATTGATTATTACAGACACATGGAGGACAGAAATTAATATGCTGATTTAATGGAGGAATGGTCTGATATTTTGTACTTAGAGGTGGTCTTAACTGTTTGACCGAAGTTGTGGAATCAGCTTTGTGGGTTGATTTGAAAGTATTGCACTTGTAAAATCAATAGTTGGGTATGTAAATTGGTTTTCAGGACCTTGCTCCAGAGTATAGTAATGCAATAGATACTTGAAAGGAACACAAATCTAGACTCTCAGTGACAAAGAACCAGATTCCTCCTTACAAACATGGGTGGAGCAGTGGGTGACACCACTCATTAGGTACACAGATGGATTTTTTTAAAAAAATCTATGCATAGAGGCAATTTAGTTCAAGCTACAGCAGACAACTTGAAAGCCTTGGATTTAGCAAAAGTTTTACAATGTTCAGCACAAATTAAAGCTCAAATTCAGGAAAGGACATAAGCACATTCTTAATTTTGAGCATGTGTTTAAGTTCCACTTAAATCAATTATGTCTTAATGTCTTAATTAAGTCTGATGTCAAAGGTTCTCTGCACCTGATCAAAGTTAAATACATGCTTAAGTGCTGCATTCTTGAATCAGGGCCTAAATGTATTATCCATGTTAGCTGATAAAATTCTTCAAGGGAGTATATTCATGGGAGTGACACAAGGCTCAGGATTCAAAATTCCACAGAAGTAAAGTGACACACAGAATGACAGTTAGCCCTGGTCTACACTGGAAGTGTGGGGGGATCAACCTAAGATAAGCAACTTCAGCTGTGAGAATAGCATAGCTGAAGTTGACGTATTTAGATCAGTCTTCACAGCGCTGAGTTGACTGCTGCCACTCCCCTGTCGATTCCACCTGCACCTCTCGCGATGGTAGAGTACCAGAATTGACAAGAGAGCGCTCGGGGATCAATTTATTGCATGTAGACTAGATGCGATAAATCAGCCCCCCGATAATGCGGATAGTGTAGACCTGCCCTTAGAAATATATTAGTTGTACCCTTTCTGAGGAAGAAAAATACAAATTAGGTATTTCTGATCCTAATTTGGATTTCCATAAGCAAACGTGAGAAGTCAAATATGATTTGTATGTTTAAAGAAGTATTAATAGTGTCAAATAGTGCTGGGATAGATATTTTACTGTGTTTGCTATGTTTTACATAAATACTGAATATTTCATCATATAAAATACCAGCACTATCCTAGCTCTTCAACCACACTTTTTCAATATAGAAACAAATTACAAAATAGTATTTCTAGGAAACTTTGTCCCCATTATATTGCTGTCAAGTGCTTCACATAGAGCCAACTAGCAAGGCTTGTGCGTATTCCATATGCTGTCATCACTGTCCATAGGGTCTTATGAAGTGAACCCACAAGGATAACTATCTAAGGCATTCATCCCTTTCCTTAAGATTAAAATCAAGGTTGGATCTTAGACATCATGCCTTGGGCATATAATCAATATTCCCAATATTGATAATCCACAGTCAATTGTAGGCATTTCTAAGGGTTTACGTAATGTATGGGGTCTCAATGAATGGAGATAAGCAGAAATTGTGTTTATGCATGCCAGTCATGTTTGGAATTAATTGCAAACATATAATTTGTATTACCATATTTGCATATTGATTGTTGGATCATATTCTGGGCTACAGAATACCTCAATACAATGAAGCAGAAAGACACTGTAAAACATAAAAAAGGATTTTTTTTAGATAAGAAAATAAGTAGATGTAAAGAAAAGATGACTAAGGATGTGTAATGCTTCTTTGACCCTGGAAACAAAGAATGACCTAAATCAGAGGAAGAAAAACCCTGGTAGTAACCCTTTGCAAATTGTGCCCATGTGAAAGTAGTGTGTGGAGCTTGAAGAAGAACACAGCTCCACTTTTGTCTATTGGATGGGGGCAAGTGTAAGAATTTGAGAATAGCATGAAAGTGCTTGACTTCTGAAGGCAGGTAGAACTTTGACCTAGCAGAGATGAAGAATAGTGTGGTGGGTGTTGAAAAAACAAATGGTAGATTTTAGAAGAGGATCAAAAGAAAATCTGGAGTTTATTGGATTGGAGGGTAGAAGAAGCAAGCCCTGTGTTACTGATATTGTACAGAGGAGCAGCAGGGAGTGTGGTCACAGGAAAGTATCGATGCTGGGCCAGGTGGCTCAGGAACAGGACTGGAAGCTGATGGAGGAGCAAGAAGAGAGATTTTCCAGTTGAGGGAGAACTGGATCAAAATAACTGGCTGGTTGAGTGTGAATGGGTTGCCTCACATGGAAATGAGACTTCACAGTTTGAAGGGGATAGGAAAAAGGAAAATATTGGAAGGCAGTGTGAGGCTGGAAGAGGGCATGGTGAAGGCTGGTTTTAAGGGAGAGGAGGCATAGTTGTACATCTTAGGAAAGCGATGTATTCAGTCACCCAAACTTGAGAATTCAAACTACAAACTAATGAAGCAAAATCACTCACCAACCGTCTTTTAAAGATACAGCCCTAAATGTTTTTCATCTTTTAAAATTAATTTGCCTCTCTTTGAAACTAGTAAAATTAGTACATCAAACACGTTTTTTTTAATTTAATAGGATATTGCTATTGGGTAAAATATCAATATGAAGTCACAAAAACATTTAAATAATGTGAATATTGCAACATGACCAAAATAAAGCTGAGAGTGAAAGACTAGGAAGTTTTTATCATAATTTTTTAAAGAGCTCTATTGATGCAATGTTTGCAAATCACTGGAGCCTAAGGAAAATAATGTAAATGGTTCATTATTTAGCTTATTGAACTTTCCTGCAGTTAGGTTGACAGATGATGCCAATGTTTCCCAATCACCAAAGTACCATTTTAAAAGCATTTTTTATTGAATAAAGTGCTCTGAATATTGCACCCTGGAGCTTTATTTAGGGAAATGGTTCAATTGATGTTTTCTGTTTAACCTCAGCATTGACCTATCACAACATATTTTGTTAATAAACAACATTATCATTTGATAGATTTAACCAGTTTTATACATTTTACAACTCTGCTCTTTTAGATTTTGCTTATGGATCTGGTGTGATTGTATTCTGTTGAAGAGATTGTTATTTTATTGGTGGCCTTCCGTCTTATATACTCTAGTGTTTATCATTTTCGTAAGAGACATTACATGAAAAATTGTAGACAGTTTAACTACAAACTGTTCTTCCATGTGGGAAAACACAGGAAACATTTAAATATTCTAATGAAAACAAATTACAGAGTTAATGAGCTGACATGACGAATTCATTTGAAATTCTTCACAATCCCATTTATGCATGGTATCATGACAAAAAAAGCACATTTAGGAGTAGATACATTCACCATAAAATACGTAGTCATTGTGTTATAGTAGCCTGAGATAACTAACTGACTTTGTATTCTTAATGTGAACCCTACTTATACCAGGCTTATTGCTTCTTATGATAAGTGATCAATATTTCATTTTCTCTGAAAGAGTGGAAAGTTTCGTTTCTCTGTCACTTCTGTCCTCTATAGCTACAGCATAGCAAACAATGTGCACACACTGGGAAAGCCATTGATAAAATTTAAAACAGCTCTTGCTCAACAGTCATAAGTGTATGTCCACATCACTTGTGGAAAGCCAGTGCTAATCTAATGTAATGAACAATCATAAAAGGGCATAAACTGAGTAGGAAGCACCATAAAGTACAAAGGTCACAGACCCAAGTAATTCAGAGGTATGCTATGAACAGGAGCCTTTCAAGACCTTTGGCCTCCTTTGGTCAAGAAAGATTGATATGTCGTGATTTTTAAGACTGCTTATTCTCATCTGCTAGCTATTTATTGGTTATACTTTTTCCTGCATTGTTATATTCCCAAACATCTAAATCCAGCATTTGAAGTATTTAAATGTTGCATCGAGAAATGGTCAGTCATCTCATTCAAATGTTAATGTGCAAGAGACCACAGAGTTGCTAAAATTAATTACAAGGATACAAAGCTGATCATTTGAAAAGGGAAATGATATACCCGTAGTGAAGCAGCTTTTGTGTTTACAAAAGTAAAGCTGTAATGTATGAGACATGTTGTATTGTTTAATTCATTTTTGTGTGTGTGCTTATTGAAGCAAGACTAATTGTGTTGTTTCGTCAATGTATTTGTGAAGAGCAAATTATTCAGTAGCATAAAACCATCACTTCTCTGACCTTCGAGACCCAGAAAGAATAACTACTCCATGCCCTATCTTGAATATTGACTGGCGTTTTCCCAGATGATCAGATTGTCGTTTTAAGTTAATAATTTGATTATATTTAACCGTGAATGTTCTTAATTAAAAATCATAAAATATAAATGTCAATCACTAAATCATCATGTGTAAATATAAACAAAGGAATGCAGTCACTGAGTATTCTTCACTGCTAATTGGAATCATTTGAACTGCTGCTGAACAAGTGGGAAGAATTCCTCAAAATCTTTACAGAAAATAACTTGAATGCTTGTAAACACTCAGTACTAGAGCAGTAGTGAAAAAATTCTCCCCTACTTCTCCTTATTCTCAAAGTCTTAATTTTAAAATGGTGTTTGCATATCTTGTGTATCCTTCATGTAGCAATTTGATTTTTTGTAGATTGAAAGTAACTCTATTGGCTGCAGTGAAGTTATTTGGAATTTATACTGATTAAAGTGAAAGTGGAGTTTGGTTCATGGGCTATAAAGTACACTGAGCAAATATTTTCTGAGAGATTTAGAGTAGTTACATGCCTCTGTCTGAAGAGATATTGGAATGTGATTTCATAAAAAAAACATACTATCATTTTCTCTTTGCCAAGATGAGGCAACAGTTTAAATCTGAGATATACTGTATACTTTATACAGTATTGGATATGTTTGATTCAGATCACCACCCAAAAGTTTACATGCATCGCTCAGTTTTATCTGTATTTATCAAAGCTACCTAGCTATGTTATAGAAAGCCATCTACATATAATCCATTGCAAAACCCAAAGAAGTGGGCTATTTCCTTGTATCCAGCCATGTGTTTCACAGTGCAGGACCAAAAGGGAGTGGGGAGATAGCATGTAGCTATCTTTATGCCCTCAGTCCTAGGGTTGCTTGGTCTGATTCAGTGCTTAAAGCAAGTAATAGCAACCTTAGGGTGTCTCTTTGAGTATGTATACACTTTGAGCTGGGAGTATGATTCCCAGCTCAAGGCAACATACCTGTGCTAGTGCTAATAGAGATAGTGCACTAAAAATAAGAGTGTAGCTTCCTTAATGGGAGCTATTGAAGAGTCTAGCTGCCCTGAATACATCCTAGGGTATCAGATGGGTAGATACTCGGGGCAGCTGGTCCCTCATGCTGTCGTGGCTATGCATACTTTTAGCACACGAGCTCAGGGGTAGGCAACCTATGGCACAGGTGCCGAAGGTGTCACACAAGCTGATTTTCAGTGGCACTCACACTACCTGGGTCCTGGCCACTGGTCCGGAGGGCTCTGCATTTTAATTTAATTTTAAATGAAGCTTCTTAAACATTTTAAAAACCTTATTTACTTTACATACAATAATAGTTTAGTTCTATATTATAGGCTTATATAAAGAGACCTACTAAAAAATGTTAAGATGTATTATTGGCATGCAAAACCTTAAATTAGAGTGAATAAATGGAGACTCAGCACACCACTGCTGAAAAGTTGCCAACCCCTGCACTAGCTAGATTACAGCTAATGCGAGTATGGCTCCTCAAACTGGAAATTACAGTTAAATATCACATCATTAATAAATGCTAATTACTTAAAAAAGTAGAGAGGAATAGTTAAGAATAGAAATCCTATGCAACCCCCAGAACTAACAAACAAATGTGGTGTTCTTATCAGGTTATAAAGGAATGCTTCTGTGTCCCCAGTCTCAGCAGGTAAGGGGTGTTTGGATAGGCTGCTGAGAAACGGACAACTCCTGAGCTTGTGAGAGCGGAAGGGAAAGACAAGCTCAGATGTTCTAAAGCCTTCCTCCCACCTCCTCATCCCAGAATTCGTATAAAGATTGTGTCTGTGTGAAGATGAGGCTTCTCTGATTCTTCCTCCCACCCAACTGGCTAGGCTTTGCACTTAAAAATCCATTGCTGGGTCTATGTTTCATTCTCCTGCATATCTTGAACAATGCATATTTCATCAAAAACATCAACTTTAACTCTGACTAATAACATTGTTGACTTGAGGCTTGGGAGTTTTTTTAAAGTATCTTTCTGAACTTGTTAAATAGGAAATATCAGTTAATATCTGTATTAATTGACACACACAATATTGTGATAAATAATTTGTTACTGCTGTTTCCTAAGAATAAAGTTACGGATGAAGTTTCGTGGGGAAGAAGTAGAACATTAGTGGTTATTAATAAAATTATGTAGGTTGAGTTTTTCAGGCTGATCAGTGTGACAACTGTGTGTACATATACACATTTTATTTCTTTTTCAAAAGGCTATTTATAGTTTGAGATTGATAAAAGAATAGTATTTATTTTAGGTTAGAGTTAAGATAGCTGTGTTATAAAATATGCATTTTACTACTTGATTAGAATAACGTTTGGTTGTAAGATTTATGATGTCCTTAACCATTCATTTTCTTATCTTTAATAAATACGAGGGTTTTGTGACTGATGTGATAGGTAACTACATTGTTCTCATTTAGCAACCTTATCTATTTTTATGGAGTTTTCTAGAAAACTTCCAGTTTAGTTTTACATCTGTCATTTTGTGCTTTTGTTAGGCAAATGATACAATATTTAAGTAGACAGGATGTCTAGGTTGCCAAATTATTAAATGAAAGGAGTGTGCAGTGTTGTGCAAGCTACTAATGGCTCTTGTGGAGTCCTGCCTCATTTTACATGTACCTCACAAGATATGCACATTCACTAAGTCAGCCACACAGTCATGCATAGTACAGTCTGCCTTCACTCCTCATGTTGGTAAAAATACTAAACGTCCTATTAAATTAAATGCCAACTTGAAGTGCAGGTTTCTTTGTAATGCAGTTAATGCCTAACCTATTAATTAGTCCATTGTGCTTGTTGACCAAGTCATTATATGTTGCATTGTGCTCAGTGTCATGCTTTTTTCTTAAGAAAAAATCTCAAAGCACTTAAAACACTACAAAAGGAGGTAAACATAATTAGTCTGGTTTGCTGTTCTAGCTAAGTACAGCTGTTATAAGAGTCACTGTATCCTAGATATTGGTCTACCTTCTCAGAGATTAGGTTGGGGGCAACTTTTTTTCTAAGCTTTGGCATGTCTGTTCCTTACTTACCCCATTCCAAAATGCCAATGAAAGTATTTGGTTTTGCCTTAAAAGCACTTGGTGAAATTACTTTTATTGCATTTTCTTAAGGTTGAGCAGCCACTTGATGCTGCTTTAGGTTTTATTTCACTACTGATGGAGAGGGACAGTATCCACGACGGCGGTGGGCAAACTATGGCCCGGGGGCCATATACGACCCTTGGGCCATTTTTATGTGGCCCGTGAGCTCAGGCCAGGGGTGCGGTGCCACTCCCGCCGGGGCGCCGGGGGCTGGGCCGAGAGCCCCAAGGTCCCACGCTCCCGGGCCAGCTGAGCACAGTAAGCGGGGCGGGGAGGCCTTAGGTGGTGGGATCCCGGGGGGTGGTGGTTAGGATGGAGAGGTCTCGGTAGGGGGCAGTTAGAGAACAAAGAGCAGGGGGGCTTACGTAGGGGGTGGGGTCCCGGGGGATGGTGGTTAGAGTGTGTGGATCTTGGGAGGGGGCAATCAGGGAACAAAGAACAGGGAGGCTTAGATGGGGGTGCGGTCCCTGGAGGTGGTGGTTAGAGTGGGCGGGTCTCGAGAGAGGGCAGTCAGGAAGCAAAGAGCAGGGGGGTGGGGTTCTGGGAGGCAGTCAGAGTGGGGGGGTCTCCGGAGGGGGTGATCAAGGGACAAGGAGCGGGGGGGGGCGGATTTGGGTGGGTCGGAGGTTCTGAGTGGGGCAGTCAAGGAGCAGGAAGTGGGTGGAGGTCAGATAGGGGGTGGAATCAGGCTGTTTGGGGAGGCACAGCCTTCCCTACCTGGCCCTCCACACAATTTTGAACACCAAAGTGGCCCTCGGGCCAAAAAGTTTCCCACCCCGATCCACGACAACAGAGACTATTCTACATGGAACAGTAACCACTGGTAGCAAATTAAGACATCTGAATTCACATGACTGTTATGACTACATGGATTAGTGGATCAGCTTAATTTTGGAATGAATACATAAAAAAAAAAAAGTAATACCTGTTTCTGATGCTCATTCCCAATTCCCATGAAGGGATAGGGAAAGACACATTCTGCTACCTTAGTGGCAACAGCCATCACCAGCAACTCCTGTCCATTGTGTTCCATTGCTGCAGATTCATTTATTTTGCGCTCCAAGGCTTTCCCTGGTAGTTATACCCCCCAAATGCATCATGCGTCAGAAACTCCAGAACAAGTGAATTTTACTGTTATAGAGTTTCAGAAGACTGATGCAGAGCAAAGGGAATAGAATTGTAGTGGTTAACTCCAGAAGAGTGGTAACTGGGTCCAAAGGAGATACTTTAGTAAGGCCTTTCCTCTTGCTCCTCCGCTGGCATTCACCACATAACAGGTATTTGTGCAAATACCCAGTTTGAATATTCATGCCAATTCTACTATTCTATGGTTCTATTATTAATATTTCTTTATATTCCCACACACACACACACGCACGCACACACTTTGCAGCTGGTCATTGTATTTTAGCACTGAAATGTCTGTATTAACCAACGGTATTCTGCATTCCAAAGTATATATTAAACCAATGTTTAATTGAAAAAGCAAAACCACATATCCCATTCAAATCTAATTTTCATAAAAGTCAAAAGTGGATGAAATAAGGAATGTAACTTTAATATGGTTTGTTTTTTTATTTTTAGTCACTTTTAATGTGTTGTTATTGCTATGACAGAAAATATGGGAATCCTATGGTACCCAAAATAAGAACTCCAAATTCTCATAGTTGTTAGCCAAAATATAGTATGTATATTTGCTAAATATGCTATGTAAATACATCTGTAACATATGCTAATACCTGAATTTTTAAAAATAGGAGGCTAATTTAGGATACTAATTAGTGGCCTGATTTTTAAAAGTCATGAAAACTAAGCAGCTTCTGTTGACATCAAAAGAAAATGTAGGTGTTCAGCATGTTTGAAAATCAGACCTCTTATTTAGGTGCAGAAACATTAATTTAGGAACCCAAGTTTAGACTCCTATTTTTAAAAATCTTAGCATAAACGAATAAAGTGTTTGCTTTATATTTAACATGTAGAGAGTTTGTGTCCTTTTAAGGTTGAACTATTAATATTTATATACATTTTTAACTTGAGATCGAGTGTATATTTATTCTTACCACTTTTTCTAAAGAAACAAATTATCTGATCCAAAACATTTAACATGCCAAACCTCAAATTAACACTAAATAAAAAAAGAGCAGTTCAGCTTTATAATGATGTAAGTATAAAGTCAAGCATATTAAAGAGGGTAAGGTCTTCAAATGGTAAAGTTAAACACAACATAACTAAGGCTAACTCTAATTAAAATAATTTGCAGTCTACAGTGAGTGATTTTTCGTTTTTTTAGTGACTAGGCTGCCCACACTGTCCTATTGAGTAAAATGTCTTTCCCTGTATAAGCATTCTTCTCTGCTTTTAGTCCTTTTTTGCAGCTAATCCAGAGCTTTGCTGATTATTTTATACAGCAACCCTTAAGTCTTCAGAAAGAGTTTGACACTTTTTCCCAACGACCCCCATGCTGCCTGCAATTGAAACCCAAGTACAGAGTTGGAGCAAACAGGAAGATAAGAAGAGTGAGGTTAAGCCATCCTTCAATGGAAATTGGTCCTTTAGTACCAGGTTCAGGATGAGGAGATCTTGCAGGAGTACAGCCTGTTTTCGAATGCACAGAACAATATTTGGAGAATCAACTTAGGAATGTTAGAGAACTCTGGGTATTTGAAGCTAGGACTTAACAATATCATTCTCAGTGCTGTCAGGGTCCTGTTGGTCAAACACATGTTTTAACTGGCTGGTACCAGTGGAAAGTTAACATGATTATCTTAAGCTGAAGCTTTCAACCACACAGTTGACTCTTGTGCCTTATTATCCAACTAGATTATAGTGCCACTAATGATCAATTCTAAACAAACTTCATAGAGTTGTAGCCCAGGTATAATCTAAAATGACTGTGTTACAAACTGCTAACTCAAATGGTCTGTGAAGCCAAGCATGAGCTAAATAATAAACAGATGTGAGTCACCAAATATAGAACGCTTAACTCCTAGCTGCAAAGGGACACAAATGAGATGATAGGGTATTAGCAGAAAGATGCAATTTACAGGTCAGAATGTAATAGTAACCTTTCACTGTGAAAATTGAAAATTAACCTTGGGAGTATTGGATCATTTGCAGCTTATGTGGTAGTTTTATTGTAGAAGCAAATCTTAATAGACTTTCACTGTGATTTTGGAGCTAAAACTATTGTTTTTGAAATGTTCTTATTCTCCTCCGGTAACTCTCTCTTTTCCATATTTTCATTTATTGGTGCCTACAATGAATTTTACAGGCACTGGCAACATCCTGTATTAGTTTGCTAGACAGAGCACTCAGACCACCTCCTTCTAATTTAACTTCCCATAAGGGGCTACATAAAGTGATCTACTCACCTTGGGGAAGATTCTCAGATGGCGTCACTTGTCATGACTCCACTGAAGTCAACAGAGCTGTGACAGTTGACGCCAGCTGAAGATTTCAGTACTGCTTTATTCCAGTTTAGGTTTAACTTTTGGAAACAAAATTGACCCCAATAAAGAAGCCCTGTACAAAACACCCAATTATTAGGCCCTCAGCACAATAGTCAGTTTTATTCTTAAAAACTGAGGACTAGATTTTTAAACGTAATTAGACACCTGATCCAGCCCTTGGTGCATTCTGATAAATGGGCATGGGGCAGAGGAGTAGAATTTTGGAGGATAAATCTATTAGCATTTATTATCCATTAAAAGAATATGCAATGTTTTTGTATATCAAAGAGTGAGAAAGCAGGTTTCCTAACTTAATAATTTTTTGCTAAATAATTCCAATGGTCATTATAACGTTATTGAAAAATACCGCAATATGAAAAGAGCATTGTGCACAAAATAGAAGGTAAGTAGCATGCTACTAAGTTTAGCAATTTTTCCAAAATGCTGCTTCATTAGAGGAAAAATATGACGTTATCAATAATTCTTAGCAATTCCCTAGGATATGTATTTAAGATGTAATGTAATTAATTTTAGCCCGTGTTTATTAAATTTGTACAATGCAGCAGTCCCCCCATGACCACCCTTAGGAAAAATAGAGTATTTCTCTAAGCACTTTGGAATGATCTAGATCTGTAAAGGGTTGTTTCATATGAGGTTTACTAGGCAAAAACCCAGATGTAGTACATTTTATAAGAAAAGTAATCAACTTATAAGTTTAAGTGACTACAGTATGCTGAAAAACATTAAGCAATACAAACGTTCTGTTGTCTATCTAAAAATTGTAATAAGTAAGCATCTATGAAACTACAGTTACAAAAAAATGTTTAACACTGAATTATTCCCATTACTTTTTATTCATTGTTTTTTATTAATGTTTTTATGAATATTGCAGAAAACAGATTGATTTATTGTATTATGTTTTGCATACACTATTTGGTATGTCCTCTGTTAATTCTAAATGAACACATTCCTTTAGAAAAAACACCCTGTTACAGTTCTAGAACTGTTAAAGGAAAATATTTCTGCACAATACTCTCTAATGGTACAACTTCTCTTCAGTGAATAATTTTCTGTGTATGAGAAATAAATTCAAATAAACCTGTTTATATGCTTTATAGTGAGTTTGTAAAAATACATACACTGTTATTGTTATATTGTCATCTTATACAAAAATATTTTCGGACTTAAATTCTGTACCACTGTGCATGAGGTTTGTTTTTCTTAGTGGCTTAGGAAGAGTCTTGACCTTTAACCTAAAGTCAGTTGTTTGGCTTTAGTGTAGTTTACACAAGAGTATAATTGACCTTTAACACTTCAACGTGCTTTTCTTTAGGTAGCTCTTGTACAATGGACAGAGAGTGTTGGTCTTACTCTGGTTAACAGGGATCTGACCTCAATGCAACTAAAGACTCCAGGAGGACAGATTCTGACGTATTATATTTTGCAAGTTTTCCCTTTCACATCTGAGAGCAAACGCATGGGAATCATAGTCCGGGTAAATGTTTTGAATATTTTTTAAATTGTTTTTACTAAGGGGTTTTTTTTTACAGTGTGCCTGTTTACTCAATATAATGTTTCAAAGTATGCATACTTTATACATTTTGCAAACTTTTCAAATATAAAACTTGGAAGGTTTGTAAATGATACTCATTTGTCAACAAAATATTCAACAAGATACTTTAGAAAATTAAGACAAAGTCTCTGCTGCAAGATGCTCCATTTAGGCAGAACTCTCCAAAAACATGGGGCCACATTGACTTCAATACTTCATGTATAGAGCAGGGTCCATAATCACAGCATAAAACTCCAGTTTTAATTTCCCCATTGTACCTATGATAGTTCTGTTAAAGTTCTGAGACTTAACAGTAATATTCAAGTACCAAATATATTTCAATATACAGGGGCAAGTTAGTGATTGACAGTGGCTGAGACACAAGGGCACAGATCCACAAAGGTTCTTTGGTGCCTAAGAGTATGTCTACACTGCAATTAAAAACCCAGGGCTGGTCTATGCCAGCTGACTCAGTCTCCCAGGGCTGATGCTGCAGGGTTCTTTAATTGCAATGTAGACTTCCGGCTCGGGCTGCAGCCCAAGCTCTGGGACCCTCCCATCTCTCAAGGTCTCAGAGCACGGGCTCCATTCCAAGCCCAGAAGTCTACACTGCAGTTAAACAGACCCCTAAGCTTGTGCCCCACAAGCCCGAGTCAGCTGGCACAGGGCAGCCATATTCTTAACTGCAGTGTAAACATTCCCTAAGTCTGAGGTCTAGACACACATTTCCGAGTTCTAGTCTTCACTGTGATCCTGCTAACTTTAGGCACCTAAGATTTTAGGGTAAAAAAAATCTCTAAGCACCTAAGATCTTTGCATCTGGGCATATACATCTGCCCCACTCTAGGTATTTATCTCTTTCCCGCGCCCCAGAGCAGTCCACAAACCAGAGGAAGATGGGCATTCATCCGCCTATCTCAAGTACAGGGTCCAATCAGATAGGCTTGCTCAGAGGCCGCCTACTACAGTAGGCCTTACTCAGAATCTGGCCGGTGGTGGTGCTTACCTTATAACTTATAGCCAGTGGTTAGAGCAATTGCCTGAGATAAGGAAGACTCAGTTTCAGTTCCACCTCTGCCTGAGGGGGAAGAAACTGATGTGAATAAGGGTTTCCTACTCTTCAGGAGAATGGTCTAACATAGGGGTTCCCAAACTTGTTCCATGGCTTGGCCAGGGTAAGCCCCTGGCTGGTTGCAAGATGTTTTGTTTACCTGAATGGCCACAGGTTCAGCCACTCGCAGTTCCCACTAGCCGTGATTCACCATTCCCAACCAATGGGAGCTGTAGGAAGCGGTGGCCTGGCCCATACTGCTTCCTACAGGTCCCATTGGTCGGGAATGCGAACTGCGGCCAGTGGGCGTTGTGAGCTGAACCTACGGCCACTCTGGTAAACAAAACATCTTGCAGCCTGCCAGGGTCTTGCCCTGGCCAAGCCACGGAACAAGTTTGGGAACCACTGGTATAATAGGTGAGCTATGGGATATTCTGATGTAGGATTCCTTCAGGGTATCCCATTGAAGCTGTTCCATTTTCAGGTGTTGTGGATTGTACTGTTGTTCCTGTGATTTTCTAGACACCTAAAAGATAGGCCTTGCAGCACTCAGCATTGCAATACCTAGATCCCTTTGTGGATCCGGGCCGAAGTGCTAGAAATAGAGGTTCCTAAGGGAAATGTTGGAACAACCTCAACCATAGCAACCAAAAATATTCCAAAAGAATACAAGGAAGAATACATTGAATTAAGATTGGTTTTGTAAAACGTAGTTGGAAATACTTTGATAGCGAAAGGACTCACCTCAGAAGCTGGCAATTCTGTTGTCTATTTTTGATTTTTAGAACCTGGTTATAAAATAAAGTATATTTTACAAAAAGTTTAGCAATGATTTGTGGTCATAAAGTTTAATTGGTAATTATGTTACCAGTCACTTTTGGGGAAGTGTATCTGCACAAAAATATCTTTAGACTTTATTAAGAAAGTGATTTGAAAATTATGGAATAACAGTTTGAGAGAGAGTATGTAAACTTGTATTACTGTATCATTGTATCAAATTATTTTTCATTAAAATACAATACAGCTTCTTAAAGAAGTATACAATATTGCCATCCTTCCTCTTTCTATTCTCCAACTGGATTGTAAGCACTTCTGGGTGGGAATATTGTCCTTTTCCCATTTTCAAAGCACCTAGCCTACATTTTATACAATACAAATAATAATGTATAATTAGAGGTTCTGGATTTTTTTTTCTTTTTTTTCTTTGAGGCTTCATTTATTTTCAGCAGTTTTTGAGTTTTATTTAGGTGTCCAAAATTCAGGGCATTTTCATAGTATGGAAAAGTGAGTACTCATTACAGTAGTATACTCTAATGCCTATCTCTTTGTAATGTTCCCTAGTGCACTTTAACATAGTACCATTTCAAACAGCACTACATTTAAGCACACAAGGGAACCTCTAGTGCACACTAGTAGGGTCCACACAGGTCAGTCAATGTGCAACATGTTTGTGTGTTTTACAAATCACATCCCTGTAGTCCATGTTACTGTTCCATGTATATAGGTCTTTAGATACAAAAAATTATTTCCAGTGTTTATTGGATAAACACCAATTTTAATTTTAATTTTTAATTGGGAATGTTTTGTCCGTGTTATCAGTTAACACTTAAACTCAGCAGCCCTACATATGATCTTAATGTGAAGACTTATGTATCCGTGCTGTATACCACAAAAGAGGTAGAACCTTCCAGTAGTTAGAACAGAGTCTAGGAGTTAAGAAAGCCAGGCTTTTTCTCTGACTCTGCCACTGATAGGCTTTGATCTTGGACAAATCATTTAGGCCCACTATTCAAAAGTGACCTCTGTAATGTTGCCTCAATTTTTTAAGCTAATTTTAGCTACTTAAGGCCTGATTTTCAACAATGCTGAGCACCTGTGTCTTGCATTGACTTCAATTGTAAGTGTTCAGCACCTCTGTAAATCAGACCTTAGATATGTAAAGTTGAGCACGCAAAAACTGAGATCCCCCCCAAATTATAGATCACTTTTTGAAAATTTGGGACATTGCCTCTCTTCCTCAGTTTACCTCAGTGTTTATCAGTTTGTGGATTTTAGTTGTGAATATGCCCCAACAGGCTAAGATGTGCACATTTTTATGGATAAAATTAATTAAATTGGGTAATAAAACTTGCCAACCTTTTTGTAAAATTCTTTAAGAACTTGTAAGGTGTGTATATGTTAAAGGGGGATGGTCACTGCTATTGACTATTTCAAATTTATTTTACTGAATTAGGATATAAGCAGATTGTTTTGTAGTTATGGTCATTTTGATTAAACAGTACGGACAAAATATTTCTTCTACTGTTTTTCTAAAATTGCAGGATGAATCTACTGGGGAAATTACCTTTTATATGAAAGGTGCAGATGTTGCAATGTCCACCATTGTTCAGTACAATGACTGGTTAGAAGAAGAGGTAAGAAATGTCGCAAAAATTGAGTAGAACTGAGCAGAAAATTAAGTAGAAGAGAATGAGTACTTTATTTTGTCATGGGAAAATATTTTAGAGCTGAAATTTGCAAAGAACAGGAGAAACCACAATGTCGTCTTTACCACAGATGTTATTGGAATAGGTTCAGAAATGGAAATCTTGAATCAAAGCAGTAATGGATTGTGAAATGCAGTTAAGTGTATCATGAATAGGTTTTAAGGAACTGCAGTTATTTCCAAATTTTGTATAAGCCAGAAAGGAAAGCAGAGGTAAGAGTTTTACTGAACAACGTAGAGACCGAAGACTAAGGACATATTTGTTATGTTGATTGTCTCTTCCAAAACAAACGTTCACATAAAACTCAAAGACTTTTGAGAAGTATTCTGTATATAGCACCTATTAGTCTCTTTACTATTACAATTGGCTGGGAATCCTGAAGTACGTTCATGGATGTAGCCAAAATTAAATAAATTTACTTAACCATGAGGGTATAAACATAATTTTTATAGTAATATGAGCTCCATATGTATATTTATTTGCACAGACTACATTTCAAAACTGCTTAAATATTTTCCATTGTGTTGCTGTGCTAGACACCAGTAATCATCCTAATCTGACCCTGCATACAGACAATATGGTAATACAATGATCACACCATGTATGTTCATAATGGTATTGGCAATATGAATCAATATTTGCTTCAGGGCAGTTTGATTTAATCAGGGACATGAATAAATTAAACTCCCTCAAGACCTAGCAAAATGTCATAAAAATTACTTTTAGCGATAATGATACACAATTAATTGTAAAATACTTGTTTAATTTATTTAACGTTATGAGGTCAAATCAATAAGTGTTTTACACCAAACAGGCAGCATCAGGCTTGTTTTTCATTAAGACAGTTTTATGCTATTTTTTTTAATACTACTTTTAGGGTGTAGTCATTTGACCAGCAAGAAATGCACTTGCTACAAAGAAGTCCTATTTCCTTGACAGTCATTGCTTGGCTCTGTTGCATATGCTTTAACCATCTAAAAGATTAGTATAACCAATTCTAAAACTTCAGTCAAAAGGAAGTCTCCTTATTAAAGATGAGCAGGAGGAATCTAAGTGACCTAACAAACAATAGCATACTGTGTTATCACATAGAAGAACGAAAGTGAAGATTTTTTTCTGATTCGGTCTCTAGTTATTCCAGATAAGTAACTATGGGAACAAATTCATGACTGTTAAAGATGCAGGGAAAACTATAAGTCTATTTACTGTAGTACATCTTGCTAGAAGCATGATTGTTCTTTACAGTATATTCTTTAGTACTTAGTTCTATCCAGTTTCACATGTCTCTGCAGTCACAGGTGCCAACTTTCCAAAGTGCTGAGGGATGCTCGACTCCCAGCTCTGCTTCAGGCCCTGTCCCCACTCCACCTCTTCTCCTGAGGCCCCACCCCTGCCCCGCCTCTTCCTGCCACTGCACGACTCCAACCCTGCCTCTTCCTACCCAGTTCTGCCAGCCTCTCCCGAGCATGCTGCATCCTCATTCCTCCCCCACAGCCTCCTGCACACCGTGAAACAGCTGATTGTGGCAGGCGAGAAGTGTGGGGAGGAAGGGGGAGGCGCTAATCCATGGGGCCCGCCAGCAGACAGGAGGTGCTGCAGGGAAGAGCAGATGTGGGGATGCCAATGAGTGCTCAGCACCCACCATTTTTTCCCCGTGGTTGCTCCAGCCCCAGAGCACCCAGGAAGCAGGCACCTATGTCTGCAGTACTCTCGAAGCATTCAGCTCTTTATATGGCTCAGTAGTAGCAGGTGATCCTGTTGCTAAGTAAGGATCATGCATTGATGATTCCGATCAGCACCAGCCTTAGGGAAAATGGCACCCTGAGCAAACTTGCATTTCCCCCTTATGTCCCAATCACCCTTGGTTCCCTGGGCTTCCCCCCGCCCATCACCTCAGGGCTCTGCTGCTTCCCCCAGTGTTTAATTTGTATTGAAAGAGATGCCAGAGCTCAGCCCTGGCACAAGTTAAGCACTGGCAGGGTGGCCTGATACCGGCAGGTGCTGGCCAGGTGCCCAGCTCTGAAGACAATGCCACCGCCAGCAGCAGCACAGAAATAAGGGTGGTATGGTGTATTGACAGCCTTACTTCTGCACTGCTGCTGTGGCTCATGGTGCCAGGGGCTCAGCGCTCAGCATGTGGCTCAAGGCAGGCTTTGTGCTGTCACATGGGGCTGCATCTTGCCAGAGCCCACACCCATCCTGCAGCCCTCTGGCCACTCCTGGCTCAATGGGGCATCATTTCAGATTTGAGCGGGGGTGGGAGGAAACTTTAACCGTGATTCCAGGGACGACTAAGGCACCTGAAAACTCTAGGGTCTATCATTGCTATTGGTATCATAGTTGGAATTGCATTTATTTTCTTGCAAATTTTAAGTTATTTTACAGATACAACTAAAAATAGAATTTGAAAATAAGTGACTTCATCTGCCTAGTGTCTAAAGTTATATATTGAGCTAATGTTCTTTTAAACTGACATTGCTAAGATTAGTGCACACTAAAGTTACGTTCTAGAAGAATAGTATTATTTGATTGCATCACTTTAAATAATGACTGACAAAGCACAATATGATAATAAAAGTAATAATGATAATTAGCCCAGCCAGGACAGGTTAGGCATTCACTACAATCCCAAGATCCTTTTCAGCAATACTACTGCCTTGCCAGTTATTCCCTAATTTTGTATTTGTGCTTTTGCTTTTTCCTTCTTAAGGATAGTATTTTGCACTTGTCTTTATTGAATTTCATTTTGTTAATTTCAGACCACTTCTCCAATTAATCAAGGTGCTTTATGAATTCTAATACTGCCCTCCAAAGTGCTTGCAACCCCTTCCAGCTTGGTGTCATCCACAAATTTTATAACCATACTCTCCACTCCATTATCAAAATCATTTATGAAAATTATGAATAGTATCTGACCAATGACAAAACCCTCTATCTAACTCCTAGCTATACCTTCCCAGTTTGACAGTGAACCACTGATAAGTGTTCTTTGTGTAGGATTTTTCAACCAGTTGTGCACCCACCTTATAGTAATTTCATCTAGACCACATTTCCCTAACTAGTTCATGAGAGAGCCAACATGGATTTGTGAAGAAAAATAATCATGCCAAACTAAGGGGATCGGGGGAGCAGTACACATGATATATCTTGATTTCAGTAAGCCTTCTGACAAAGTCCAAAATGGCAATCACTTATCACCCTATTATACTCTAGGACAGTGGTCTTCAAAGTGGGGCGCGTGAGACCCTGGCGCCACCGCCGATCCCGTCCGGGAGACCGCCAAACTCCTGGACGGTCTATTTGTGTCCTGCTGAAATGCCGCCGAGGAAAGCGGAAGCTTCCGCTTTCTGTAGCGGCATTAACGCAGTCATGCCCCCTGGGGGCCGCATGAGTTTTTCCTCTGCGAAAAGGGGCCACGGAGGAGAAACTTTGAAGACTGCTGCTCTAGGAGCTTTCAAACTGATTGTTTAATCCTTTGTTCCAATATCTTTCCAAGTATTGAAGTGATTCTGGTTAATCTATAATTGCTGTCCCTAAAAATAGGTACCACATGGCCTATTGTTGATCTGTAGTACAGAACACCATGCTGTTTTACCTATCTTATTCTTTTGTTCTTTTGTCTATCCAGTGTGGCAACATGGCACGAGAAGGATTGCGCACTCTGGTGGTTGCGAAGAAGTCATTAACAGAAGAACAGTACCAAGATTTTGAGGTATGAAAATAGAGCGGAATCCATATTCCGGGCATAGCTCTTTTGCTCAAATAATGCACAGCACTTTATAAGGAATACTACTATTTGTATTCTGCTAAGCTGACTTGATGATAAAATATTGGTAATAACTGATGTGTTTAAACAGAAATATTGTGATATTCTGTTTTTGACATTCCTTAGCAACTATTCCAAATTCTTTCACAGGATATTGTTTAGTTTTGTTTATTGTACTATTGGATTATTGCTATACAGCATCAGAGGTCCTAAATGTAAATCAATTGTAGAGTCTCAGTATAGCACAAAAATTTATTAGTTCTGAAAGATGGGGACAATCACTACTTAGGTGTCTTGAGGCTTGCTTTTTATAAAATCTTCTCATGATTCACTCTAAGGGTCATGAAAAGAAACTTGTGCTGATACACTGACATAAAATGTGTTGTTTAAACAGTGGATTTTACTTTTCGTAATTGTTATTAAATAGATCTTGGATTTAAGATATTTAAATATGTTGCACTATAAGTCATTGTCAACAAGTACTGACAAACCGAAGATTTATTTTTCTCTTTACGAGCGATAACAAGCTGTCTCTAAAATAAGGGGCTTGGGATTTTGTGTTTGTACAAACAGAATCGCTATAACCAAGCAAAGTTAAGCATACATGATAGAACCCTCAAGGTGGCTGCTGTTGTGGAGAGTTTGGAGAGAGAAATGGAATTGCTGTGCCTCACTGGAGTAGAGGATCAACTACAAGCTGATGTTAGACCAACTCTGGAGATGCTAAGAAATGCTGGAATAAAGGTACTAAATGCATACTACCAAAAGGCAGTTAATATGATGATCTAATTGTGTATTTTTTCAAAACTGATTTATTTAGTATTTTATTTATTTAGATTTATACAGAATAAAAAAGAGCACCTACCAAGACTCTAGGTGTCCCTGGCTTACGTTACAAAAACAATTATCAATAAACAGCAAGCAGAACACACAAACTCCCTTTCCCTCCACAAATTAGATTCCCTTTAAGCATCCACCTCTTCAGCAGCCTGTGCAAAGAGAGCAATTTGTCTAATATTATTTTGTCAATGATGCTTGTCAATCTTTACAATGAAACTATCGTGTTTGAAATGTGTACTGAAAGAGTTAGGGTATGGTTACACTTACAAGATTATAGCGCTATAGGTTATAGCGGTCCCCTTATACAGCAATATGAATAGCGCTATTGTATGTCCACACTGAGATGCTCCAGCGTTATAGCATGGCCACATTTGCGGCACTTAATACGGCATTAAGAGCAGCGCATTAGGGCATGTATCCCACAGTACACCTCTTCCTGATCTGGCGCAATGCCTTGTGGTAGGGGGGGCGTCACTTGCGGGGCATTCTGTATCCTGTTTCAACTACCCATGATGCTTTTTGGCATATCCCAGCAATCCCTGTGTTTCCTTCCACCTCCGGCGCCATCTTTCAAGGGTTTCAGCAAGGCACGCTCCGTCTTCCATTGTCGTGTGCTGCAATGAATCCAGAACTGCTGAGGAACATGCTGACGACTGTCCCCAGCACATCTCTGTGTGCAGTGTAGTTAATCCTTGACATGCAGGATGACAGTGATGAGTCTGAAGACGAGATCGAAGCGGTGAATGCGTTTGACACGAAGCTTCTTGTCTCATTAACGGACAAGCTCACGGCCGTTGAACGCCGCTTCTGGGCACGGGAAACAAGCACTGAGTGGTGAGATCGCATCGTCATGCAAGTCTGGGATGACGAGCAGTGGCTGCAAAACTTTCGAATGAGAAAAGCCACTTTCATGGGACTGTGTGCTGAACTCACCCCCGCCCTGCGGCGCAAGGACACCAGACTGAGAGCTGCCCTCCCGGTGGAGAAGCGGGTGGCTATCGCGATCTGGAAGCTGGCTACACCAGACAGCTACCAATTGGTGGCCAACCAGTTTGGGGTTGGAAAGTCGACCGTTGGAGTTGTGCTGATGCAAGTGTGCAGGGCCATTAATCGCATCCTGCTACGAAAAATCGTGACTCTGGATAACGTGCATGACATCGTGGCTGGCTTTGAAGAAATGGGTTTCCCTAACTGTGGAGGGGCGACAGATGGGACCCATATACCTATTCTGGCGCCCGCCCACCTAGCTGAGGAGTACGTTAACCGAAAGGGGTACTTCTCCATGGTTTTCCAGGCGCTTGTGGATCACCGTGGGCGTTTTACTGACATTAACGCTGGCTGGTCTGGAAAGGTGCATGACGCATGCATCTTCCGCAACACCGGCCTGTTCATGAAGCTGCAAGCCGGGACTTTTTTCCCAGACCAGAGGATCCCCATGGGGGATGTGGAAATGCCCATAGTGATTCTTGGTGACCCTGCTTACTCTTTAATGCCCTGGCTCATGAAACCCTACACAGGGAGCCTGGACAGCAGTCAGGAAAGGTTCAACTACAGGCTTAGCTGGTGTCGAATGACTGTGGAGTGTGCTTTTGGGCGTCTCAAGGCGCGCTGGCGCTGTCTTTATGGGAGGCTAGACTTGGCCGAGGGTAGTATCTCCGCGGTTATTTCCGCATGCTGTGCCCTACATAATCTTTGTGAGCGGAAGGGCAAAGGCTTCACTCAGGCATGGTCCTCGGAGGTTCAACGCCTGGAGGCCACATATGCCCAGCCAGAGAGCAGGGTTCTTGAAGGGGACCAGCGCGAGGCTGTTAGGGTCAGGGAAGTCTTGAGGGAGCATTTTGAGGCTGAAAGCCAGTTCTAAAGTGAGGTGCAGATGGAGGGAGGGAGGGAGGGAGCATTCTTTTAACAGGAACAGGCATTTGCTTTTCTGTAGCCTGTAATAATGTATGTACACTTAATAAAGAAACCCATTTATTAAGAAGACAATTCATTTATTGAACAGGTACTTCGGTTGCTGAAAGAAAATATTGTGATGCATGTGAGGGGGAAGCCAGGGGAGGTGCAATGGGAGTGTCATGGGGTCAGTCAAAGATCGGAACATGTCCGGGTCTCTGAGTCTCCAGTGCCCTCACAGTGGCCATGTCCCCCGAACCCCATTTGCGGAGGGCAGTAAGGCATGTTATTAGGGGTAGACTGCAGTGGATAATGGTCCGGGGTTTGGGGGTTGTTCGGTGAAGACAGAGGGGTTGGAGGCAGCTGTGGATGGTGATAACCATTTGGCTGATGATAGTGGCCTGGAGGGTACTGAGGCACAGAAGGGGAAGGGATTTGGGGCAAATGATAATTGGGGTGGTGGGTGCGGTGCTTCTCCTCCTGAAGGGTGACAATCCGCTGCATAGTCTGCAATTGAAGCTGCAGTAATGAGAGCAGCTTATCGATGCTTTTCCGGCGGTGAATCGCATTCTCCTTCCGCGCCTTCTCCCTCAACTTGCTCTCATTCTCCCTCCACCTCTGTGCAACTCGATTCTCCGTTACAGCCTGTTGCATTACTTGCTGTACAAGATCCTCTTTGCTCCTTCGTGGCCGCTTCCTCAGTCGCCTCAGCCTCTCAGCTGTTGATAAGAGCGATGGCGCAGGGGTGAAGGACGACCCTTCTAAAATAAAAAGATACATTTAACAGTGGTTCCCTTGTAAAGAGCAGACATGCCTATGATTCCCCCGCATTCCCCATTTGCCTGTCCCGCAGACAGCACAGATACAGCAACGGAGCCCCTGCCATGGTGAGTGTACTCCAGAGGCAAGGGAAATGATTTTTTCCCTGCCCCAGAAAAGCTGTGCCGGGGGAGGGGGTGGGGAGTGCCGGTACATTGCAGGAGCCCCAGTGTGAGCAGCAGGGAGGGGGAAGGATTTCTTCCCTGCCCTGAAAAGCTGTGGCGGAGGCGGAGTGCCAGGAAGTGGCAGGAGCCCTACTCTGAACACTGTTCCAACATTCTCCGTAGGTGTTTGTCCTGGAAGATATCTCGTTGCTTCGAGTCACTGAGGAACAAAGGGAAGGGATTTTAATGAGATGCGGCTTCCGCCCAGGGCCATATGCAGCTTGCCTATGTGCAGCAATGCTCCCCACACCCATTGTAGCACAGTGGCAGGGACTAATGACCATGACCAGGACGGGGACCATGCTGGCTCTCCCGGGAAACCTGCGCAGGCGCATTGCAAGTGCTCTTATTGAGACCTTTGAAGAGATTACTGATGATGACTACCGCGATATGATAGACTACGTCAATGCTCTATTCCACATGTAGGCAAGCATGCAAGCATCCCTTTCCACCCCAAGCTGCCAGCCTTCCCCATAGAAAAGCAGCTTTACCTCCGCAATCCGCTGCTGAGC
Organism: Dermatemys mawii; assembly: GCA_007922305.1. Taxonomy (NCBI): domain Eukaryota; kingdom Metazoa; phylum Chordata; order Testudines; family Dermatemydidae; genus Dermatemys; species Dermatemys mawii. The sequence continues at coordinate 34,752,132 of ML677334.1, read as the reverse complement.
TGGCCCCTGCAACCGCCGGACGCTGTGGCTGGCCGCCCTCCTCCTGGCTTTAGAGGAGAGCTCCTGGCTACATGCCCCCCTGCCCTCCTCCTGGCTTGAGAAGAGCTCCAGGTGGAATGCCCCCCCCATCCCTTTCCACCCCATGCTGCCAGCCTTCCCCATAGAAAAGCAGCTTTACCTCCGCAATCCGCTGCTGAGCTGGCCCCTGCAACCGCCGGACGCTGTGGCTGGCTGCCCTCCTGGGTTGAGAAGAGCTCCTGGCTGCATGCGTCCAGGGACTCCTCCGTGCCCTGGGTCGCTGCCGCCTCGTCCTCATCCTCCTCCTCTTCTTCATCCTCCTGGTCTTCGTCCTCCTCCTCACCCCCCCCCCCTTCACTGGTGGGCTGGGAAGTGTCCATGGTGATCGATGGAGTGACCGTAGGATCACCACCAAGTATCGCGTGCAGCTCCTTATAAAATCTGCAAGTCACCGGGGCTGCCCCGGAGCGGCCGTTTGCCTCGCGGGCTTTGCGATACGCATTCCTAAGCTCCTTTACCTTAACATGGCACTGCAGAGTGTCCCGCTCATGGCCTCTTTCTGCCAAGGCCCGTGATATCTGCCCATAGGTGTCAAAATTCCTGCGGCTAGACCGCAGCTGAGACTGAACAGCCTCTTCTCCCCAACAGCTGATGAGGTCCAGCACCTCACTATTGCTCCATGCTGGGGATCGCTTATTGCGAGGAGGCATGGCACGTGGAGTCACGATGATCAATCAGAATGATCACCTGCAACGATTCCCTGAGACCACGCCACGCAATCAGTCAGATCAATGAGAATGATCACCTGCAAGGATTCCCTGAGAGCACGCCACGCTTGGCTGGAGCAAACAGGAAGGGGATTTTCAAATTTCCCTGGAACTTTAAAGGACGGGTCTGACGTGTGGTCACCTGAGGACAGACAAAAGAGTTTGCAAGTGATGACCAGAGTGGCTCGAACGGGAATTATGGGACGGGCTGGAGGCCAATTAATGCGCAGTGGGTGTCCACATTCTTGCTGTAGCGCTACAGCAGGTGCGCTACAGCCCTTATTCCCCATGCGGAGGTGGATTAACAATAGCGCTATAACTCAGCGGTTATAGCGCTCTTCGTGCCTTGCCAGTGTGGACGGGGTTATAGCGCTCGTGGGGGCTTTATAGCGCTATAACGTGCCAGTGTAACCATGGCCTATGTGATCTTACTTAGGTGTGCACATCATAAAACCACTCTCAGAACTGGCACTCATTTGTCTTCATATGAAGTCTCAGCAAAGGACAAACAGGCCTGGATAGGGAACTATCCACTCCCCTAAAAGTAGTTTCTTTAGGTTAGATTGAAGGGACATCGCGGAAGTTTTGCTGTGCCTGTTTCGTTGTTAGACAGAGAATGTTACAGAACTATCAATCTGGCAAGTTGGAAAAGGACTCCGTTTACTTGAGAAAGAAAGTTTAATCTCAAGACCAGATAGGTTTCTACAAAAATTTTACTTTAAATTTTTTTAAGGTTATATATTGTGACAAGGCACCTCTTCCATCTCACCAGGCGTAGCACGTCACCTTCTAGCCTGGATTAAATCAGTCCTACTGTGGACAGTGTTTTGTCTTCTCATTCTGTTTATTTATCAATATTTCTAAGGTAGGCCTTGGGGCAGGCCCAAGGAGTGCTCTTCCATCAAACGAAACCAATTTGCAAACAAAAAAAAAAAGGGGGTATACTTTTTCCTGCTCCCTCTCTGGGGGTTGGGGGTTTGTTCTGTTATTGGCCATGGAGTGCCAGTCCTTCCCCTAAAGAGGCATTCAGTTTAGTTGTTCCCCTGTGTAGAGGAGCACAGCCTCTCATCCTGGAGAAACCAATCTCACTGCTGCCACTAGTCCTGCAGTAGCTTGTCTCTCCTGCCTGTCTGCCACCAGAGGAGGGGTTTTTAAAGGTCTCTGGCAGCCCGTGATTAGACTCAGGTGTCCCTAGTTAACCTGAGGTAACCCCTTCTCAAAGGGAAAAGGGTCTTTGGAGCTAATACACCTGCCTTCCTCCACACTCTTGCAGCTGTCCATCATGACTTTGTCATAATATCTCTTGTTGAAAAAGAGTACCAAGAAATATGTAGAGCTGGCCTTGGTTAAACTGAATCAGATGCATTGCAAGTTTTATTTTTTGTTAAAAAAAAAAAACAAAAAAAAAAACCTCAGATGAATTAGTAATGCATGTCTGCAATAACCTTAGTTAACATTGCAGTGTCTTGCATGCTGAGAAATAGATATATGGGAATAATGTGTTCTGATGATAGTTTTTCTCCTTTGTATTACTACTACTTTTTCTGATCCCAAGTCATTTTTAAAGACCCGGGGAGCCATACAATGTCACCATTCATTCCTGTCCATGGCGTATTCCTCTATTAAGCCTGGTCATGTCCCTGGTACAATGTTCCACCATCTAGTAGCTGGTCAGCCTCTACATTGGACTGACTTTAGTTGTGTTAGGCTAGCAAAGAAAATAATGCAATCATCTATTTGTGTTGTACAGAGTCCCCACCATCATAATCTTTTCAATTGAAGCCAGTCCTGTATCCTGATTTTACCTCCTACTTGCCTACCTTCTTTGTCTTAAAATCATTACACTTTACATGTTCATCTTCTGGAGAACTCTCATCTCTGTCTCCAGCCTTCTGAGAGGGAGCAGGAGGGAGACTCCCAGCCTGGGTCAACAGACTTGGGCTAGCAAGGCTCATGCTACTACTTTGAAAATAGCACCTAAAGTTGTGGTTCAGGCTGAAGTGTGGGCTCTGAAGCCTAAGGAAGAGGGTAGGCTTCAAAATCCAAACTCCATCCTGAGCCGCAACTTCAAAGTGCTGACTATACAGCTGTGTTTAGAGTGCTAGCAAAAGTATGTGGACTAGAAGTCTTGTTTGTACTCACTCCAAAATACTGTAGACATACCCCTGATGTCTGCTTCCAGTCTATAGAGTAATACTGTTAGTATGCTGGTTTAATACATTTTTGCTTTGGTACCAAATGCAAAGTTTATATGTTCATAATTCATTAACTTCTATGCAGCACTTGTTGCTAAAGCACATCTCCTTTCAATTTTGGCACCATCAGCACTGATCAAGCTGCTTAACTACACGTAAGATTTTACTTGTTCTGTGCCTTCACCACTGCTGTATTTCAGCACTTTTTCTATTGTCCCTTTTTCAAGATGCAACCACTTCATCATCTTGACATTTATTGTAAGTCCAAGTTGACTACACAGTTTTTTTCAAAGAAGCAGAGTGTCATCATTCATTCAAATATATCTGCTGGTTGTACAGTGTCATCTGCATAAGATCATCCACTGTCAAGCCCTCCAACTCATGGAACATTCTTAATGTCCAGTTTAAAAACATGATGAGAAGTGACAGGAGTGCCAGGCCCCCTTGTTTTACATCAGACTTCAACTTGAACCAATTGCTCAGTTTTCTATTTGCTCTTACAGCATTACAGGAATCTTCATACGTAACTTCAATAACTGCAATTATCCTATCTGGAATTCCATATGATTTTAATATTTTCCATAATGCTTTCCTCCAAACCAAATCAAATGCCTTTGTGAAGTCAATGAACACAGCAAACATCTTTAATCCACATTCTCCCTCTTTTCCATCGGATGTTGGAATGTGGTCTGAAGGAAGAGCAGCACCTTCTGGAGGCAGGCTAGACTTATAGTCACCGTATGGCCAGATAGCTTGGAGCAGGATCATGACAGGACCTAAAGTGTGGGCAGGTCCCCTTGTCACCACACAAATTCAACATGTCCTAGTAGGGGGTATCTCTTCCACCCCTATACCCAGGGGTGAAAGTGGACCGGTACGGGCCGGTACGGTGTACTGGTAAGAACCTGTACTGGCCCCTATTCACCCCACATTAAAGCACTGCCATGGCAGCTCTTTAATGTCCCTGTGCCTTCCACCACCCTCACCCCCCCAGTCAGCGGCCCTGCTGGTAGGGTCTGTACTGGCAGGGGAGGCAAAAGGGGCAGAGACATTAAAGCGCTGCCACTTTAAGGACGATCCTTTGCCATGACAGCGCTTTAATGTTACTGCATCCCATCACCCACATCGGTGGCCCTGCCGGAAGGGGGCGCAGCAACGTTAAGGTGCGGCTGTGGCAAAGGACCATCCTTAAAGCATTACCGTGGCAGTGCTTTAACATCCCTGACCCTTTTGCCCTCCCTCCTGCCCCTTCTGCCTGAGCCCCGCCTCTTCCGGGGGACAGAGCCAGCTCCAGCCCAGCCCCATACTGGTAAGTGCCAATAGTTACTTTCACCCCTGTCTATACCCATTAGGGGACCACAGACCAAAACAGCCCCACCTTCACACCAGGGACTTCCTTCCCTCCCCTAGGTTTCAGAAATAAAACAATGGACAGTCTTTACTCTCTGCTGATTGTTTGCTTCAGTCTCCTCCCTTCTTTCTGCATCACAGTCTCTCTGACTCACTCTCCATGTCAACTTTTACTCTTTAGTCTCTCCATCTCCCCTTCTCTCCTTTCCCCTCAGTGGTTAGGGGGATGGTTTATATTTTAAGACTAACTGACAGTGGCTAAATAGAGGAACAGTGGGGGATAGATTGTATACATAAACAAAAGAAAACCAATAAAATCCTAAACCTATCAATTTTATGTGTCTTTTCCTCAACTTTTTAATTTTGGCCTTTAAAATTGTAAGCTCATGGGGTCAGGAACTGTGTCTTCCCATATAACTGTATAGTGTGTTTTGGATGAAATCCTCATGCTGATTCCAGCCCCTTTAGATCAAGAGGACCGGAACAGCTTACATCTGAAGGGGAGGGAGCAGTCTTCCTGCACAGGAATTGTGAATGAGACACATAAGGCTACCTTCCAAGCCTCAGCAGAGGGGTAGGAGGATAGGAGGGATGTGTTGAGGGCAGGGCCACAGTATGCTGTGTGCCAGAGATTCTGACTGATGCTCTAGCCCATAGGGCAGCCCCAAGAGACTGTTGTAACTTAGGTCACAGGAGCCTCTCCAGTTCTTGGAACAGTCCAGGATTGGGAAGATGCAAAAGTAGTTTAAATCCTCCATAATCTACTCACCTCCTTTTCCCCCTGAACTACAAAATCTGTGCTGTGCCTAAAAGGGACAGAGTGTAATCTCACCCTTTGTGTGCAATTATAGTAAAACAGCCTGTTAATTTCTTTGGTTTAAAGATGTGCACCCAATGCATCCTTCCCGGTTATCAGGTTCAGCAGAGTAGTAGGAGAAGATTTGAAGAAGATACAAATATCATTCAGTTTTTGAGAACAGATCTTAATATTCGTCTGAATTAACTCTAAAATTCTTTTCCAGATATGGATGTTAACAGGAGATAAACTGGAGACAGCTACTTGTATTGCAAAAAGTTCCCACTTAGTATCTAGAACTCAAGATATTCATATTTTCAGACCTGTAAGTATAGTTCCAGATAACATTGTAAGATTGGGCCCATCAAATAAGAGAGTAAAATATATATTGATTAATAAGTGGCCAGCTGTTAATCATTAATTCATGGTAATAGGCTTCATTATAAGGAGTTGATGTTCTATTATTGTGGATGTCATGTTAGAATTCCATTGAAATTGTATTTCAAGTTGGTGTCTGTTTAGAGACTGAAGGCTATAAAGCATTACATATGGACTTATGAATACTTCTTCCAGATATTTCATAAAGGTCTTGTTGTCCTAATGCACCTGTTTTACACTAGTATATCTCCTTTGATTTCTACTGAGTTACTCCTGAATTAATACTGATGTGAGAGTCCAAACACATGACTTCTGCAGAACAAGGGTTCAGATCAAAAGCAGAAAACCAGAATTGTTAATCTGTTAGGCTTCAGTTAAAATACTTGTATTTTCTCATTTGTCTGTTTAAGAAAATTAATAGAAATGCAAACTGAATATCTGTATTTATAAACATTTTGTTATATTTTAATAACATCAACTATATTGAATTCAAACAAAAATAAAGATTCCCTAGGCCTTGATTGATGTGTGATCAGACATAATGTCTGTTTGTTCTAAATGAACCACTTGCACCTACAGAAATAATTATTTCAGTATAATTTACATGTAAATTTATTTTCTTCTGAAGCATCAGAATGGCAAATTAGGCCCTGCAGACTCCCATTTGCAATTAAATTATTAATGCTTCTGATAAAACGTCAGATCAATTTTTGTTGACCTTTCCATGTTGTAACACTACAAATTAAGTCTTCCTGAACAAAATCTATTTAGTTTGAGTTAGATTTTTATTTTCATTACCTAGATTAGTAATAAGAGATCAACTTGGAACTGTTAATTTAGAATACACGAAGTTTTAAATTAGTTAGAATTCGATATAAATGCATTTTCTATCTTGTCTTTGCCTGCATTTTACAACCAATTTTAAGAAAAAATAATGTTTTAGCATGTTACTAAACCTTAAACCTGACTGACAATAGAAATAAATATTAAATTGAACATAATCAGTCTTGGGCAAACCTGAAAAATCACAAAAATGTGGTATGTCCATGGCTTATTTTTTATTATTATGTGTGCAGTAAAGAAATAAGTTACTAAAAGTCACTGTTCTAGTCATTGTCAAAATGTTTTCTCTGATACTCCAAATATTAACAAAGAAAGTATTTGACACTTAGATTCTATTTAAAAAAAAGTTAGGTTCTTTTAGGTTTGTGAATACTCCTTTTAATTTATTCTCAAGGCTTTTAGATGTTGTTTGTTTGTGTGGTGAAATAAATGGATATGTCGCAGAGATAAAAACTTTCTTTCTCTTTGTTAGCTGAAAGGTGGCACTATAGAGAGAGAGAGAGAGAGAGTGTGTCTTGCTGAGTAGTGAGTTCTGAGTGAAGACACTTCTCCATTCCTACTATGCTAAAGTGATAGGCCCCAGTCCCTGGTAGACAGAATAGGAGTGAGTTTGTCCTCCCTCTTCAACCTCTCCCAACACACACTTAGTTTAAAAGGGAAGGAAAGAGATAATTCCATGTTTGTTATTTTTGAAGCATTTTGTTGTTGAGTTGCATTGTAATGCTCCTGCAGATCTTTGTGTGCAGTTAATCCAACACAAGGAGCTGTGTGCTAAAAGGAGCCAGATCTGGAGAGCAACAGGTTCAAGACATGCAGCCTCTGATTCTGACTGCAGTAGGCCAAAAACAGTGTTATCCCAAATCAGTTTAAAAACCTGTTCAAGCTCACCCATTTTAAATTTGATTTGGACAGCCAGTGCTGACAGGGCCCAAATCACATGAAAGCAGTTTAGAAATTTTGTTCTAGAATAATTGTATCTTGTATATGATAGTTCAGAAAAAGTCTACTTGAAAGTCAAGATTTTGTATTTAAAATTATATTAATACACTTTAATCTGGTTATATTGTAAACTTTGCAAGTTCTATATTTCAATTTGGTTCTTACAAAATTGTATTGTCTACAGTTTCAACCCATATTGCATTTCACAAATTTGATTTCATATTGTGATGCATTATGTGAATAAAAATACTGTATATGATATTATCTGACCCTCAGGAGGTTCTTTATGGTTTGGGTGTGTTATATGACTCCATGGTACTTATTCATACCCAAACTAGTCTTCATAATGCCTGCTTAGGAAAACATTTTCAGATGCAAGTTCCAAAAAGGACTAATCCCAGTAATTGTATTCACGTGCCTCTTGAACTATTTAGGGTTTTACTTTTCCAAACTAATAGAACCACTAATGTGGCCACATCACATTGTTCCAGATACATATCTTATTCATTATTAAGCAATGTCATTTTTCTGAGTCAGAGGATTAATCTAGAGTTACCAAACATGAATGACTCAGTCCACATAAAGTTCTTAAGAGATTTTATATGCATGGTTTTGCAGCCTGATCCACTTTGGTGAAGCAGTCAATGTGTTGCCTGCACAGATTTGCCTCCTGTTTGAAGATTGCTTTCACATCTCAGTTCTTTCATACAAGATGGGAAAGACACATACAGAGCTACTTCCTGGGTGTTGTACCCCAGAGTGTGTAACACTTTGAATAACTAGTACTTTCTGGTTTTGGCTTCTCTGGTTTTTGGATTTCAGTTCAGACTTGTTTAACAATTAAATCTTTTAATTTTAAGTGTGTATTTTTATTGAAGGTAGTCAGTCGAGGAGAAGCTCACTTAGAACTTAATGCTTTTAGAAGGAAGCACGACTGTGCCTTGGTGATATCTGGGGACTCTCTAGAGGTAAGACCTGCGCTTCTATCAAAAGTAATTTAGTTGCACTATTGTATATGAAAAGGAAAGGGTTGTTCATATCCTCATTTATTTAAAAAAACAGTTTTCAAAATTCCCCCTCTGTTTTAAAACATCTCAGGGTTGCCGGTGCAGTTTTGCTTGAGCCATTAATCAAGAACACCTTTACTAGACAACCAAATTGTATTAACTTTTTGATGGTTGCTTAAGACAGATTTAGATTAATGAAAAGTGTATACAATATGATTTGGTGCTGTGAATATTTGAAATTTTCTCTCTTCTATTAGGATCAATGGAACAGCTATAAAAGTGCTAGTTTACGGTAAAAAGCCAAGGTCCAGAGAATGTGGGTAAAATTGTTTTGTTGATGTCACTCAAGCAAAACTTTATAGCAGAAGGAGGGATTTCCTTTTCCGTCAAATGTTTTCTATTCATGAAATGAGCCTCTACTATGGTGCTTCTCAAGATTAAGAAGAGAACATCAAGTAGGATAAAGTATGTTCCTTTCCATAGGTTTGTCTGAAGTACTATGAGCATGAATTTGTAGAGCTGGCGTGCCAATGCCCTGCTGTAGTTTGTTGTCGATGTTCACCCACCCAGAAAGCTCATATTGTGAAACTGTTACAACACCACACCGGAAAACGCACTTGTGCAATAGGTGAGTGCCAGAGCTAGGTGAGTAGGTGGCAACAGTGAACCCAGTGGTTATAGGTCAACATTTCAGGGCATTTCACTTCCAAATATTACAACTTCTTTACAGTAAAGGATGATCTATTGATAGAAGGGATTTTTTTAAAATGTATAAGTAAAAGTATCTTGATCATTGAAGTTACATTTGTTTTACTCTGTACACAAATTCCAAGAATTTAATGATACATGCTACAAAACTAAAAAGGGGACCTAAAGAGAGGAAAAAAGTATGAATAACTGCATAGTGCAATGACATTTCCAGGTGATGGAGGAAATGATGTCAGCATGATCCAAGCAGCAGACTGTGGAATTGGAATCGAAGGCAAGGTAACCTTATCTATTTTCATATAAATTATCCTACATGTCATTTCAACAATATTGTACTAGCAGCTTTCTTTTTAAATTGTAATTAATTATGCAGCAGCCTTATAGTGAAGACATTGGTACAGTTCACACTTTTCAGTGCAATGTAAATAGAGTTTAAGTATTTTTTTAAAAGTCATAAAATCTGTGTATTCATATTTTCTCAGCTTTAGTCTTCGTTTCTATACACAAAGTAAGAAACAATCAAGAAAAACACAATGCCTGTAGGTTATTTTGTATAAAATACATATGTTGCACTGAAAGAGACAGGCTTGAGTGATTGTACTCATTGGTAGCAGTCATCACAGACTGTTCAGTATACTCAATGTACAGCAGTTTGCATTTTACATTAAATACATTGCGATGCTGATAAAACTCTGTTATTAAGGGTATGATTCTGTCACAGATTCAGTGACTTTCCGGGACCTCCCTAACTTCTGCAGGGAAGGGCTGGAGCAGCTGTCAGCACCAGAGCATCAGCCCGGGGTGGGAGGGTTAGATCAGCCCTTGCTGCAGGGGCAGCAGCCAGTCCCAAAGCCACCAGAGTGGCAGACAACGGCAAGCCCCGCAACCTGTCCTTGACGTCTACTAAAAATACCCATAACAGAATCTTAATCTTATCTATTATGAAACAGGAGTGAATTCTGCAGTTACAAATTGGTTGCTTATTAGAATTTTGAAATCTGAACATTTTGTTTATTATTAATTTCTTAAGATGTTGTGCTGTCCAAGATCCTTTTCTGCATAAAATGCAACATTTTAAAATGTTGTATTTTGTTTTTGCTTTAGGAGGGAAAACAAGCTTCCCTGGCAGCTGACTTTTCTATCACACAATTTAAACACATAGGCAGGCTGCTGATGGTTCATGGTCGAAACAGTTACAAAAGATCAGCAGCACTTGGTCAATTTGTCATGCACAGGGGCCTTATTATTTCAACTATGCAGGTATTTAAACTTTTATGTTTCTATAGTGCCTACAAAATGTCATTACACTTAAAACTTTCACAATAAATATTTCTAAAAATAATAATTCGATTTGATTTATCGTAGTGCACTGCCCTGCATGGAGAGGGATAGTAAAAAAAAAAAAGAAAAGGTAATTGACTAATCCATAGTTTTAAAATGTGTGTTCTTTTTTTCAAGGCTGTATTTTCTTCAGTCTTCTATTTTGCGTCTATCCCTCTGTACCAGGGATTCCTAATGGTAGGGTAAGTTAAAATCAATAATTACAATATCAGGTAACATTTATTTAAGAATAATTTTATTTTTTAAAAGAAAATATTAGTTTCTGCCTCATACATTTGTGGTTGATAAACTCACAGGTGCTGGCATGAGCAAAACAGCATCCATATAGCCAAAGGTCACAAGGCAAACCAACCTCCTCCCAACCCAAATACTGAGCATCTGAAGGATTCAAAACTCTTTACAAGTATTAAGGAATTTCGGCCCTGGCTTTGAATCTGCATAACAATCAAGAAGCCATTATCCATATGAGAGTATAGTTTAGGGTGGAAGAGATCATGTGCTCAGGTCACAGCTCAGAGTCAGACATGACTGGATCCTGTGTAGTTGTAAGGCAGGACTCCTCAAAGTGTTGCCAAAATAAGTCCTTTGAAGTCGCATATGGCATTATGATGGTGCCTGCATATTTAATTACTAATCTAGGTGTTTCTCGGAGTGCTCTCATAAATTAGAAAACCCTCTCTCTATTTGTCTGTTGACATCAGTGGGAGATCAGTGCTTTTATAAATCAGCCTGGTTAATTATGTGCCTAAATATAGATTTAGGAGTTTATAGTTAAACTCCTGTTTGTGAAAATCTCGGCCCAAATTCCTAGTGATTTTGGAGTGCATGTGTTTTTAAATATTTTGTCTCATTCATGTCAACTTCTGATGTTACCTCCCTATGGAGAAGTGCAGAAAGGTCACTGTAATCTCATTGCCAATTGTTTTCTTTGGTGGCCTTCAATACATGAGAAGCAAGTAAGTCCTTTAGTCCAGCATATGACTAACTCTTGTGCTTGTCATTTCTTCTGCTTCATGACCATGGCCATTGCATCCCCTATGACTCTTTTTATTGTTGGTCACTAAACCACACAGGTTTGCTTGTTACCCTGCTTTCACTGGATTAACAATTAATACCTGCAACTCCTCCTTTTGCCCATCTTTCTGTTCTGAAGTGGTAGAGGGGCCTTGCCTACACCTGCATAGTGGGCTGAGATGGATGTGCACTTCCCCAGGGAAACCCAGTCTTGAGTGCTCTATCAAAGAAGGGGACTGCTCAATCTCTTGCAGCAACTGTGTTTGGTATACTCTGCAGCCATCTTGATCTTCTTACTTAAGAAAGTAGGGGAGTTCTCATAAACCTGTTTTCAGCTGGTGGCCTGATTCCCCCACAGTCTCCCAGTAAGAACCTCATCTTCTTTCTGCTGCTAGGAATAAAACTAGGGCTAGTGATGGTGAAGTTTTCCCCTAGGGGCAGTCTCCAAATAAGCTGCACAGTCTTCCTTTCTCCTGCATACACTCCAAACTGGAAGCATCCAAAGTGACCTCATTGCAAGGATCTGATTTGTCAGCATGGCTTCAGGATCGGCAGCCATGCATTTGTGCCTGCCTCAGTCAACTGCCCTCTTCCCCCCTTACTAACAGTTTCTTTTATACTTACTATTATTTTTATTACAGTAGCACCCAGAGGCCCCAATCAAGTCAGGGTCCTAGGCACTACATAGGCATATAGTAAAAGTCCTCACAGAGTTTACAAATCCTCTAGAAAACCATATTTTAAAAATGGTCTGTGGTCCTAAGATCCAGTAGTCTTAAAACAGCATGTGTTTATCAAATACCCAGCCTACTGGTTGGGCTATTGAGATCCTTTGATTCACTTGCATCATCTTGTCAGGGACATGACAGCATTTGTTTCCAAATTCCATATTTCTGTATTTGTTTTCTTATTGCATTTACATTACAAAGATGCTAAGAATAATAGATACAACAGTGGATTCATTGTCTTCTCTTTCTCCTTCTTAAAGATCTGGTTACAAAAGTAGATTATTTAGTTTGGTGACTGGAAATAAATTAAGTGGTTGGTTTATCTAAATTTGTATTAATGTAGTTATGTTCTTCAATTTTACACAGTTGGCAGCTCTCAGAAGAAGCCAAAGACCTTGTACATTAGTATTGTCAAATTTATGTGGGTAAATTGCCCAGAGTTGACCAGTACAACATTCACTCAACCAGATTTACTCAAACTTGATACATCACAGTAAAAGGTTTATTTGATGTTATTAGATTGCTTATAAAGAGTACAACTGAATGATATTTACATACAGACTATTTATATGCTTTTTCTAAGGTATGCAACCGTATACACTATGTTTCCAGTCTTCTCCTTAGTATTGGACCAGGATGTGAAGCCTGAAATGGCGTTGTTATATCCAGAACTTTATAAGGATCTCACCAAGGTATGAATATACAAAGTGTTCACATATAAATTATATTCATTTTGACTCTAGTATGCCCAAAAATCATTGCAGGTTATTATACTCATCCTGTGGAGATGTTCCAGGTAAGGCGCACTCATAACTAGGCCGTCTGATTTCCAGGTGCTCTTTGTTGTTGTTATTAGGTGAAATAATATAATACAATACAATTTATGGTTGGTTTTCTAAGTTTAAAATTGTTTTAATTTTAGAAATAGAATTTTAAGGAGAAGTTAGCCTCTTTTTGATCACTTTAGGTAGAACTGGATAATCTCTTTTGATACAGCAAACAGCCAAGGTAGTATGACAGCCAGACATTTTTAAAGATCTATGGTGGTCTGTTTTTTCAGTATTTGCTCCATTAACAGGTTCTTTGTTCATAACCCAACTTCTGTTTGTGTATAGTTTTCATACCCTGCTTTATTTAGTGTGCAATTGTGCATCATAATTATTCTCGACTGTTCTGGTAAACAAGACCCATTTCAAATATCTCAGGCACAAAAGAGCTCTTAAAACTAAATGATTTTAAAAAACACTTATCAAATGTACTCAACTAGCTATACTCTCAGTGCTTTCATTTGGTGAGAAGCCACACTGCTTTAGGATGACCAGATGTCCCGATTGTATAGGGACAGTCCCAAGTTTTGGGGTCTTTTTCTTATATAGGTTCCTATTGCCCCCCATCTCCTGTCCTGATTTTTCACATTTGCTGTCTGGTCACCCTACACTGCTTTGTTACACAAAACTTTAGCATAATATTTAAAAAAGGTACACCTGGTTGCTGACATAAGATCCTGCTAAGCTTGCTCTTTGAGCCGTTGTACAGGCTATCCATGTTTAGAAATAGTTTCAGGACTTCTGTTCCTTAGGCCAAAGGAGATCATCGTGGCAACTCCCAAAATATCATCATCTCCTTGCAGATCAAACACCACCTGGATCAATCTCTAGCTAGGACCTTAAGATGGTGTGACTGGATATTCAGTTTGTCCATCACTGGCAATTTTACTATGCCTCCAAAGCTTTTGCCAACCATGTGATGGCTTGCTATGCAGCGGCATTCATTGGCACAAACACTTGGATGTGTATTTTGTGCTGGCTATGAAATCATTTGGATAATTGTGTTGAGTGGATTCTTGCACATACTCTGATGGTTTTGTCTGTTTGCCTCATTTGGTACCAGTATTCTAGGCAACTTACAAGGATAGTAAAAACTTACAAATAGTAAGTTACAAATTTTTACTATTTGTCATAAGCTGTATCAGGCCAAGGTAAAGTTTTTAGTCTCAGTCTAGAACAGGGGTCGGCATCCTTTCAGAAGTGGTGCGCCGAGTCTTTGTTTATTCACTCTAATTTAAGGTTTCACGTGCCAGTAATACATTTTAACGTTTTTAGAAGGTCTCTTTCTATAAGTCTATAATAGTTATAATTTATATATATATTTAGTTATATAACTATAACATATAACTAAACTATTGTTGCATATAAAGGTTTTTTAAATGTTTAAGAAGTTTCATTTAAAATTAAATTAAAATCCACCCTCAGACTGGTGGCCAGGACCCGGGCAGTGTGAGTGCCACTGAAAAACAGCTCACGTGCTGCTTTTGGCACGTGTGCCATAGGTTGCCAACCCCTGGGCTAGATCAACAGAATGGGTTAATCCATCACTGTCTGTGGCTATGCTGTTTTGAAATCCATTTCTTTGCTGAGTGCAGATTCACATCTGTGCGGGTGTGATTGGCTCTTTCATAGACAGAAACAGATGTTATCTTATGCCCGCGTATATTTTCAGTGCTTGCACTTTCTTCAAAGCCCTAATGAGTTTCATAAATCCATTCATAGGATGCATGAAACATATGCATATACACATGGCAAACAAAATTATGTTCTTTGATATATACATGTGTAAGCCAATTAATTTTGATTGGGACCGTGATTTGTTTACTGCCACAGGAAGACATAAATTATTGGGTAAGGAAATAATCTATAGAAACTTTTAAAGTCGTAAGCTCTCAGTGTATTAATGAGTAAAAATGGGCATTGTGTCTTAGCAAATGGCTACCTGGCATTTAAAGGAATATGCAGTGTTGTAGCCCTGTCACTGCCAGAATATTAGAGGCAAAGTGTGTGAGGTAATACCTTTAATTGATTGGACCAACTTCTGTTGGTGGGAGAGACAAGCTTTCTAGCAACACAGAGCTCCTCTTCAGAACTGGGAAAGATTCTCAGACCTGAAGAAAAGCAGTCTGTGTTGCTGGAAAGCTTCTCTCTCCCACCAACAGAAGTTGGTCCAGTAAAAGATATTACCTTACCCTTGTTGTCTATTTAATGGGATGGTTAGCGTATACTTGACTAGATTAATTATGGTGGTGTTTGGTATCTTTGAGACTCAGGCTTGCAGTTCCCTCATGTATACGTCAGAATTGACAGATATAACTCCTCCCCAAAAAATTTAAAAGCAAACCAAGTAACAATTTTAGTATAACGAAAGTCTTTCTAAAAGAACCAATAAAAATGAAATGTAAAATGCAGGTTTGCTATTTAAATTCTACAATAGTTTCCCCAGTTTTGGCCAAAAATTGTAAGTTTTCCATACAAATTTGAAACTAATCCTGGAGAGTCACATACAACAAAAACTTCGCAGCCCATGTCACATGTAAAATTTTATCTGTGTAGTTTTAAAATTAGCATTTGCCTTTGAAAGAGTAACTCTAATGAACATCTAGCTACGCTGAAAATCTACAAATCAAGTAGATTTTTCTACTGTACTGAACTAACCTGTCTTACTTGTTTCCTCTAGGGAAGATCTTTGTCATTTAAAACCTTCCTCATCTGGGTTTTAATCAGTATTTATCAAGGTAAGAGAGATCCCTAATTTTACTGGGCTAAAGATTTTTTTGTCTACTGTTTTAACAATATTGTTTTTCAGCTCCAGGTTAAATTCCCAAAGCTTAAAATTTCATCCACAGTTATATATATTGCTTTCTGTTTATCTCGTAAATCGATATTCTAGCAATCTACCAGACCTATGCAGGATGCAATGTGGATTGGTATTTTTATTGATGTATTTTTGCCTAAAAACTGACCTGTTTTTAATTAAATGCTAATCCAAAAAAATTTAACAAGTGTTTATCATATTGCATACACTCCACAGTAGTTTTCTTTCACTGAATGACGGAAGTACGGTTTAAGAAATCTGAATTATGTAATCAGTTAAGAGTAATTAACCTCATTTTGTCTACTGCTACAAATAAATAAGAGATTGTTGAAAAAGTAATTAATGGTTGATCAGATACATTACACTGAAATGTGTTTAATGTTCTAATAGTCATATTTTAACTTTTTACCTTTTTTTTATTCTTTTGTTTTACACACAGAATGCAAAGTAAAAGTTAGTGTTGTTCTTATATAAGAGATTACCGGAGAAAGTTTTCATGATAACTGATACATTTGCAACATGCATTTGTAAAGATGAATGACCCAAAATATATAGTTACAGCTTGTTAATGTTGTGTTCCTTTTCTAGGTGGCATTCTGATGTATGGAGCCCTTCTCCTTTTTGAATCTGAGTTTGTACATGTTGTTGCAATTTCTTTTACTGCCCTGATCTTGACTGAACTCTTGATGGTTGCACTGACCATACGAACATGGCACTGGTTAATGGTGGTGGCTGAATTCTTCAGTCTCGGCTGCTATGTGGCCTCTCTTGCATTCCTAAATGAATATTTTGGTGAGTAGCGGTAGGAAATCTTTGCCTGCAAAAGTACACTTTTTAATATACAATTCTTTGTAATCTTTTTCTCATGTTAGTTGCATGTTACTCATGCAAATATGAGTAATATTACACTTTGTGAAACAGCTTCATTCTGTAGACTATGACTTTACATATAAGTTAAAGACATTTTTCATGATGAACTCTAAAATGCTGTATCATTTGTTTCTCTTTAGGATTTGTAACAGATTTTTATATAGGTTATGTGAAAAAATTTATTCAAGACACATACGCTTTTTTCACTCTGTGCTTCGTTTCAGTGACAAAAATTCAAACTGCTCATTATCTTGAATCATCTTTGACTAGTTATTAGACATACAGTACTGAAATTGGATGTAATTTAATGAAAAAACATTTAAAGAGCCAAAGAACTAGAGCCAAGACTCAGACCCAAATGCCTACTCTGCAATTTTATAGCTCCACAGCCTGAGAGCCCGGATCTGATCTCTAAGGCTTGATCTCGTGGGGTTTTTATTGCACTATGGACATACTCTTAGTGCAGGTCTACATTTAAAAAGCTGCAGCGATGTCCAATATAAATTCAGTGCTAGCCACACTGCTAGCCACACTTGTGGTTTTGAATTTTTCTCATTAGCCACATTATAAAAAAGCCACATACATTAACCACAATTCAATAGCCTATTAGCCATGTGTGGCTAGTGGCGAACGTATTTGACACTGCTGCTCTGATAGTAGATAAAATACATTTGAATGTAATGTAAGTAATATTCAAGTCTATTTGATAAGGTGGCAAAAACAGTCCAAAAAGACATGCCCAGTTTAAATCATAATTTTTCATACAGTGAATAAAAATATTTAACTAGGGACTAGGGAAATGTCCAGAAAAATATTACTACTGGCCAAAGCCTGGTACAGTGAAGGTCGGCAATATTCCGTGTTCTCCATACATCATCTTCCTGTGCAATTTAGATACAACCTACAATGGACTTCTCTTAATTTCAGTATGTTGTAATGGGCATTGCTGTTGCTAGGCATTTTCCAAACCTGAGAGTCCTTCCCCTAAAGCCTTTGCAATCAAATACTGACAAATGACTAAAACAGTATCAATTAGATCATTTGAGACCTAAACCAGATATGAAGGTCAGACTAGTGTAATAAGAAGGCATTTTGTCCATATGTGTGGCAGGTTATCCAGTACTAGGACTTTGTGTAGAGCTGAAGGTTTATTCTGTTGGTTCCTGCAGAAGCCAGTCCAAATGAGTCTCATTAGATCCAATCCAAGAGCATAAAAGAGTTTGTGTATCACTAAATTAGAAGGAATTAGTGTGAAACAGGAGACTTTGTAGGAAAATCCTTAACTGCCAAATTCAGAAGAAACTCAGGCTAAGATTTATTTTTTGTTAAATTAAATTACAACTTGCCATACCTTGTCTCGTGGTCCTTTGCCATCTAATACTCCTCAGAGAATTTTGTGCCAAAAAAAAAAAAAAAAAAAATTCTGTGCGCGACAATTTTTTAAAATTCATACTTAGTCAATAAATAAATGTGGAGGCTCCAGCATGGCAGTGGGAAGCACAGGCCACTGGCTGCACAGAGGTGGGAGATCACCCTGCAGCCTTCCTCCCGCAACCAGACACAGACTCAGCGGTGAGGCTGCACGGGACCCTGACCCAGCGCAAGGGCCAGGCCTGCCCTAGAAATACCCTGGGGCCCTGTCCGTCCATGCCAGGCACACCAAGATAGCAACCAAGAGGGACAGAGTCTCACAACACACCCAGCCCTGGCCCCCGATCCAGGTGTGGAGTAAGCAGGCTCATCCTGGCAGGATCCAAGTGTGAAGGGGCTTAGTGTGAGGGGATCCAGGGATGGGGTAAGAGGGTTCTATATGAAACAGTCTGGGTGTGGGCAGCTTGGTGGGGAAGCTGGATGCACAGGAGCTCATTGGGGGTTCTGGGTGCAGAGGGAAGGGGCTCGGCAGGCGTCTAAATACAGGGTGGATGAGGTTTGGCATGGGAGTCTGGGTGCAGAGGGCTCTGGATGCAGGGGAAGCTCTTCGGGGGAAGGTCTGGGTACAGGGAAGCTCTGGATGCAGGGGATGAGGCTCAGCAAGTAGGATTTTGGGTGCAGGACTTCTGGGGGATTCTCGGTGCAGGACAGTGAAGCTTGATGGGAATGGTCTGGGGATGGGCCAGTCCAGATTCATGGGGGTTGGGCAGATGGGGAGTAGCTCCCCAAACAGTGACTCCTTTCTCTGCGGAGAAGGTTTCTGAGGGTAGATCTTTCCCGGACCCAGCCACTCCTTGCAGGGGAAGAGCAAGTCCCTTCCTCCCCAGCCCATCCAGGACTAGCAGGTGAGCCTAGAACAGGGTAGGAGCCACCAGCTGTGGCGTCCACAGCCCCTGCCACTTCCCCTCCACAGTGATTTACCTCTCTGCCAGCTGCTCCAGGTGCCCAAAATGACATGCTTACACTGCTGGGACAAGGCATGTGACCACTCTTATGGCTTCTCTTTGGTTCCTTGTCAGAGTGTCATTTTTCTGCAGGGAATCAAAGAAATCTCTGGGGGACAGGAATTCAAGGAATAATCTAGAAAAATGCCCACTAGAATCCTCCTGCTATATAAAGCATATTTTTATGTGAAAATGCACACTCATTTTTAAAGTACTGTTTTCTAAAATACAACTGTGTTAGATGTGCTCAGTTTACAGGATAAAGGGGGCTACAGGGTGGGAAAATTGAATTACATATCCTGCAAACCTCACCTAGGATCTGAGAATCAGTCTTTTCCTTCTTATTATGATTTAAAACAAAAAAGATTTTGCAGGTCAGATTATTCCATCGGTGACATTTGTATAATTTGGTTAGCCCTTTGTGTGATTTCACAGGTGTAATCAACAGGAATTTTGAATAGAACCCAGCTCCTTCTGTCTTAACGGCATTGGCTCTGAAGTGCTAACAGGAGTAAATGTCACTAAAAGCTTATTTTCTTCAGGCAAGTCAGCTGATATCTGTCTCTCCTAAGGTTTTCTGTAGCCAAAACTGAATACACACAGGAAACAGATCTATTTAGTCAGAAGCTGCCATTTTTACACTTTCACTTCTCAAAGTAAAATCTTACTTTAAGTATTAACTAGTTGATTCTGGGTCTTATAAAACTATGTTCTTTCTTTCTGTCTCTCAGATCCCCACACATTATCCTCTAGATATTGTGCAAATATTGTAGCAATGATACTTTGTATCAATATCCTTTGAAAAAGCTCCACACCCTGCTTTTGGGTACTCTTGATACTTCCTAGATGTCAGGAGAGGTTCATTTTAATTATGCCACCATGAACATATTGAGTTTGACATTTCTACTCTGTATCCTTCTGGATCTTCCCTTACTGGACTTTCTCTTTGTGGGCAGAGGCTTTAAATACAAGGTAGGTGGGTTGGCTACTGAAGCTCCACAGAAGGACTGAACATGGCATGAGGGCAATGAGAATAGACACATCTGGAACTTTTGGTCAAATGGCCATAACTATTCAACACCAAGAAAGCATTTATTTCTGTCACAGTTCAGGGAAACTGCACCTATATTCCCCTTCTATGATCCCTTGAGGGCACCCACTCTAGGCTCCTGTCTCCTCAACCATCACCTCTCTTAGCTGGAGACCCACATGTCTTTCCCTCCTGACCACGATTTTTCCAGGCTGCACAATTCCCTGCCTATAGTCAGTCAGAAAATTAAGTTTTTGGATAACACGTTCAGATAAACTATGTCCCCTCTATTTTGTATGAATAAGAACTTTTAACTGAATTTATAAAGGTTTATATATATATATATTTCTTTTGAATGAGCATGTTTAACTCTCAAAAGTAATAAAAATCACAAACTTGGCAACATATGAACATTGGAAAGATAAAAACTAAAAATATTTGACTCTGTTCTTCTGTTCTAACTTAGGCAAGTTACTCATTGATGATGAGTGTAGTATTGGGCTCATTATGCACATCTCTGTGAAATACAGTGTACAGACTTGTAGGGTATTTAGGCAGACTTGACACTAAATCCTGTATATTTTGCAAGGGGCATAGTTTGACTAATAATGAGTAGACTTACCAGCACATTAACATTTCTCATGCTGCATCTTTCTGAAGTGAATTTGAACTCAGTTTTAAACTTGTAAACTTCATTTGACTGTTGATATAATAATTTACACTTTTGAGTTTCGTCTAGTGATATAACTTGGAGGAAACTGTTTGGCTACTTGTGTTATTAAAATATGCTTAATTTTAGAATATACTAAACTTTTCAAAATGCCATATCGTTTCAACTGTATTTCATAGCATAAAATTATTCAGATTATTCTGATTAACACCACTTATATTTCCAATTTCTCTTACCTATTTCATTTTGTATTGCTAACCTTTTCTAATTTCTTTGTTTTTCTATAAATCTGTCCCTTTCTTATTTCCTTTCTTTGTGACAGGTATAGGCAGAGTGTCTTTTGGAGCTTTCTTAGGTAGGTAGAGTTATAATTTCCTCAAATATAAAAAACACAGTAGAGAAACAAAGCCAAACTCACGTAAAAAAGACATTGCTGTTTCTAGTGTTCATGGGTGAATAAACTATGGCTTCTTTTATATGCCCATGTAAGTTAACAGTGTGTTTTCCAAGATACCTGGCGTTGTGGCCTTTGAATATTACTAGAATATAATCTGAATTTTACAAATATAACTAAGATTTCTGTAGCAGTTTCAAAATCACAGAAGACTAGAAGAGAGATGTCTTGCATTGCTGAATTAATAGGAATTATGTAAACCCTATCTCTTCCAATAATTGAGGACCAAAGTAATTTAATTCTCTTGACTTGATCTTCATTTCTATAACCAACATCTCTGATGACACACAGCTTGCTGCTATTTATACAAATGGTGATGTCATCAAATGCTGTGTTTTCTCCTGTGAATATTCTCTGTTTTTTGGCTAATTTTCATGTCTATAGTAGGGCGACTGTTGGGTCTAACTGTCTAGTTCACAGAACATGAATCAAAAAGTGGAAGGACTGGTGCAAAATATTAAAATTTTTGAATCTGAATTTGGATTATGTTTTGGGGAAGACATTGTAAGAACAAGAGTAACCACATGAAAATGAAAAAATTATCCTAACCCTGAAAAGGATTAGAGAGTTTGATTTTTTTTTCTTAGTGATAATTTGTTCTAAACCCAAGCAAAACTTATGGAAATGTCAAGTAGTCATCAACAGCAAAAATTTTCTGTACCAGAGAAGCAAGACATACAAGAGTCTATCACTTCGTACATTGCAAATATTCTGATTCTTAGGTGAGAGCTTCATCCTCACTCCTGCCACTTTACTGTGAGTAAAAGGACTGGAGTGACATAAACGGGCCCTAAAACTTCTATATATGCCCCAAATTGATTAAATAGTATTAACAAATAATGATGATGAAGAAGAACACTTAGAACTTACAATTGTATGCCTGATTTAGTAGTGTTAATTATAGCACAGTCTTGGATAATAGCATGTGAAAACAATTTATAACTATTTAATGTCTTTTCAGCAGAGAAGTCCAACCATCTACACTACCACCTCTAATAGCTTATTTTCTCTTTTTTATTTCTACAGATGTTGCCTTTATCACGACTGTGACCTTCCTGTGGAAAGTGTCAGCTATCACTGTTGTAAGCTGTCTTCCACTTTACATTCTCAAGTACTTGAAGCGTAAATTTTCTCCTCCGAGTTACTCCAAGCTTACCTCGTAAAAGTGATTGTATTCCTACAGTTTTTTTCACCCATGCCACTCCGAGAATTACTTAAGGTCACAAACTGTGCTTCAAGTGACAACATATTTGGGTTGGGCTCATGAAAGAAAAACTAAAAAAAAAAAATGGAGCAAACAGAGCACAAAAAGGAGGAGGGAACATCTGAGAGGTAACACAGAGACCTACACTCTACTGATAATATCAAAAGTAAAATAAACTTCATTTTCTTCATGTTGATTTTTTTACTTTTTTTTCAATTGCTACAAGTAGAAAATAAACTGAATTTATCTTTGAGTTGACAATGCTTCTGAATGATTTAATCGCTACTATAAAGGATTTTTTTCCTACTGCACTGTTCTCCAACAAGTTGAACTGGAAGCTTATTTAATAGTAAATAATTTCTGAAAAGATTCAAATTACTTCCTTGTTGCTTCTCTGTAGGAACATTCACTCCCACTTACATACAGTATAAAAAACCTAGATAACGTAAATGCCATTGTCCGTATTTGCTGCTATATATTACTCATCCTCAAACATTGATAATATGCACTATTTGAATGATGTATAGATGTCTGCATAGCACAGTTTTACTTTAGGAGCTGTTGTCCTCTTTTCTCTCTCCATTCCTAGCATCAGTAAATATTAACAGATATGTGAATTCTGTTGCATTGACAGCTGTTCTTTAAATGCACATGGAGGCCAAATTGCACAAAATCTGTAAAAAATCTCTGTATATAATTCCATTGCACCTACTGATTTGTACAGAATATCCGACATTGCTGTTCAGTAAATATGTTTTAAAAGTTCTTATCCAGTTTATATATGTAAAATTGCAAATAGATTGTGTCAAGTTACATTTCTATTTATCAGAAGTCCAGTAAACATTGTATTAGCCAATATGTTTAAATTGCCTTGTAATCTGTTTACTTAAGTTACTCAGGTAAAAAGAGAGAAGATTAACAACTTAATGTTGCAGTAGAAAAATCCATCATCTTCCAGCAGACATCTCTTGTTTTTTTATGAACCAGGTTGTTGGGTACAAAACTTGAAGAAGAAAAAAAAAAAGAGGCACACATCCTCAGCTGCTGTAAATTAAAATAGTCCCTTCAACTTCAGTGGAGCTGTGACAATTTAAGTCTGCCGAGGGTCTGCCCCAGAAAGTGATATTCTCTACGATGATATAGTTCGAAGGGTCTACATTGTATGTACTGTATTGGGATATTGCATATATGTTATTTTTATTTCCCGTTGTGTAGAAGTTTCCCCTTTCAAGAAATATGTGTAACAGATTATTTGGCATAGTCTTTCAACTGCTGAAGGAAAAATCCTAGCTAATCCATTCTTCTCTGTTAATGAGATTTATTTGTACATTTTTAAAAATACCTAATATTGATCTCATTTTATCATAGATGTTTTGTTTCACTATATGTCTTTTCAACATAAATCCTTTAGAGTCTAATAATATGCCCCTTGAGTCCTAATTATTATATTGTATGCCTGAAACTTTTGAGATGAATAACCTAACCACTTCCAGAAAATGAGACTGTTGCAGAGCTATTTGGGCTGCACTTCACTCCATTTGGTTTGTTTTTGGCGGGTATTTTTTATTCATAACAGCTATTATCTGCTTTTTATTTTTCAAAATTTGCATTCTTCATTATAAAAGCAATAAAGCCTAATTTCTACCAAATATTATTGATATTTGTATTAAACTTTGTAGTAGTGTTTCTTTTAAGTGCATAAGCATTAGAGTCATCAAAATAGTTTGCTGGGGTCTTATGAAAAATCATTTCTGTGTATCTCCACAAGATGTCACTCTTTTTATACTAGCAGAAACCTTTTCTCATTTTATGCTGAGATTGCCAAACTATTCTGTTAGTTTAGTTTAAATGGTGATATTTAAGTTAGTTAAATATGGCTTTATTTTGTTGTTGATTTGCTTTAATTTCACTTTTCCTCCAATAAAGCATCAGATTATTTTGGACCATTGGGTGCACATAAACAATTTGAATTAATCAACAAATTATTAGCAAAGAGTAGTCCGCAATATACAGCCACTGTTAAACTATAATGATGACTTTTATGTGAGCAGTCACATAAAGTAAAATTGAATAGGTAAGCAAAAGCTTATACATGGTTGGTCATCTTGTTTCTCTCTGTTATATATGCACACAACTTTGCTGTGGGGTAGAAAATTAAATAAAATCCTAAATCTAACTGGTTAGATGCAAGGAAAAGTATTATCTTAAGGCAGCTAAATTATATACATGTGCATTTGAATGTATTGTGTACATAGTCAAAATCTTGAATGTTAAAACTGCGATGTTAATATGATAGTAGCTATATATAGAAACAAAATGCAGACAAACTGAAATACATTCTATAGAAAGTGAAAGGTTTGATCATTTCACAGTGTGTTCTCCCAACACAAGCAGTTCATTAGGTACAGAATTGTTTCACTCCAGAGTAAGGTTTACAAATGCTATTTACTTTTTTCATCATGCACCAGTTACATGAGAACACACCATCACAGCCTAATTTCTTCTCTAATGTGGTGGGTATTTTCATGCATATCAAATTGCCCTCTCTGTGTCAGAACTTAGTTACCCTAACTCAGGGGTGGACAAACTACACTCGCAGGCCACATCTGGCCCGCAAGCTAATTTTTCCTGGCCCCCCGAGCTCCCAGCTGAAGAGGATACCCCTGATCCCTCCCCTGCTGTCCTCCAATCCCCCACCTTCCCCACTCTCCTGGAGTTTCAGCAGGCCACGTCCAGGAGGGCCCTGCACAACGCTGCAGCCGCGTGGATCCAACGGGGCCTGAGCTACCTCTGGGAGCGGCGTGGTAAGGGGGTGGGGCTGCGAGCTCAGATGGGCCAAGCGGCAGAGCTCAGGCCCTGCCGGAGCCACACCGCTGCAGCTCTGTTCAGGGCCGCTCCTGGATGCGATGCACTGAGGGTCCAGGAGAGGGGGGAGGCGGGTGTAAGCGGCATGGTAGAGGGATGGAGGGGTATTAGATAAGGGGCAGAGAGTCTCAAGGGACAGGGAGTGAGGGAGGTTGGATGGGGCAGAGGCACTGGGAGAGTGGTCAGGGGACGTGGAATGAGGGGATTGGATAGGGTGGGGTAGTTCTGGGGGGCTGTCAGGAGGCAGGGGGGTAAATAGGGTCGGGGCAGTCAGGGGATGTCAGGAGATAGAGAGCAGGGGGGGTTGGGTAGGGGGTGGGGTCCTGGGGAGGTGGTTGGGATGGGTTTTGGGAGAGGGCATTCAGGGGACAAGGAGCAGGATGCATTGGGTATTCTGAAGGGGGCAGTCAGGGGCAGGAAGTGGGTAAGGGTTGGATAGCAGGCGAGGCTTCCCTACCTGGCCCTCCGTACAATTTTGGAACCTCGATGTGGCCCTCAGGCTAAAAAGTTTGCCCACACCTTCCTTAACTTAACCTCAGTTTCCTTTGGGTTGTTCTACTCTGAGGTCCACATCAAAAGACGAAAAGGTATGTTACAATGCTTTAAAAAAATGTTAATATACTATGAAATTTAGTACAAAGTGAATAAAACAGTGCAGCATTCCCTGACTCTGCAAACAATTTTTCAGATTTAAAGCTGAAAATTAAAGCTGACAGCAGAATGAGTGGTAACACCTTCAGTATGTGATTGAATAAAATATTTCTTGAGAATTTGATTCTGTTCTTAGTTTCCATCAGTATACATTAGGAACAGATTGACTGACTACTCCAGTGTATGTAAGAGCAGAGCTGGGCCCTGAATCTGTAAATGTATCCACCTTAAGACATGAGAAGGACCATCAGTGTTAAGTAAATGCTAATTTTTCCTTCATTAGCTTCTACATCCAATATGATAAAGGTGGAATTTTGAAAATAAGTAGTGATACACTTTTGAACATCAGGAGGTGGGGTAAAAGAGAGCTGGGCAAGGCGTGACTAGGATGGAGCCAGTAACAAAAGTCATGCTCTCCTATTTACCCAGTAATTATGACAAATCTTGAAAACCAAACCTGGCTGAGTCTGCTCCGTATTTAGATGTGAGAGCTCAAAGAAAAGCACAGGTGCTGCAGGAAGTGTTTCACTTGTATTTGTTATGTTTCCTTCAAAGTCACTGTTCTTCTTCAAGTGATTGTCTGTGTGGACTGCACTCCTGCTGTGTGAAATCACATTCTTTTGTCATGTCCATGGGAGCCATGCCTAGGCCTCTGTACACCTCCACCCAAAGCATAAACGGCGGAGTGGGCCTAGTTATTCCTCAGTTTCTTCTTACCACCATTGGCAGAAAGACTGAGCCCTGAGGTGTCTGTTTACTCTGTGCACTATGCAATTGTCCTTAGCCTTGGATAATGAACAATTTTCTAGCTCTGAAGTAATTTTGTCTTGAGTTCCACAAGATCCATCCAGCAGCAGTGTGTGCACATCACCTCTCCATCCACGGCTGTACTGTATTCTCCCATCTCCTGATTTAGTTGGGGACTGGTCCTGCTTTGAGCAGGGGATTGGCCTAGATGGCCTTCTGAGATCCCTTCCAAGCCTGATATTCTAGGATTCTATGATCCTACAATGGCAAGATCCCTGAAGAGCTTCATGCATCTGTTTCCCTCAATTTGGGAGCTGTGCCCTCTTGGGATCTCAATATAGTACTAAGAGGGTTGCTGGGTACCTTGCTTGAGCTTGTAGAAACCTGTACTTTATATTACATTTTGGTGAAATCTCTCTTTCTGGTGTATAGTTATCACAGCTTGAAAGATAGTGAACATTCAGCTCATGACAGGTCTACCATATACTTTATATCAGAAGGACGGGTCACTCCTAGACCTCACACTAAGTTTCTGCCCAAGGTTGCCATATAAATCAATCCATTCACCTCCTTGGTTCTCTTCCTAAATCTCACTAAACCCTGGGGAAATCTAATCTTCATACACTTGCTGTAGTACGGGTGCTGTCCTTTTCTTCAAATTAAATCATTCTGGAAGACACATTATTTGTTGCCTTTGCTAGTAGAGTTAATGGGGCAAACTGTTCTCACAGAGGTTACGTATGAGTTTTTTCCAGATGAATAAGAATGTGGTGTGAGTTAGCCAAGTAAGATCAGCCTAGCCATATTAGAGCTCATTCCACTAGAGCTAAGGCAGTCTCTGTTGCCTCTTTGAGGAAAGTGTATATCCAAAATGTGTAGAGCACCTACAATTTTTCAGATTTAAAGCTGAAAATTAAAGTCATCTCACAAGCAAGAATCTGAAAGCAGAATGAGTGGTAACTCAGTCAGTACATGATTGAATAAAATATTTCCTGAGAATCTGATTCTGCTCTCAGTTTCCATCAATATACATTAGGAACAAATTATTTGACTACACCAGTGTATGTAAGAGCAGAGCTGGGCCCTGAACAAAAACAAGCCTGATTTAAAAAAACTTGAATGTTTAAATTCAAAAATTCATATGCTCGTTTTGTTAAAATATTCTGTGTGCTTTTGAAGAAAATAATCCAGAATACATATGTTGTTGTTTGTTACATAAAACAATTTAAATGTCTGTCTACTGATGGTCTCCTCCTGATACAGCTTTGGCAAGAAAATCTTCCAACTATTAATGATTAACCTGTTGAATTGGAGATAGTTCACCTCCCAATGACTTCATAAATAACTGATTCAGTTACCTTTGGTAAATGAAATAACCAAACCAAAATAAATTGTACATTTTTAGAATGGAGAGGGGTAACTAGTGATGTTCCCCAAGAGTCAGTCCTCAAACCAGTCCTATTCAACTTATTCATAAATGATCTGGAGAAAGGGGTAAACAGTGAAGTGGCAAAGTTTGCAGATGATACTAAACTGCTCATGATAGTTAAGACCAAAGCAGACTGTGAAGAACTTCAAAAAGATCTCACAAAACTAAGTGATTGGGCAACAAAATGGCAAATGATAATATGGATAAATGTAAAGTAATGCACATTGGAAAAAATAACCCCAGCTATACATACAATATGTTGGGGGCTAATTTAGCTACAACTAATCAAGAAAAGGATCTTGGAGTCACTGAGAATAGTTCTCTGAAGATGTCCACGGTACTGTGCAGTGACAATCAAAAAAGCAAACAAGATGTTAGGAATCATTTAAAAAGGGATAGAGAATCAGATGGAAAATATCTTATTGCCCTTATACAAATCCATGGTGCGCCCACATCTTGAATACTGCATACAGATGTAGTCTCCTCATCTCAAAAAGATATACTGGCATTAGAAAAGGTTTGGAGAAGGGTAACTAAAATGTTTAGGGGTTTGGAACAGGTCCCGTATCGGGAGATTAAAGAGGCTGGGACTTTCAGCTTGGAAAAGAGGAGATTAAGGGGGGATATGATAGAGTATATAAAATCATGAGTGGTGTGGAGAAAGTGAATAAGGAAAAGTTATTTACTTGTTCCCATGATATAAAAACTAGGGGCCACCAAATGAAATTAATGGGCAGCAGGTTTAAAACAAATAAAAGGAAATTCTTCACACAGCGCACAGTCAACATGTGGAACTCCTTGCCTGAGGAAGCTGTGAAGGCTAGGACTATAACAGGGTTTAAAAGAGAACTGGATAAATTTATGGACGTTAAGTCCATTAATGGCTGTTAGCCAGGATGGGTTAGGAATGGTGTCCCTAGCCTCTGTTTGTCAGAGGGGGGTGATGGATGGCGGGAGAGAGATCTCTTGATCATTACCTCTTAGGTTCACTCATTTTGGGGCACCTGGCATTGGCCACTGTTGGTAGACAGGATACTGGACTGGATGGACCTTTGGTCTGACCCATTATGGGCTTTCCTATGTTCTTAAACAATAATTCATTTTCTGATATAGCTGTAAACCTAATCTGAAAAGTTTTCAAAATTAATCACTTTATAAATGTCTGGTGTGTACCTTCTAAAAATGAAACCTACATCTATGTCTGAGTTGTGAAGAATATGTATTAAGGTTATAAGAACCAACAAGAATGCACTTTTATGGAGAAATCCATGATTAAATAGAGTCATTCTAACTAGCAATTTAAATCATGATTTAAATCAAATCCACCCTGCTCAAGAGTGGAATCTGCATGGACAACACATCTTGAAGAACCACAGCTACTGTAGGGCAAGGAATACTATATATATATATATAATGTTGATACAGAAGTCATCATTGTACATAGAAGGCCTGATTCTCCTCCCATACCACCAATTTTAATAATAATGGTGTAACCTCAGTGGAGTTTCTCCTTATTTACCCTGATGTAAGAAGAAGGAGAATCAGGATCACAGGCTGTATGAAGAACTTTGTGGAACGATCTCATATCTAGGCTGGGTAGTATAACTCACTTGAAAGTTAAAGATAATAAAAAAAGCCTTTCAATTCCCCACCCCCCAGGAAGAAAATCAGTACAAATGAACACAGGCAGCCCATATTGAACATTATATGTAAACAAAGAGAAGGCACAATATCTTTAATATGGTGTTAAACAGCTTAAGAGTTTCTTTTATAAACAAAACACACTCAAAACAAAATACTTCCCAATAAATATTAACTACTCAACAGATGCCCTCAGAAGGGTTAACAGCTGTTATTGTGAGTGGGAATTTGCTCAGCCCATTGCTAATGAAATCTTCCTTAAATAGGGAATCTCACTCAAATACCTATTTGCCACTCTATCAACCAAAAACATAGTTTAGATCAAAATATTCTACCACAAGGCAACATGGACTGATGCCTTGAATAGAATAAGGAAGCAAAGCTCTGCAATGATACATAGTCTCCGCTTCTACATAGTCTTTGGATCTTGACAAAGCGGAGATAAAATTGCAGCTAAGCATTCCCCTAGTTCCGATTCCACTTCCCCCTTCTCCCTCCTTGCATTCCTCTGGCAGTCTCAGGACACAAAACTGATGCATTAAACTGATGCACTTTTCTAGGAAGGTGCTGGTGCTTGGGAATGTGGGAGCTTTAGGTACTACTGCAGTACAAATCATTGAAATGTCACCACGCCAAAAAGAAGTGGTGCTCCTTTTAAATTGCTCTGCATGAAAAAATATTTGTGCCCTTTTGTTCTTGGAGTAACCAGCTACTGTATTTAGTATCACTGTTGCACCTGAAAGAAACGCTCCGGGGGGCTCTGGTCATGATGTTTCAGTAACTTTAAGTGAACAATTAAAGAGGCATTGTAAATTGTGTGCAGAACCATTTTCCATTGTTTCTCTGTAGCACATACTTGAGTTTCACCATTGTCTTATTGCATTTTGCTCCTAAGCATTGGCTTGCTCTTACAAAGCAAGCTCTGGAGGATAGACAACTCCCAGGCAATCACATCACAAGTCTGTTGCAAATTATTAATTTTTCCCATAATTTGGGTTGGGAATTTGTGATATTCCCTGACTGGGCTTTCCAACACATGGCTGGAGGGAAATACGTGTGGGACATAGCAGTGGCAGTCACCCATTTCCTATTTGGAGGGAAAACCTGGAGGTTATTTTACCACACTGTTACAGATTCCCATCTCTGAAAGATGGTTCTACCTATCTCAGATCAGCAGGGGAAGCTGAGCTACTGCCTTCTCTTAACATACCGTCACCCCCAGCAGCTGCCAGTCTGTATCCTTGTCAACTGCCTCTTCGGCCCACCTCCTCCCCTGCTTTGATAAGGTCTCCCAGGTATGTGATCCAGTATGAGGAATGTATATATGGGAGATGGCGGGGGGCACAGCATTGCCAGCTGATATAATATTTGGTGTTTTTCTTAAAGTCTCAGCTCCTAGACTCATGCAATTACAAGAGAACAACTTTC
The DNA here is from genome assembly GCA_007922305.1 of Dermatemys mawii. NCBI lineage: Eukaryota > Metazoa > Chordata > Testudines > Dermatemydidae > Dermatemys > Dermatemys mawii. Next base: position 34,721,039 of record ML677334.1, on the reverse strand, counting down.
ATTTTTCAAAAAGTACATTTCTAGCCCTTGTGATGCAGCGAAAAGCTTCAAAAGGGCTAAAGGGTCAAAACTTGAGACAAAGAGCAATTAATCCCCACATTTATCTTCTAAAATCCTGTGATATGGGGAGCCTGCCTCATGCTTTCTGAATGTGTAGGGATGAAATGTTGTGGGGGAGGTGCTGAAAGGCTGTGGGCACTGGAAAGGGACTGGAGCACTGAATGGTGGAGCTAAATGATAGGAAGAGCTGAGGGTTTAAATGTCTGAGGGAGTGGTTGATTCTGAGTAGTTAAGGGAGCTGAATGGTTGGGCTGAACTGAATAGCTGAATTTCTGAATGTATTGTAGGGTATATACAAGCTGGAGGCTCTTGGGGGTTTGGTGTGCTCTGGTAGTGCTGTTTAGGATTTTTTCAAGAGGAAAGACTGTGAGAACTCGTGGGAGAGAGAAAGACCAACCCCAAGAAGTGGGAACAAAGCCACTGAAGGGGAGACTCTCACTGGTAAAGGAAAGGAGGGGGAGAAAGAGAGAGACTTTGTAAGCTCTTGCAGGCAGGAGGCAGCTTTTTGTTCTGTGTTAGCACAACGCCTAGCATAATAAGGCCTTGGTCCATGACTGGGACTCCCTAGTCACTATGATAATGCGAATAGTCAGAATACAAATACATGGCTGGGGGAAGGAAGACTCTGGGGGTTAAGGCAGGAAGAAAGAAACAGCAGATACGGGTGAAGAAAAGATGTCAGGGGATGAGGAAATGGACCCTAAAAGGAGAAATGATGAAAGATAAGGGCATAACTAGAGAAGATAAAGAAACAGGAATGCCTAAGGAGGGAAGGAAGACGCCAGGATAGAGGTGCTGTGAGAGGGGGGAGGATAGAAAGAGGATGGTGAGGGGAAAAAGACCCAGGCAAAGGGGAGGATCAGTGATGGTTAGAAATGGGTGACAGAAATAGGAAAGATCAGGGACATGGAGGGAGGGAGAACAAGAACTTTCAGCAGAGGCAACAGATCAGCAGAGATAAAAGGAAAGAAAGGTGGATGAAAAAACCTGACATAAACCAACAAACAGTAAATAAGGGATTTGATTTATTGTTTCATACAAGGTTGAGCCCAAAACATTTACTAACATTTCACCCAGACATCATATGCTTCTGAATAACACCTAGAGCTTGTCTTCACTGCAGTGTTAGCTTGAGATATAACTCAACTGTTGCTCCCATCAACACACAAAAATCTCTAGCTCCCATTAAGTGGTACTGTAAGATCAGACTAGCTGGCCAGTCAGTGTATGTCTACTGTGACAAAGCTCCAACTTTGTACTTGTGGGTCCTGCGCTTCCTGGCAGATTTAGGGGCCTCAGAAATTCATCTAGGCTCCAGAGTGACCTCCCTTTCTCAGTATAATTGGCAAGAGTCACCGCCTAGTGAGTTACCTTCGTCACAGGCCAGTATGGAAGGTGGAAAAAGTGGGGAGCCCAGGCCCACCCTCTACTCCAGGCTCCAGCCCAGGGACCCTAATAGTATCAGCTAAGATGGCTGACCTTTTATCCACAAAACACAATACAATTCCCTGGGCTACTTCCCCACAGCAGTCCCTGCTTCTTCAAACTCCACTTCACCCTTACCTCAGGGCCTTCTTCCTTCTGGATGATATGTTGTCCACCATTCAGTCTCACCATCATCATCATCATCATCATCATCATCATCATCATCATCATCACCACCACCACCACCACCACCTCCTCCTGACACCCACAGCCCACCTGACTAACTGGGAGGTTTTTGTCTGATTTCAGCCAGTCCCTGATTGGCTTCAGGTGTCCCAATTAGGCTAGCTGTTTCTACTCCTTTCTAGAAGGTTCTTAATTGGCCCCAGGTGTCTTTATTGGCCTGGAGTAGCCTTTGTTTGGCTATCCAGGGAACAGGGATCTGCACATCCTGAGACTAATATACCTGCTTTCCAGCACTCTTCTATATCCTTCTGGTCTGACTCCGTCGCATTACTCAGCAGTGGGGGTGAGTGGGAGCCTCTACAGACAGGCGCTTGATGTGATCGAGCTAACACACTAAAAATAGCAGTGTGGACATTGTGGGAAGGGCTGTGGCACGGGTTAGCCACCCAAGTACAAGCCCTCTGGAAATCCTGGGTCCATATTGCTAATTTTAGTGCACTAGCTCAAAAGGATCTAGCATGTCTACCCAGGCCAGGAGGCATGTTCCAGCTGCAGTACAGACACTTGGCCAGGGCATGGGTTAAATCTTATATTGCATTCAAGCTAGCAATGCAGTGAGGACTCACCTCCTCTGTGCTGCTGTAACAGATACTGTCTGGGCAGCTTGACTGCTGTTCTGAGGTGTGGCCACTCTCACATGAGCTACACTAACTCAAGAGGAGGTAATTCTAGTTAACACTGCAGTGAAGCCCCAATTAGACACCTACAGAGTTGTCTCCCCCAGATGCTGGGGATGGAGACAGAGGGGAAGTGGACAGGGAGCCCAGTGTTCCCTATGTGCTGATTTTGGCATTTTAGATATTTTTCTCCATAGAGTTTCTATGTGCACTTGATGGGAGAGGTGAAAGGATACATCTGGGGTGGAGCTGAATACTGCCAAATTTTGTGCAGCTCCATGTATGATACTGTGGCAAAATAATTGATTTGCATATTTACATGGATTTTGAGCACTGCCGTAAGTGTAGGTTTGGAAAATGCTGTGTGGATTTAGTATTGAAGAAAGGCATTGGATGGAGACTGCATTTCCCTGACAGGGCTTCTCCCACGCAGTGAGAGTAAGTATGGAGAGATGGGGCTGGGGGCGTGAGCTTGTGGGAAGCCAGTGGAAGTGTGGGGGAGCAGGGCCTGTGTGTGGGAGCAGGGCCTGGGGCAGAGCCAGGGATTGAGCAGTGAGCTCTTGGAAAGTTGGCACCTGTAGCCCTAGCCCCGGAGTCGATGCCTATACAAGGAGCTGCACAGTAACTTCTGAAGAGCTGCATGTGGCTCTGGAGCCACAGGTTGGCCACTCCTGACTTAGGTGTTATTAATGCCTGTTCCCCTGTTCTGTTCTCTCATCAGTGCTAGGTTGGCCACTCACACATTCCTGGGATACCTGGCAGTCTGGTACTTCTGTGAATGGCCTGGGCCATTCTCTGACCCTGCCAGCGTGACCTGGCACGTGAAGTCACGCAGCACAGGAAAGCACTGTTTTTAAGAGCGGCCCCCCAGTGTGACCTCTCATGCACAGCGTCTGCAAGGTCCTGCCAGCAGGGAAAAGGCAGGGCACTCTTAAAAACAGCATTCCCCCTTCGACACCAGACAGAACCACGGCTAGTTTTGTCTCAATACCAGCTGAGGGACAAACCACCAGAAAGCAAACGGTCTGGTTCAAATGGCCTTTCTAACTAGTGCCAGCTTCCCACAGCCGCTCCTGCTCCCTCGGGTAACTCCTGTCCCCACCTTTCCCATGAGCAGCCTCTCACCTTTTCCCCACAGTCTCCTCTTTTGCTCCTCTTCTCCCGCAGTTGCTCAACAGATCCCGTTTCTTTTCCATAGCTCCTGCTTCTCCCCCTCCTCTCCTCACAGCTACTTGTTTCCCACCTCCCTGTCCTCCTAGTCCCTCACTCCCAATCCCCTGCTGGGGCATGGACCCTGACACAGCAGCCACTTATTCTCTCTGCTGGGTGCCATGTGCCTGGGAGGACCAGGGAGTAGGGAGGTAGAGAGGCTACCTGCATGTGTGAGTATCATGCCCTTGCCATTCTAGGACAGTGCAGCAGATCCTAAGCTACCATTTGCAGGTTCTCGTCCCCCTCCTCCAAAATTCCAGCTCAGGAGAGGACTGGCTTTTTTTGGCATCAGCGTTTTACTTTGAAATGTTTTAAAGACTTTTATAATACAGGGAATAGTGTTTAAAAATATGCTGACAGAGGACACACCAGATCTTAATAGTGGATCCCCATGTGAGCATGGCTAGTTACAGCCCTGTGAGACTCCTTTGTGTAATTTTTTATATGATGATTGGATACACGATCTGACATGAACTGGGGATTTGTATATGGATCAGAACTTCCCATCCATCTGTAGGGAAGGAATGAGTAATGGGCATTATAGAAATGGGCTCCAAAGTGCAGGTGTATAGATCCAAGGGTCCAGTTTGGGCCTGGCCCATCTATACTAAATATCTGCTAGTCACGAAGTGAAATGGTTGTACCTATCCCATGTAAAATTAATATATTTGGAAATAATAACTGAAAAACATTTCCTCACTTACTGAGCTGCCAGAACTTTAGTTCAATGCCCTGTTCCTTCTGCTGCTAATACCTTGTGTGTGTTTGTGGTGCCACCAACTCTACCAAAAGGGACATAAAACCTAGAACTGAGATCTTGGCGAGGAAGAAGACATTTTTTTAAAATACATTCATTAAAAAAGTAGATTGAATTTGTAATTTTAAGGCTACACATATTCTCTGAAAGTTAGAGAAACAGAAATACTGAAAAAACGTATCAACATTTTAAATTGAGTGTTTCCAACACTTAGAGACAAAAACAACTTTGAAGTGTGCAGGTGTAAATAGGCTTATTTTTTTCAGCCAGCTCTAGTAACAAGCCTTTCCCCTGATGAGGAAAGCTTGTTACTGAAGTGATGAGCCCTATGCAAGCAGAGACTACCCCTATTGTACTCCAAGAGCACTGACAGGGTACACACTGACTTAACCATAAGGCAGCAATGTTAAACAGAAACCCTGCAAATTTTCCCCTGTGGTAGAATGTTATTCTATGCATGTTTCCATGTTACCTGCTAAATAGTAATTGTTTGAATTTGTCCTAAGTGCTTGTTATGTGCAGTGAACATTATAGGATCAATAGACATGGATGCAAGTAGGCCGTAGTTGAAGAACATCTATTGCTAAACTAATAATCAAGTCCTGTATAAACTGAGTTGTGATGCTGGAATGGAAGAAGGACAGAGAAAAATAAGCTATCCAGATGTGGCCAGAAGCAGATTTCTTTTGTCAGAGAGTGGGAGAAGAGCCAAATAGCTAGTCACACAACCACACCACTAGCCTACCATCTGTCCAAAAGCAATTACTTGGAAATGGCAGGTGAGTCGGGCAGAAAGAGGTTATACCTCAGCTGTAATGCAGAGCCAGCCATACATAGTCACTGATCTAGTACTCAGTGATCTGCGAGTCTCTCTTCCTGACGCAGAAGTAACTCATTCTGCCATTGAAGACAGATGAACAAAATGAGTAGTGGAGCTCACAGGTCGGGAATGGAAGGAAGGTTTCTTAAAGGAAAGTCTGTCGTGCTGGCAGCTACCTCAGGATATGGGAGATGTGCTGAGAGACGTTGCAGGCGCAGTTCCAGGAAGACTCTGGCTGTCCACAGGAAACACGCGAGGGATGAAAGAGTGGTGCACAAAACACATGCTGCTAGATCGATTTAGTTCTATAAACAAAACTAACACGAAATCAAAGTGCAGAGAAAAACATAAATCTTGCAATAACTATAGGCCAGAGTCACTCTCTGGTACTTCCTGCTTCACCTCTACCATCATGAAAGGGTAGGATCCTGGTATTTGAAGGTCTCAGACCCTGTGACTAAGGGACTTTTTGATGCCAATTGACAGAGAGAACAGCGGATGCATAAAGTTTTACAGGGATGCCCTGGCTTAGGGGGAATAATTCACCAAATATGAGGTGAGTGAGATCTCTATCAAAAGCCCACTGGTCGTTATAATCACTGCAAAAGGTATGTACAATAGTTTGTTTAAGGCATTATGTGTCTGTGCTGCAAATTATATTCTTAAGGTACGTGAGTTAAGGCAGGTCACCAGAAGGTAACACACATGATCCTGTCAGGAAGGAGGGAAGAGACACTTATCTCTTTCTAGCTGGTAATGTGAGTGTTGTCCGCTTCATAATGGAGGTCTGTTTGCATTACTGAGCCTGATGCTAGTGAAGAGATTGAAAAATCACAGGAGAACAAAACTGCAGGAAAAACACAAAATGGGGGAAGGTATTCTGGTTTTGAGCAAAGAAATGGATTTCAGGGTATAACTGGGGGTGCTGAGGTATACGCTGGATTCTTCACCAAGAATACTACCTGTCAATGTGTTCCCTCTTGAAAAAAAAATGGAAGGTCACAGCCAGGCTGGCTGGAAAATGCTGCAAAACCTTAGGGAGAGCTAAACTTCATTAGACAAGAACATATCACTAATTAAGTCTAGGCTCTAGAGTGCATGTTATTTTATTTTACATGTAACTTTTTTTTTTACAATATCTGGTACTTCTTGAATCTCTCTGTTAAATTAACTTGTACTTGTTTTCACTATAAACCCAGAGGTGGCCAACCTGTGACTCCAGAGCCACATGCAGCTCTTCAGAGGTTAATACGTGGTTCCTTGCATAGACGCTGACTCTGGGGCTGGAGCTATAGTCATTAACTTTCCAATGTGCCAGAGGGTGCTCACTGCTTCACTCCCTGCTCTGCCTCAGGCCCTGCCCCCACTCCACCCCTTCCCCCAAGGCCCCTGCCATGCATATTTGTCATGAAGATGTGACCTACCCCTTCCCCTCAGCCCACAGATCTCTAAGGAGAAAGACAGAGTCCACCTCTCTCACTCTCACCTGCTTAAAAAGGGCCCACACCATGTTCTTTGTCAGTGACAGCACTGTCCATAATTGGATATAGGGGAGTTTATGCAGAATGTATTGTCCTCAAACGAGTGAACAGACATGTGGGATGGTCACAGCAAACCACTGGGAGCCACCTCAGGGATTGGGAGGTCTGCTGTAGATCCCACAGCTGCCACAGCATCCCCCCTTAGCATCTTCCAGTTGTTCCTCTCTCTGGGGCTGTGTCCTGTGAGTAATCTGGACATGTGTAAACTCCTTGAAATTGTAACGTGCTGATCTTGTAGCTGTTGACTCAAGCACAGTCACGTCTGTGGGTGGCTCAGTGTCGGGGACTATTATAGCGCACTGGCTGAGTTTAAACAAAAGAAGGAACAGCAAGTTATTCCATAAGAGGCAAAATCATCTGGCAAGTGTGTGATGAGGGTGACTGGGCAAAAGCTGGTGGCCTGAGCTGCTCTCTTCTCCTGTTTTGGCAGGCTGAACTCAACTGTAACTCAACACACGCTCTGCTGCTTTAGTTCAGGCAGAAATTTTGGAGGGAAACTCTAGATAAGGTGAACTCTCACAATTCTGTGGATAAAGATAAACACAGGCAAGGCAAAGAACTCCCTGCAGCTCTCTCCACCCTTGTCTTTTTTTGGGGGGGAGGGGCATTTCAGGCACCTCCGCTCACTTGAGAGCCCCTCCTCCTTTTCTACTTCAGCAGTTCTCCAAGTCCCAGAAGATGTGAGAGCTTTTCAGCATCCAAAATAGAGAAGATCGGAGAGTCCCAGGTGGTTCAGAGAGAGAAAAGGTCCCAGGCAACTTTTAAAGACAGAGCCAATACTCAAAAATGTGGTGCCTTTCTTGGCAGGTATACTGGGGAGAGAGTAATAGCTTCCACAACTGGTTATCTGCTCCAAACCTGTTACCTTTATTATCAGTTACATTTTTCAAAGGTGATTTTGGATGCCTTCAGTTTTGGGTGCCCAACTTGGAGAGGTGGGTGCTGATTTTCAGAAAATGCTAAGCCACTCACCTTCTGAACAAGGGTCTCAAGTTGGGCACCCCAAACCTGGGCCATCATTATGTATGGACTGTGGTAGTATCTAGAGGTATCAAACAAGATTTGGGCCCCACTGTTCTGGATGCTGTACAAACATGTTGTGACAGTCGCTCTGAAGAGTTTCATGTAAATTGGGACAAGACACAACAAGTGAGTCCAATGAACAGAAGGAGGCAAACAAAAGAGAGGGCAAAGATAACAAAACCAATGTTTGCTATAGGTATCACAATGGGAATGGGGGGGGGCTTGAGGAGGTACACGAGGGAGAAGAGGGCAAGTTGTAGCTTTACAAATTAATTCTGAAAGAGACTAATTCAGAGTGTGGCCTTAGGCATTATCTGAGGAATTCAAAGACTGAGCAGGGAGAAAATAATGGGAGAAGATGCTAATAGAGGGGCAAGGGTGAAGGAGGTAAGGTGGAGGATCACATGGGAAGGGGGACAAATAAGGGTAAGGACATCCTCTTCTTGAAGGTGAAGACAAGAGGATTGAATGTGATGGTGTTAAACTGGATTCCCCAAGGGGAGTGAGGGAGTCAGAACAAAAGCTAAGGAAGATGATCCCAGAAGCTGCATTTTGAATGAAATGGAGGAAGGAAATTGTTCCTTCATCTAGCTTTCAAGGAAACAAACTGTTATCTTTAAAATGGTAAACCTGTTAATTTTAGACCTGCTGTCTCCTTTTGTGCTTTGTTTGACATTTATCTTCACATTATTATCCACAGGGTTTTGCTCATTTAATCAGTAATTTCTTTGACTGGCTTTGTTTGTTAGGCTGGCTGGTTTCTCCCGGCTTTGGGCCCAGGGCTGTTTAACTTTTTGACTAAACCTTATACAGTTCCTTGAAAATCCATCAATAACATTAGGATAATATACAGACTTGCCACCATTTTTTTTTCTTAACTGAGTGACTACTGCCAGCCTCCTGCACATATGTGATTTCAGCAGAACCACATTCAGTGGGCAGTATGGCCCCTGTGCAGGCAGAGAGGGATTGGCATATACATCATAGGCATATACATTTTTGTGGTGAATGATGTTTTTATTTTGAACTCTAGGGTAATCAATAAGTCTCCATCCAATTTAATTCATACACTATAGGAAATGTCATAGGTGTATTATAAAATACAGGAGAGGACATACCTTAACTGTATTATAAAATTGCACCTTAGTGTGGAGGCCCCTCTGTGACACTTAATCCTTCTGTTGTATAGTGGATGAATGCTCAACACCAGCTCCAAACATCTGGCTCTGCAGGGGTCATGAGTACAAGCCGGGGAGCATTTGTATGGGGCGTGTATTTAAGGGCGCTGTTAGAAAGTGGCTGCACTGAACTGCACTGTGGTTTGGGGAATCAGTTCCATTCCCCCAAGCCACACGGAGCCTGGTTACTCAAACTTTGTCCCACCCTTTTTGCATTGCATGAATTATATGAAAATATGTTTTTAATCTTAGCAGTGGAAACTATGGTTGTGCTGCTTGAGTTGATTAATATGGAATTTAATTGGTTCTAATTAGCCCAAGGTAGAGAAGACAGCACTGTTAATTAAATTAACTGGTTTTCATGTTTTACAGTATGCAAAACAAATTTCACATCTCCTGCCAAAATGCTGCCTGTAAACTAGTAACAGAGCTCAAATCACACACTGTTGTTAATCCTGCAGCAGCCAGTGTCATGCCATTCTCTTCCCTAGGCTTATGGTGGCCAGTTTGCTTCTTTATGGCATTTCCTGGCATTTGGGAATGGGAAGGAAGAGTAAATTCAAGACACAGACTGATACTGATCTGTACTTGAAGAATTGTGAATCATATTTGCTGCAGGCATTAGAAAGTGTTAGGGACATTCTGCTTTGAGAGAGGTTTTGATTTTTAGCACACTATGCACAATGGTACAGATACAAAGAGAAAATGCCCTAGCATGACACACTGAATGCAGAAGCTCTCCAGTATAATACTGCTGGAGAGCAAAGGCCTTTACAAATCCACAGCACAAACCTGTGTGTTGCAAATGTTACATCTGTCCCTATACTGTAATTACTTTTAATCTAATCCCAAAGAAACTCTCTGAATGCAATGCACATACACTCCATCGTAACATAGGAGTTCTCCAGAAAAGGGTAACAATTCCATTTAAATTACTGGTACCTGAGGGAAGGTCTTCTTTATATCATTTGTTTACTTGGGTCTGAGTGAAGATCACTAACTATATTTCACTTTAGCCTTGGCCTGCTGAGTACCTTACTTATAGCTGTGTCTTCTTACTAATATTGTTTGGAGTGTTGTTGCAGCCTTGTTGGTCCAAGGATGTGAGAGAGACAAAGTGGGTGAGGTAATATAAGAAATTGATCCAATAAAAGATATTACCTCACCTACCTTATCTCTCTTCTTTATAATGACACTTAATAGCAATTCAAAGAGCAGTTTCCTTGCTAAGGATGCAATCCTAGTATAGGCCAGACGGGGGCGATACACACTAAGAAATGGATTAGAAGTAACACCAACAGAAGTAACGCTAACAAACAAACAAACAAAAATATTGTGTCAAAATACTTGAAAACTATTTCATGAAATCACATTTCAGTCACTTTGTAGGTAAAAATTCTCTTGATACCTCTCTCTTCCATCTGTACTTTACTGTGGTTTGCTCAAACAGAAATCATTGCTCCAAAGAGGATAATTAAAAATGTAATTATCAAACAATGTCTTCTGTGTACTGGGAGGAAACTCAGACATATTCAACACTTTGTAATCTATTTTAAAATATCCCAGGAGATGGGAAATGGGTGATGAAGGTTATTTTGTCAATGGTTTGGCGCCAGCACAGGTAGACAGTGACCAAAAGTCTTTGGCGGTTCAGGGCTTATGTATGAAATGAATTTGTGTCCTCAGTCTGTCTTTTAATGGAAAAATGTCCTCACCATGGAACCCTTGCTGACAAGCCCATGGGCAGAGCAGCCAATGTTCCAGTAGGCTTGGAGACTGGTAGACCCTCAGGGTCAGGACTGAGGCATATTGAGAGGACAGTGTTAGTGGCTGGTTTTAACCCTTTCCCCCATTCACAGAACAGTAATAAGCAGTCAAGAAATGTGCTACAATGTGAGTTGAATCTTTGCGTGTGGCTGATATTGGCTGCAGTCTATGCTTCACAATCAAATGAAGACTTTCTAAGGGTGATGGAAGAGTGGTCTGTCTCATTTCAACAAGATTCTCTATCTCCTTTTGTCAGTTCTTGATCATAAGAGCCAGTCACAAATTGTTTAGCCAGACTTAGCACTGTGGGTGGGCCTGTGTAACAATTTTCTGCCAGCCCCACAACTATAAAGGATTCCTCAGCTGTCTAACACACCCCAAAATCACCATGAAGATTTTGGCGAGGGTGAGTCAGATGATCCTTTGGCACAATGCCCCCAACTTAATGGAAACTTCACAATTCTCTCTCTCCCTGCTTATCCTCTCTGCTTTCTTATCACGTTGCCTAAAATTAGTGATGCCAACCCTAATCCTAGCTGCTTAGCTGCTTCACCAACATCTGTCTTTATCTGTCTGTCCTCCTGACACTTGGAACTCCCTCCCCAAACTGAACTGTGAAGACACTACACTGTCCTCCCTCAAATCTCCCCTCGAGACTCATTTTGAATGATGCCAACATGATATTAGCCAAGCCAACCAGTAACTACTAAATCAAGGGCCAGTTGATATTGCTAGAAAACGTACATTGATATGGATGCTTTGTCCCTCCTCGTTGTGTCCCCGGTCCCTTCATTTGTTGTTCGTCTTGAGTTGTGAAGTCAGGGCAGGCGCTTTGGTTGTAGCTTGCCATAGGTTTGTACACCTAGTATACTGCACTCTACAAATGATGATGTGTATGTAGTTTGTAAAGATGTGGTTGCATTTACTATATTTTGTCTGCCTCCTCCCGCAAGACAAGCAGAGCCCAGCGACTTGTGTTCTGGGTGAGTCTGCCCATAGCTGCCAGCATTTAGACCAGATTTACAGGGGATGGGTGTCTAAATGCTCTGGGGTTCTGGCTTGGAGGTGTCTTCTGATGAATGTTAGGGTTTATACATAGCACGTTGCAGTCATTAACTGTGTAACTGTTGCAGCCTCTCTGTGGGTGGGTAAGAATGGATATCCCCACTTTGCAGATGTGGGAACTTAAGTCACAGGAAGATTAGGACAACATTTCTGAGCTGGGGTATAGAAAGTTAGGCAAGTTAATAAATGCAGACTGATTTTTCAGAGGGGCAGCCAATAGAAGGGGCAGGTGTTCAGCACCCAGATTTCAGTGCCTAACCCTACATACCCATCCTTAAAAATGTTTGACTTATGTGACGTGACAAAGGCCACAGAGAGAGGTAGCATCAGAGGTGGAATTTGTCTCTTGCTCTCATTCCTTTGTCAATGTTGCCTTTCATGTTCCTGAGCAGCCCCTCTCTGTGTGGCAGAGCTCACGCTGGCTGCTAAAGGAAAAGAGATGATCAATAGCGCCTTTGCTGTGGCCCTCATACCATAAATGATAGGCTGGATGGCGCTGTCCACTACTTAACTGGGATCATCCTAAAAATATAGCTATAGATTTCATAGAACCCCACAGCCCTGCTCTGATTGGCTGCCAGGGATCTGAGATTAACCGTTGATCTTCAGAGAAAATCCAGAACAAGCTTTCATTCCTAGTGATTGGTTTGTATTTTCAAGGCTGCCTTACCCTGAAAAGGGCTATAAACCACTGGGGTTTTTTTGGTCCTATTTAAATAAAAACTAAGATTCTCCTTTACACTTCTAGTTTCCTCGAAATCAAGGAGGCTGCTACTGTGGGCTTTGTGGGCCTGTAAAGGCAACCACTAGACACTGGGTGGGAGATTGCTCTGCCTTTGTTGTACCCGCTCTGTGGCTAACCAGAAGGTTTAATTGCCCGGGGCTTTGTTTTCATGTGTATGTTTGTTTTGCCTTTTTATCAGTACACACCAATACTTCAGGGAGCATCTTGCCCATACAGTATATTTGGAAAGACTTATTCCTTTGTACAGCAGCTGACAGCACACATTAGTTTATCTTTGTTTTTTGGGGAAAAAAGTAAATTGGTTGGGAGGGATGGGGAGAACAACAGCCCTTTTGGGCAGAGGAGAGGAACTTGCATTTTTGTACATTTTACAGAACATCTCAGACACCTGCTCCAGGGCTGTTTATTTGGCATTGGTTTAAAAAGAAAAACTTTATGTGAGAAAGAGAGTGCAAAGCTGCGATCAGATGCTGGGGAAAACCGAGCATCATGCTGTCTCAGTACATGCTCGCCTGCTACTACATCGCAATTCATGATGGAAACATCACAACAAAATGTCCAGGAGTTCCCCATGGATACCTTCTGATGCTCTTCAAGGTCATATGATGAGGGGAATGGCTCTGTGGCTGTGCAAAATTGAGAGCTCTGTGTCCAGAACTCTGGGGTTCCTCACTCTAGGCTGGATGAGCTGATCCTGCAAAAACATCTGTAAGCATTGTGAAAAACTTCTGCTTCACACACAGCACTTAGCAAAAACCTACACTTGTTTTTCAGCACCTCAGTTAAAGAGTCCTAGCTCTAAGTTAGGACCTGATAACATTTAAGAATGTTCCCTGTTCTAACTGTGGGTGGATTCTGATTTTCAGATACGGTATCAGATGTGACCCAAGAGAGGACTGGTCATTGAGAGACCTTCCAGTTCTGCATGCTCCATTTGGAGATCATTTCAGTTGCCTATGTTTCTACTTGGCATTCTCTTTACAGGCACCAATCAAAAATTGACTAAGCTAGATTTCAGCCCTGCAGGCTGCTACTGGAGAGATTTGACTCCCCAACATTTTTATTTTCTTTATTCTTACTCCATAAAAATGCCACAAAACCTGAATTCTTTCAGTCAGTAATATAACAAATGCTTGGTGCCTACCTGTTCTTTCGATTGTATCACATACAAGCTATTGCAAACTAACAAAACACCAGACAATGGGTGTTTTGCCATTAACTTTGAGAGCAGGACTAAGACCCCCCCCCGCACAAAAAAATATTCCCTACAGAGAAACAGCCTTTTCCCATTGAAAATTTGAGTGAAAAGGAGGGGGAGATAACTTTTTAGATGTGTAGAAGTGAAGTCATAGATTATATGATAGGGTTGCCTGTGTTAGTGTTAGCAGAGGACTGGACTTGGTGACCAAAGAGGACCCTCCCAGTCCTACATTCCTATTAGGCTGACAGTTACCGATTGATCCAACTCCCTAAGGAGTCCCCCTGCATAGAGGGAACCTTCTGCTGTAGTGGAGCCCATGAAACTACACCTTATAGAAAGCATTTCTGTGAAAAGAGGAGATCCCTTTTGCCCCAGTTATCCTCCAGAACTCCCCTTATGGGCCTTGGAGAGCCAATAGGAACTGCAGCAGCCCTGAGACTGCTCTACTTTATACCAGGGACTGGATAAACAGCCATCCAGACCTGTATCAAAAGCCATAGGAATGGCTGTAAACCACTTTGAGCTGTATCAAGTACAGTGGACACAGGGTAGGATCAGGTCACCTCAGTATAATAATGGCCATCACTGGTAGATTAACATGTTCTTGGGGAGCCACTGAGTTAAGTCTGCTGGAGCATTTCCAAAAATCCCTACCTTCAATGTCTCACAGCTTGCTGTAACTTTCATCCGTAAGACTGAAATGTTCCACGCCTGAGGCAATTATTTTTTTTGTCTGAGCAGTTCACTGGATTTTTAAGAACCAGGAGAATAGGGAGAAAATACGATTTTCCCCGTTTGAGAATTATCATTTTTACAAAATTTGAAATGCAGTTTCTAAGGGAAAGTAAATGTTATCCAGCTGCCTCGCCCTATTTCAATAGCTACATTCCCTTCACGTAGGTCTAGTTGGGTAAATCTGACTATATGGCACTTTTTTCTCTGGGCTTCATTTCTCCACCCCTAACATGGCGATAATAATATTTCCTTCCTCCCCCATTCTCACTCACTTCCTTTGTCAGCCTTGTCTATTTATACTGTACTTTCGGCAGGGCAACAGATGCTGTCTCTTACTATGTGTCTGTGCAGTGCTTAGCACAATGGGGCCTGAGCTCGGTTGCGATCTCTAGGTTCTACAGTCATCCAGCTAATTAATAGGCATAAGTCACATAACAGTGGCCAAAGGAAAGAGAGGAACGGTAAAATGGTGGCCTTGTATCAGTGCCAGTGCTAGCCCACTGGGGACTCTAAGCAGGAATACCGCCCCTCCCCACACATAATAATTAATAGGGGACCCCTTGAGCTGCTTGGGGCCCTAAGCAATTGCTTAATTTGCTTATGCCTAGTGCCGGCTTTGCCTTGCTTTTACTGCAGTTTAATAGCATTTCTGATTTTATTAACCTTGCTGGTGATATGTAGAGTATCCAAGCTAAGGTATCAGTGTTGAATGTAAAAAAACCCATGAGCCAAGACAGGAGAGGTACAGTAAGTAGGACCATACACACAGAAAGAGCAAGCAAGTGGGATCCCTCAGGGCTCACTGCCGAGACTTGTTCTCTTTAAAACTTACAGAAGTGAGCCTGAGGTTGGATCGGGTTGCCGGGTGTCCAGACACAGATGACATCATGATAGGAAGGAGGCTGTTGATAAGTTTCAAGAATGCACCAGACTACAGGAGGATTTGGAGACATTGGGGAAATGGACTAATACAATGGAATTCAATATTACACAGTGGAAGGGTCTGCAGTTAGGGAGAACCAACCGCACATTTAAATACAAGCTTAGCAAAACAGCTGACGTGAACTAATGAAAAAAGCAAGCTGGGGGTAGTGGTGAGAGATGGTAACAAGGTGCAGGGGGCAAGTGATAGCAGCTGCAAGAAAAGCGAATAAAAACATACGAAGAGAGGAACGAATTCTGCAGCAACGGAGATAATGACTCCACTGCATCTGGCCCTTCTCAGGTGGAAGCCTGGTGCCCCCAGTACCAAACGCAGCATTCAAAACAGGACAGTCACAGGTTAGAAAATTTGCCCAGGAGGGCGATGAGTCTAATTTAAGGACAACCGGGTCTGTCTCCCAATAAAGGGCTTGAGGTTGTAATGGGCTCAGCACTGAAAGAAGATAGCTTCTGTGTGCCTAAAGGAGACAAAGAAGGCTAAGTGGCTAACTGCTTCATAGTACAGGGTCAAAAAGCATCAGAGCACAGATTAAGACAGTGAGGAAAGTAGGGATCAGAAGCAGGATTTTGCATATAGAAAGCTGGATGCAGCCAGACTCATTGCAGTGAATAGCACCTTTCTCCACCGATAGTCCCCCTGACTTCAATGGGACTTCCTGTGCAGTAAGGTGGGCAGCAGGGTTGGCTCTATGTGATCTGCAGGCCAGGCCATAAAAATCCATGTTCTCCTTGTCTCCTCTGCCAATCATCCCAGGAGGCAAGCAAAGAAACCAGACAAAAACTAGCCAGTCACTGAGAGCAGACTGGACCGAGGGCCTTCCACCTTCCTGGTGGGGGCTCTAACCACTGTACTCCAGAGACATCGTCTTTCTCTTTCTCTGGCCCAATGACTCTTTAATTATTTAACCACAGGGGAATGTCTTCATCGGGAGAGACTGAGGGAATCCCACATCAGACTCCCCCACAGCTCAGTGGTTAGCGCCCCCTTCTACGTGCAGAAGATCCCTCTTCAGAGTTTTTTCCCCCGTCAGGCAAAAGGGCGGGACTTGGACCATCTTCCCAGCAATTCCTCTGACTGCTGAGCTTAAAGTAATCAATTGAGTGGGGCCACTGCCTCCTGATGGATTTTGAGTGGGACCCAATCCAACAGGCAGGGGAACTCCAGTCTTCCCCCAGTTCGTAGTTCACTCTGGGGCTTAAACAGGAGGCAGGCATCTGGGTGCCTAGAATGATGCAGTTGTGTGCATTGCAGATGCAGAAACACAGACAACTAGGGGAGTTTTACCCTGAAAACTTAGGTACCAAGTGATTTTAGACTCCCATAGGGGTTAGGCAGGAGTTATGTGGATTTTAATAGATTTGGGCTCCTAAACCCCACACTTAGGCCCCTAAGTACCTTTGTGCACCTGATCCAGAGTGTAGAATGCCCTTGTCAAAAGAAATATCAGAACAAAAGAAACTAGGGTTATACGAGTTGAGGTCAGAACTTAGACGGCTTAAAATTCACTGTCAGGAATTGCTGTTCTACCCATTTTGAAGATGGGAAACTGAGGCACAGACAGATTAGCCCAAGGTCACACAGGAAGTCAGTGATGAAGCAAGAATTGAACCCATGTCTCCCAAGTTAGCGTCTTAATCATCATGTTATCTGTCTCTCTCTAATGTGGTCTACAGTAAGTAGGGGGCTATGGTCAAACTAAGTGGTCTTTCATATAGCCTCATCTGCTGGTTATAATATCACATGATCAAATATGGTACTTCCTTGACCACTTACCCTTGAGCACAGATCCACATCCTTTTTTTTATTCTGGCATGTCTAGAAGTGTATGCTGAGATACGTAAATGACAGGAAACAGCTTAAGTTGCAACTGAAGGGGTTGCGAGTGGTTGCTTGAAAACAGTCTATCAGGCTAAATTGCTAGTGCTTTCTTGATGGGGGTAGTAGGAGCAGCTAATGCAGCCAGAAGTGTATGTGGCCCCTAAGGATTTGGTTATCTGGCATAGAAACATAACCAAGACTCCAGTACCCCTAACCCCGCTGCCCGCACATTGGCAGTATGGTCTGGAAGAACCCAGAGGGCTGCTTTTGGGACCAGCACTAAAAAACAGTTCAGGGCACAGTGTCCTCCCAATCCCAGACTCAAGAATCATCCTGCTGTACACATACAAAATGTCCCAAGGACCCTCCACTCAATTCTTCTCCCAGAGTCCCAAATGCCCCTCAAACTCATAAGGGCCCTCAGAAGGTTGGCACCTGGTGAGTACGGGGATGAATTTTCACTTGAAAATACCTGATGTGCTAGATTTCTTGATTCTCAGTGATAACTGACCCTCATGATTTTCCCCTACTCTTGCCTTGTTTGTCATCTCTCTTGCTGTCCCCTATATTTAGAACAGCCTCCACACTCCATCTTGCTTTCTCATCCTCCATATACCACCTTAATATCCATATCTTATTCTAGAAATCCTTCCCTCCTTCTCCTTCTCCCCTGTAATCCCACCATAGCTTGCCTGTTCTGAAGTATAGCTCAGTGTCTTGCCCATCTTAGATGGCTGGGATAGGGAAAATATCTTGCTATGTTTCTAAATAATTGAGTAAATGTATGGCACCAGGCAATGATTTAATAATAGCGGATATACATTTTGATAAGATTTTATTTTGAATGATGCATATACAGGAACTCCTCACTTAAAGTCATCCCAGTTAAGTCGTTTCATTGTTATGTTGCTTGCCTGCTTTGTCCACTGCTCGCAGGAAGAGCAGCCCATTGCAGCTAACTGGCGGGGGCCTGGAAATAGGGTGGACTGGCAGCCCACCTCTCAGCTCCTTGCTCCACTAAGTTCCCTGTGCAACAGCTACCCAGCAGGCTATCAGTTGCTGGCAGTATAACTGTCCCTGCCCTCCACGGCCATGTGCTGCTCCTGCCCTCTGCCTTGGAGCTACTCCTGGGAGACTCCTGCTTGCTGTGCAGAGGGAGAGGAAGAGGGGGTTAATGTCAGGGTGTTCACCTCCCCCGGCTCCTGCACCCTGTTTACCCCTTCTCAGTATAGAGGGAGAGAGATAGAGAGAGCTCGGGACAGCAGCTGCTGTCTCAACTTCTTTATCCATTTAAAAAGACAATGTACTTAAGAGTGGGATCAGCTTACTTAAAGGGGCAGTATGCATCTCTCTGTCTCTCTCCCACACACAGGGTGTGTGTCTCTGTCTCTGTCTGCTATGCTGTCTCCTCTCAAGTGTGAGGCTACATTAGTAACAATGTGTTTACCCTTAAGGGCTCAGCCAAAAGCTAGTTCATCATTTAGCAGTAAGGCATTCCCTGGGAAATATCCCACCCTCTGACTCCTCCACCTCAACCAAGCTTCACAATCATCATCTCTGTGTACAGTATTAAATTGTTTGTTTAAAACATATACTGTATGTGTATATATTTATATAATACATAGATTTTTTTCTGGTGAAAAAAATTTCTCTGGAACCTAAAAGCCCTCCCCGCTTTACATTAATTCTTATGGGGAGAATGGATTTGCTTAACATCATTTTGCTTAAAGTCGCATTTTTCAGGAAAATAACTACAACGTTAAGTGGGGAGTTACTGTAGTTGTTTTTTCCAGGTGGCCTAGTGGGAATGGTCTTTATTTGACAGTATGTGGGAGATAGAGTATGTAGGAAACATGGGTTTCATTCCTTCTCCCATTATCCTGTCCTTCAGTAAATACAGCTATTAAACCACTCCCCTGCACTTATGCCATCAGAGGCAATCAAAATGTCTGACTTCATAAACTGAGCAACTGTGGCCATGGATAGGATGTTATGTCTCTGGAAATCTTGCAAAGAGAAAAAAGGCTGTAGAACACGTCTGTCTTGGCTTACCAAACTGCAGCGACAATTTCAACTCCTGTGGAAACTTCTCCTGAGGTTTGTGTTGCAATTTCTTCCCCTCAGCAACTCCCTCCCCCGATCATATTAAGGAGGGCCAGATTTGATGTTTGTCTCTAGAGTTGGGGTGGCAGAACTATCTGGACAACTGGTAAGCTGATGGGTTGGATTTACTTGCCACTTTTCTCCATTTTTGTTTTTTTAAACCAAACTTACTTTGGTTTTAATTCACCTAAAATAAAAATGTTGTTAATCATAGATCATAGGACTGGAAGGGATCTCAAGAGGTCATCTAGTACAGGCCCCTCCACTCATGGCAGGACTAAGTATTATCCAATACTGTACCTGACAAGCGTTTGTCTAACCTGCTCTTAAAAGTCTTCAGTGATGGAGATTCTACAGCCTCCCCAGGCAATTTGTTCCAGCGCTTAACCACCCTGATAGTTTGAAAGATTTTCCTAATGTCCAACTGAAACCACCGTTACTGAAGTTTAAGCGCATTGCTTTTTGTTCTATTCTCAGAAGTTAAGGAGAACAATTTTTCTCCCTCCACCTTGTGACAATCTTTTATGTACTTGAAAACTGTTATCATATTCACCTGCGGTCTTCTGTTCTGCGGATTAAACAAACCCATTTTTTTCAATATTTCCTCATAAGTCATGTTTTTTAGACCTTTGATCATTTTTGTTGCTCTTCTCTGAATTTTCTCCAGTTTATCCATATCTTTCTGAAATGTGGCACCCAGAACTGGACACAATAGTGTCCAGTTGAGGCTTAATCAGCACGGAGTAGAGTGGAAGAATTACTTCTTGTGTCTTGCTTACAACACTCCTGCTAATACATCCCAGAATGACGATTGCTTTTTTTCAAGAGTGTTACACTGTCAAGCAATAACGTTGCACTCAAAATTCCTCCATGCCAATTTTTTGTAGGGCAGATGCAGTGAAGGCTCCTCATTTTCATTGCCAACAGTACACAAGAGAGTGATGTGGCCAGCATCACATCCAACGATATTTGACTGCCGTGATCAGATGGATCAGGTACCCATTTTGCAGCTGGGTGAACTGGAAGTGGCCTTTCACTATGAGATTGCGTGAGACTCTAACCCATTACTTCAAAATTGTTGTCAAGCGTCTTAACCACTCAGCCTCTGCATCTCTGGAGGCTGGGAGTTTATTAGAGCTGAGAAGTCTGTCCTATCACATTTTGTCCTCCTTGCATTCAGTGCTAGCAGAAAGTTCTGAATCATAGCCTGACTCATAAAACTGAATCATGAGACTCTGGAAAAACTGACTTGCACAGAGTGAAAATGAAGGTGCAATTCACATGCCTCAGAGGTGAATTTAGGTGTAAGTCTCACAATGTACTTTAGGCCTCAGTTTCTCGGGCATCAGAAATCTCTCCTCCTCCTCCTTCTCCTCCCCAGGGATCTGCTCTGCTGTCAGTTTGGAGCTCTGCATTAAAATGCACCATGTCTTCACTTAATTAAACAATTTAAGCTAAGGTAAAAATATTCATACCATTCACTTCACTAGAAAATGGAGAAATCAGTAACAAATGGAACTATCCTGGCACTAGTAGTACCTAGTGCCACAAATTCTTCTTAGTTTTGCTTTTTCATGTGAACAATTAAGAAAAAGTCACGATGGTAATAATAATAATAAATAAAAAATACTTACTAATACTTCCCTTTTATATAGCATTTTTCATCCATGGATCTCCAAACACTCTTCAAAGGAGGGTTAAGTATCAATATTTAACATTGTATAATTGTTTCATTTTACAGATGGGGAAACTGAGTCATGGAGCAGTGGTGATCTGTTGAAAGAGGTGAAGGCTCAAGTTCACACAGCAGGTCAGTGGCATAGCTAGAAATTTAACCCAGCTTTCCTTACTTCCTGTCCAGTGTCCTACCCACCAGAACCAGACTGCCTCCCTAGTTGTAGATAATCAAAATGTCACAAGAAAGAAAACTACAGATTTTTTACTAATGATCTGCTGATTACATTAAGCTTGTTATGTCTGTAGCCCTGATCCCCAAAGCCAACAAAATGTACACCCTATTGCATGGGTTCTCAACCTGGGGATTATGAACTGGTGTCAGGGACATATTCTTCCCATATTGTTAATGAGAGGGGACCCTAGCTAAATCTTAGCTGGATGGGAGGCAGCTACTGGAGTGGGAGTCCAGTGTGAAAAAGGGAGAGCTAATCTGGAAAAGACTGCCAACCCCTGCCTTTCTCAGAGCATGACTGTGATCTGCAGTGGGAAAGATAGCACTTTATATTGTCAGAACACTAGAACAAAGAGAAATTTCTTCTAGAAACAGAGATAAATACCCCCTTAGCACTTTCACATCCCTAGGATTCAGTAAAAATGTGACCATATTATATGATTATGAAATTATTTCTGTGAACTACCATCGTTGTCTAATGCACTCTCCCTTTCCTGGATATGGACTTGGTGTGGGTGTCTGATGTCTGTCTTTATTTTAAAAGTCAGTGTCTGAATGAGTGACTATAACTCCAGAAGGGTTTAAGATTTTTTGCCTGTAGTGTCTGGTTGTGTTCCTTAACAGTCATTTTTAAAAAGCCCACTAACTCAAAAGCCAGGTAAATCAACAGAGCGCTCTGAGTCGTAATGAGACCAGTTATAAGGTAAATTACAACATTATTCAAGCACACAAAATTCCTCCTCTGGCACTTGTCCTGGTAAGTGTAATGCACCTTCAAAGTGGTCAAATGTTTTCTGGCAGCGTCTGAAAGAGGCTGTGTCTGGGAGGATGGCAGGCTGCACTGGGCCGGTCGGTTTTCACCATTTCCTTACTTTTGTGACATCGCAAGGCCGGTATGTGGTTAGCAGGTTGTTGGTAACGTGCACTGATGTGTTTCCTAAATGATGTTGTATCAGCTACAAATATCAGCTGCAAACTCTCTCAATTTACAGCAAATCCTGTTACAATTTTCAAAGCAGGGGATTAGAAAGACTTTAATCAGGGGTTTGAGTGGGGAGGTTTGAGACTTGTACATTTTTGTTACAAGGTATAAAATTCTGAACAGATGCTCCTGCCTCAGCAGCTGTCAAAGTTCCAAAGACCCAAATAGGGTGGCCACCTAAAATAATAGGCCAGGAAGCCTCAAGTAAAGTGTAATAATTCAGGACTGTAGCATAAGTAACATTTTCTGATCTGTACCTTTGGTTACATGGTTTAGCATATCCCAAGTAAATACATGTGAGACAGAATGAGGGAGGTATACTTGAATCTAATACTAAGAATACTTAGCCCTTGTATAGAATTTTAACCCACAGATTTTTACAACATTTTACAAAGGAAGATAAGTATCAATATTCCCATTTTAAAGATGTGGAAACTGAGGTGAAATGACTTGTCCCGGGTCACAGAGGAGGCCAGTGACTTAGCCAGGAATAGAACACAATTCAGTGCATGATCCACTGGACTATGGTTCTAAAATAAGGTCTCTCATGAAGAGATGTAATTGAAAGGATAAAAGCTTCTAAGCTTGCCTGAGAAATACTGTAGCTATTTTGTACTTGAGGGACCAGACATACTTCTCAACCTGCAATGACCTCAGGAACACAGTCTTGGGGAGAAAAAAAAGAGGGATCTACACATGCGTGTGCATGCACACATACAAAAATAAGAGTAAAAAGACTTAAAATAATGTGAGATACATTTCTTTAGCATGAACAATATTTCTCTGTAACCTCAGTTTCATGATGTAGCTCTTCCTATGTAAATACATGGCAGTAATAAAAATGGGATAACTTTAAATTTGCACGAGGATTGAGAATAAAGGGCCAATTTATTCCCTTACCTGCAGAGATGCCCAGAAGAGGAGAAGCCAGGCAAAAGCTCTGCAAATTCAAACTTGTGGAGTTTCTCATTCATTCCCACTTCAGTGGAAGAATCAGAGAAACATAGGACTGCAAAGGACCTTGAGAGGTCATCTAGTCCAGTCTCCTACAGCAGGGGTCTCCAAACTTTATGAGATGAGGGCCATATTAGATTTTTGAAGGGGCTTTGCAGGCTGAAGCAACTGTAATATATGCAAATATATGCAAAATCCCCCCCTTTGCTCCTCTAGCCGCTGCCGTGAGGGCACTCACCCCTCCGGACATGGGGCTGTCAGCAGCAGCTCATGGGGGTCGGGAGGAGGGGGTTAGCAGCGGCTTTTCCAGGTGCCTGCTTGGCGTGCCTGCTCAGCTGGAGGGCCGGTCAAATCAAAGCCGTGGGCTGGATCCGGCCCCTGGGCCGTAGTTTGGAGACCCCTGCCCTACAGGCATGGCAGGTCTAGACCAGCAGTTCTCAAATAGTGGGTTGGGACCAAAGCTGGCGTTAAACTTGTTGGGGCTCAGGGATGAAGCCTGAGCCCCACTGTCTGGGATGGCGATGCGCAGGCTTCAGCTTCAGCCCTGGGCAGTAGGGCTCAAGTTTTGGCCCCCTGGTACAGGCTCAGGTTTCGGTCCCCCTCCTGAGGTCATGTTGTAATTTTTCTAGTCAGAAAGAGGTCGCAGTGCAATGAAATTTGAGAACGGCTGATCTAAATCATCCCTGACAGACGTTTGTCTAACTGCTCTTAAAAATCTCCAATGATGGAGATTCCACAACCTCTCTAGGCAATTTATTCCAGTGCTTAACCACCCTGGCAGTTAGGAAGTTTTTTCCTAATGTCCAGCCTAAACCGTCCTTGCTGCAATTTAAGCCCATTGCTTCTTGTCCTATCCTCAGAGGTTCAGAAGAACAATTTTTCTCCCTCCAATTTGTAACAACCTTTTCTTTACTTGAAAACTGTTATCATGTCCCCTCTGAGTCTTTTCTTCAGACTAAACAAACCATTTTTTTTTTCAATCTTTCCTCATAGATCATGTTTTCTAGACTTTTAATCATTTTTGTTGCTCTTCTCTGGACTTTCTCCAATTTGTCCCCATCTTTCCTGAAACGTAGCACCTAGAACTGGACACAGTACTCCACTTGAGGTCTAATCAGTGTAGAGTAGAGCAGAAGAATTATTTCTTGTGTCGTGCTTACTACACTCCTGCTATTACTTCACAGAATGATGTTTTCTTTTTTTGCAGCAGTATTACACTGTTGATTCATATTTAGCTTGAGACCCACTCTGATCCCACAGATCCCCTTCTGCAATACTCCTTCCTAGGCAGTCATTTCCATTTTGTATGTGTGCAATTGATTGTTTCATCCTAAGAGGAATACTTTGCATTTGTTCTTATTGAATTTCATCCTATTTTCTTCAAACCATTTCTCCAGTTTGTCCAGATCATTTTGAATTTTAATCCTATCCTCCAAAGCACTTGCAACCTCCTCCCACCCCCACCCCCACCTTGGTATTGTCCACAAACTTCATAAGTGTACTCGCTGTGTCGTTATCTAAATCACTGTTGAAGATATTGAACAGAACTGGATCCCTGTTGGACCTCACTCGATATGCCCTTCCACTTGACCGTGAATCACTGATAACTACTTTCTGGGAATGGTTTTCCAACCAGTTATGCACCCACTTTATAGTAGCTCCATCTAGATTGTATTTGCCTAATTTGTTTATGAGAAGGTCATGCGAGACAGTATCAAAAACCTTGCTAAAGTCAAGATATACCACATCTACTAGTTTTCCCCATCCACAAGTCTTGTTACCTTGTCAAAGAAGCTGTTAGATTGGTTTGACATGATTTGTTCTTGACAAATCCATACTGACTGTTACTTATCACCTTATTGTCTTGTATGTGTTTGCAAATTGATTGCTTAATTATTTGCTCTGTTATCTTTCTGGGTACTGAAGTTAAGATGGCTGGTCTGTAATTTCCTGGATTGTCCTTATTTCTCTTTTTATAGATTGACACTATATGTCCCCTTTTTCAGTCCTCTGGAATCTCTCCCATCCTCCATGATTTTTTAAATATAATCGCTAATAGCTCAGATACCTCTTCAGTTAGCTCCTTGAGTATTCAAATCTAGGATGTATTTCATCAGGCCCTGGTGACTTAGACATCTAACTTGTCTAAGTAATTTTTAACTTGTTCTTTCCATATTTTAGCCTTTAAACCTATCTCATTTTCACTGGCATGTTAGACGTCCAGTCACTACTAACCTTTTTAGTGAAACTGAAACAAAAAGGCGATTTAACACTTCTGCCATTTCTATATTTTCTGCTATTCTTTTTGCCCCCTCGTTGAGTAATGGGCTTACCCTGTCCTTGGTCTTCCTCTTGCTTCTAATGTATTTGTAGAATGTTTTCTTGTTCCCCTTTATGTCTCTAGCTAGCATCATCTCCTTTTCTGCTTTGAGCTTTCTAATCTTGTCCCTACATAGTTGTGTTCTTTATTTTTATCTATCCTTTGTAATTTTACATACTTTCTACTTTTTGTAGAGCTCTCTTTTGAGTTTCAGATCATTGCAGATTTTCTGGTTAAGCCAGGGTGGTCTCTTGCCATACTTTCTATCTTTCCTGTGCAGGGTTAGTGATATTCTGGAGGGAATAGAATTGTGGCATCTAACCTGTGCAAAGCAAAAGGATCTGTAGGGAAAGCTAGCATCAGACCTATGGCTCTCAGGGCATCCATGCAAAATGGAAACTCCTCTGTTAACTCACTACTATGCCTTTGCTCTGCAATCCTTCTAATGTGGGTTGCTGAGCAGAAATTAATGTTGTTCCCATCACGCAGCACTAAATTCTATGACCTATACTGACAGAAAGTCTGAGGGGTTCACAGAGGGTTGTTACAGTTCTGCCATCTTCTCTACATAGCCCCAAACCTGATCAGGCCCAGTCATGTTGTCTTCATAGAAAAGGGCTTAAGGGAGCTCAAGAGTTGGGGAATGGTGCCAGTGTAGCTCTGTTCCCCCTTTCCACATGTATCAGCCATCACCCATAGGTTGACCACAAGCAGTTAACATGTTTTAAAACACTAGTATCTTTATCTAAGTGCTAAGCGGTATTCTTTATCATAAGTTAACAAACGTGTGTTCCCAATGTAGGCAGAGCCTTTGTTCCTCTCCCTATTCCTCATTCCTGGGACCCATGGCTGGAATCATGCTTAGTGATGGAGATCATACAAATATCCACATAGAGTATGGCTAATCAGGGGAGCTCTCAGCTGATAAACAGAGAAAGGGCCACTGCCCAGACTACCAGGAAACTCATTGCTCTGAAGGGAGAGAGGTAGAGAGACTTTCCTGCTCTTAGATGTGAGGAGTCCCCTGGTAGACATTCATTTCTCTGCTTGGTCTTTGGTACCCACTAGAGCAGGGAGTGCTGGTGCCGGGTCTGTAGTTTAACCACAAATGATTAGGATTCAGGCAGGAATTACTAGGTATGTTTCTCAGGTCTTTGTTATGCAGGAGGTCAAAGTAGGTGATTGAAATCATCTGTTCTATTAAAATAGACTGAAGGGAAGGAAGGGGAGATGAATAAGATTGATAGTGCAGGTTAAGGACATCCAGGACTCTCCACTGAACTCTGCAAGTCTTCCTCAGGTATTTGGCTGCAACTTGAGGAAACACAGAACTCTTGAGTCAACGCTAAAACAGGAGACCCCTCACAGTGTAACACACTCTGTAGATGAAAGTCCTACAGGAAAGTCTAAGCAATGCAAGAGAGAGCGCCGGACTCCTCCAGATGACCCAGGTTCACTAGAATTGCTTGGAACGTTCCCCGGTTGGCCCATTCTCTGTGGAAAGAGCTGTGGGGTTGGGTATTGGAAACACCAAATTAATTAAAACCAATTGTATCCATAGCAATTATGTGTAGGATTTAGCTATTTGATTTGGGAAAATTAAAAGAAAACCAACAGCAACAAAAACCCGACCAACCAAACCCAGGAGGCCAGCTGTTGGAGTTGGACAGGCCTGTGTGTTTCAGCAACAGTGCAGGAGAAAGGATTTGGCATCTGGAAGTGGCTTTAGACGTAGGGCGGCTGTATTTGCTACAATGATCCACTGAAACAACAGCCGTCTAAAAATAGGGTTGTTTTCTGTACTAAGCTCTTTGTTAGTCATCACCCGCTCCTAAAATAAAACCCGTGTAACAGTCGCTCCTAGTAGCGGCTGTAAACAAACTTCAGGAGGAGGGAGGAGAAGGGAAAAGGGAAGAGGAGCAGCCGCAGCAGGGGGTGGAGCAGGAGCAATTCCTTCTTGGGGTGGCAGCCGCAGCAGCAGCCTGAACTAAAGGCCGGCTGGGCCCAGCTCATGGTCAGCAACATCTGGGACTGGGGCCAGCTGCGAGCGGCGCTCTGGGCTCTGGACCAGGCGGCCCCGGTTAGCTGGCCGCGGAGATTGCTGCTGCTGCTGCTGCTGCCGCCGCCTTCGAAACCTCCCTGGGACTTGGAGCGCAGCCACGGTGGTCCAGGCAACGGCATTAAACAGGAGGAAACAGACTGGGGATTCCGTCATTGCAGCGCAGTGGGGGGAAAGGGAAGCGCTGAAAGCAGACAGGAAAAGAGGGGCAAAGAACGAGAGAGCAGCTTGCGCCCTCCACTCTCTTCGCCGAGCTGCCCCCTAAGCACAGCGCTAGTGGCCGGGCACCAGCAGCTGATGGGCGGTGGCGGGGGCGGGGGGAGGAGGAAGCAGTGGAAGCCGCTGGAGGTTTGCTGGGACTCTGTCTGGACGTGTGCGCACTACATTGCAGGGACCACTGCCGGGAGCAATGTGTGTGTGTGTGTGTGTTTTCAGCAGAGTTGGGGTTTGTGTGTGTGTGTGGTTGTGTGTGTGTGTGTGTGTTTTCAGCAGAGTTGGGGTTTGTGTGTGTGGTTGTGTGTGCGCGTGGGCGTCTGGGTTTTCTCTGCATTCCTGGGGAAGGGTCTCCCTGCTCCTCTCACCGCCAAGCAAGTAGCTCCCCCAAATCGCTGTGCCATTAAAATGTACAGCGCACACGTTAAAGAGGTCAGAAAACAAGCACTTGGCTTGACCTTAACGCCTCCCCGAGCCTCCTTCCAGAGCGCATAGGGCTGGCGCTTCCCATCTGGAAAGGTAGCTCCAAAAACTCCTTTGGCAAAGAGCGAGAGAGGCTAAAATAATAGCTGCGATTTGTCATCCGCACTTGTCTCGTTGCTCATTTGTCCCGCCGCTCCCCACTCCCTCGAAGAAAACACCCCTTATGTGCCGAGCCCAAGTCCCTGGTAGCTGACACTGAAAAGTCCCACGGAAAGAAAACGAGCTAAAAATCAAAGGGTGTTCCGAAGTGAAGATGGCTGCAGTAAAAATACTGTGCTCCCCAGCAGATTATTTATGATTGCTCCTTCCCTTGAAGTGCCAGTGTCCCCAGCTGTTGTAATTGTTGCATCAATAAGCACTCATGTGGTTTAATAGTAATTTTTTTCAGCAACTAATGAGAGATGACCGACCAGGGAGGAAATCTTCCAAAACTCCCAACTTTCCAAAAAGAAATTGGCTGCTCTTCAGGATCAATTCCATCCATCGCCCACGCATTCAGTTACCATAGTGACAGAAATATCAAAACCTAGAGAGATTAGACAGGATTCGACTTGGACTCTTCAATATTTTTTCACTTTTCTGAAGGCATCTGTAATATGTGGGAAAGTGATACTTGAAAATACAAGAAATAACTCTGTTCCAACCCTCCCTCCCCACGCGTATACATATACGTGTATCTCAATCGTATAACACACACTTCCTATCTGGAAGCCTCTTACGTAACAATAGATAACTGAAACAATTAAATCTTTACTTTCTCATAATTAGTAATTTGGTTCCATTTCTTGTAGGAATAAGTTACTGAAGTTGGCTAGAGTAAGCAAACCTTGAGCTCAATTGAATTTCATGTTTATTGATGATAAAATCCCCTTTAGATTCTTAAAAAAAAAATTGGAAAGTCTGCCTTGAAAGACATTTCTTCGTCTTTGTATCTGAATGGACAGTTCCTCATTTGGGGAGGGGAAATATTTTTCTCATTGTTTGAGGTAGACCGTTTTCAGTAATGACTTAGTACAATAATTTGCCGCAAAGAATCTTCTAAGGCCTCCTGTTCCCCAGAAGCAGACAGGATTTCGTTTATATTGGGTTTATTTTAAACCACATCTGGGTGTCATGCAACAGATTTATGATTTTTTTTCGCACACCAGATATTTTAACCGCCCTAACTCTCCATTTGCTGCTGTCCAACTCCAACAAGAAAGTATGGGCCTTTTTGCCAGCTGTGAGGGCAGAGGGAGAGGGTAGGAGCTGAAAGGGAAAATGGATTGAATTAAGAGATTTCACTAGCATCCACCCTCTCACACCCACCCACCCGGGGCGCACTCTTCTAAAACCTGTTGGTCCCAGTTACTGCGAGCGTTGAATTGACACGGTGCCGTGTTTGAACTGAGGACAGGTCCTGGGAGATGCTATTTGCGGACTCCTCTGCGGGTCTCTTTCTCCCTGCTCCTCCTCAGCGCTGTAACGAGGCGGTGCTGCTCTGATAGTTACGGAAGAGTAAATAAATAAACTAATAATAAATCTGAGCGGCTGCAATCAAATCCGCGGGGTCTGTAAGTCATTTAGCAGAATGGGATTTTCCTTTCTCCTGCCTGCCAGTGGATGGATGCTCTTTTCCAAATTTCCACAGCGAGGGAAGCCTGCGATTTTGTACATAATGATTTCAGCATGCAAGGGCTTTTTCCCCTCCCTCCTTTGATTTCACGAACTAACTGTGCTGCTTACTCCTTCGAAACAGACACGCACAAACTTTTAGAAAGCTAATGAGTTGGGGGGGGTGCCAGTCTGTCTCCCTCTCTCTCTCTCTGTGTTTGTCTGTGTGTATTTCTCTCCGTGTGTCTTTGTGTGTGTGTGTGTCTCTCTCTCTGTGTGTCTGTGTGTGTTTGTGTGTGTCTCTCTCTGTGTCTGTGTGTGTTTGTGTGTCTCTCTCTCTGTGTGTCTCTGTGTGTGTGTGTGTGTGTTTGTGTGTGTCTCTCTCTCTGTGTCTCTGCGTGTGTGTGTGTGTTTGTGTGTCTCTCCCTCTGTGTGTCTCTGCGTGTGTCTGCGTGCCCGCTCCGATTAAACCTGGGTCTTTGTGCAGCAGCGGCGGCTGCTTCTTCCGCAGAATCAGCGGGAGCGGGGCGGGAGCGGAGCGGGGCGGGAGGGGGCTTCGCGTGGACTTTTCTCCCTGGCGCTGGCGCTCGAAGCCTCCGCTGGCTCCTCGCTGGTGCAGCTGAGCGGAGCTGGCAGGCCCCGTGACATCACGGGACGCTGGGCGGGGAGAGGGGCTAGGACGGGAAGGCGGGGGGGTGTTTTCCAGCTTTAAAAAGGCAGCCGTCTCCGCGCCGCCCTGCGTCAGAGAGAGACTCACAGATTCTTCGTGCTCACTGCTCAAAATACACCCCCCTGCATCAGACCCCGGGAGCCGGGAGGGAGGGAGCGAGACGAACTTCCCGGGGGCTCCCCAGCAGGGCTCGCCGCCGCGCCAGTGCCGGGGCTGTGCCCACTGGCTCGCCCTCTCCGCTCAGTGACATTGCCCCGGGGACACCTTTAGGGGTCTGGCTTGCACTGGGGGGGGTAGAGGGGGTGACACACACCCCCAAGCCAGTCGGAGAGCGCGGGAAGCGGGGCGAAAGAAGCGAGAGGCAGAGAGAGGGATCCCCCCTCCCCGCCCCACCGTCACCCCCTCCTTGCCGAGTGGATGCCAAGCCCTGGCCGTCCCACTTCCAAGCACTTTCTAGCCGGACCTCCGGATCCCGCTGGAGGGGGAGAAACTTTGGTGGCTTTGCAGCGCTCCTCCTGCCCCTTCAGCCGCCGCGGCAGCATGAAATCAGCGGAGGAAGGTAAAGACGGGGGGGGGGGTTCATAAGGGTCTTTGCATGCCCCGTTGTTTGCATTGGGGGGGAGGAGGGTGGCCGGGACCGTGCCCGGGGCAGCTCGTGTCGCGGAGGAAGAGGACCGGCCGCTGCTGGCGCTGGCTGCAGTGATTGTGAAGCGGTGTCCCCCTGGTGTTTCCCCAAAGCAGCCTTGAGGTTTGCATGCGCCTTTTTGCCAATAGGTGTCTCCTTTTCCTCTCGCGCTGCCTGAACTTGGCCGTGGCTTCTGGATCCGTGAGCGGCCGGCAGCCCAGGGACACACAACGGAGTGTGCTTCTCTGGTGGGGCTGTCAGAAACCCTACGCAGGGGCTG
Source organism: Dermatemys mawii (assembly GCA_007922305.1). Classification (NCBI taxonomy): domain Eukaryota; kingdom Metazoa; phylum Chordata; order Testudines; family Dermatemydidae; genus Dermatemys; species Dermatemys mawii. Next base: position 34,689,695 of record ML677334.1, on the reverse strand, counting down.
GGGAGGTTGAAGCCGAGCAGAGCCGTTGTCTGGCTAGATCGTGTAGTTTGATTGATGCAGGCGCAGGGTGGACGAGTTCTCTCGCCAGCTCAAGGCATCCCAGGACACTGTGGAGTTAAAGTATGGCTGAGTGTGTGCTGGGTGTGAATGTTTCACGGAGTGCGCAGAGCGAAGTGAGCCTGTTGGATCCTTTTTAACCACTACAGTCTGACATGCAAAGAGCACATTGGAAACGACTGTATTATGATGAAGTGCTATATGGGTTTCGGCTAGAATACACGCTGTAACTAAAACCATGTGTTATCGTTCGAAAAAAAATTAGAAAGCCTGCACAAACAAAAAGTCTCAGCGTAGTCTGAAACCTAATAACGATGATCCCTCCTCCAGAGTATCAAAACAAACAAACCGAAGCTCCAAAGTTTCGACTACTTTATTCTTTCATGTACACCAGGGGGAACATTTTCTCACACCTCCTGTACCCTAATTCATAACATGAAATTATATTCTACATTATGCTACTTCTGACAACTCATTTCCTTTCTTGACTGCTCTTTAGGTACCCATAGTCCCAAAATGTTCTAAATGGGGAAATACACTAGCCCAGTTAACTGGAAAAGATCTGGGAGCTGGTCTTTTAAAATATTTTACTGTTAGCCCATATTTAGGGTTGCAGATAAGGTAACCTCTGACCACTAGTTGTTGTTTTTTTTAACCAAGGGCCTGATCTAGTGACTTAAATGGGAGTTCTAGTCCCAGGACATTTCCCCCGCCTAAAGGCATCGGCAACCCGAGGCACACCCTACAATAATAAAACTATTATTTTACAAAATAGTATTACAATCAAAGCCTTTTGGTGAAATCACCATTCTTTTTGTTATGAATGACAGACCGTAGGTAGCACAGATAAGTCACTTTCATCTCTTGGCAGGTGTCATGTACTTTTCAGTACTCTGTTTTGGAATCAGCCCCGTCACAGTATAGTCCTGTTCAGTATAGACTCCAGCCTTCACTCTTCAAAATGTGAGAGGGCGTTTGATATACCGCTCTTCAGTGTAATGAAAGCCAAACGTGTCAAAAAGACAAGGTGATTAAAAAGTTGATAGTGCAATTAGTCAATACTGTTTATTCCAGCAGCTCTGAAATATAGAACATGCTTCTTATTTTCTGAGTTTGCACAGACATGCTAGGCTACTTTTCAGTGTCTACCTTTTCTGCACAGCTGGTTTCACTAGATTTCAATTGAAAGAATCCTTCCCTTATAATGACTACAAATGCTGCTGGATTATCGGGCTCTGATACTGAAATCATTCAAACGCCTGTTTAGGTGAAAGTTACATATTGCAATATTAGTACTGTAAATAACTGAAAATGTTTGTAGAGATTTGCCTTCTTGAACTTTCAAATTCTGCTTGCAGGGGACTTCCAAAATGTTTCACTTCAAAGACAGTTAATGTTCCAACTTCAAAAAATAATCCCGAAGACAAACAAGCAAAAGCATAACTGTGGGGCGGGGGCTAAAAAGAGAGATCCCTCTTTGCTTTAATTAAGCAGGAAACCATAACTTTTCTGATTCCTGTGCTAAAATGTCTCAAGCTATCTGCAATAATTCACTTTATGGTTGATATTTTTTCAAGGGGTTAAGAAATTAGGCCAACAGAAAGAATGATCTAATACAGTAAATGCATAGGGGAACTCTACGAGTAAAGATTGACTCTCTGCAAATTAAGGTTTACCACTGCCAAGTGGTAACAATCAAATATATTATTTTAAACTTTGTGAAAAAAACTGTCGCGTCAATCCTAGTGAGGGAAAAAGTAACTTTATAAAGCCTTATGGATCAGTCCAATGATGCTTTGGAATCTACCAAAGTGTGGAGTGCTGTGTGTTAAAACTAATCAAACATCACTGTTATTTAAAGCTGAAAATGTCTTTCAGACTGTGGTGAACACAACTGGGGCGAGAGGCTCAGTTAGTATTAATTGTTATTGCTCCATTTAAATCAATGGAGTTATGACAGTTTGCATCAGCTGAGGATCTTCTTCAAATACTTTTTTTTGTGTGGGGGGGGGGAGGAGGGGGAGGAAGAGGAAGAATGTCGATGTAACCTTGCAACCATTCACAGAGTTTTTCCTTATGGAAATAGAACAGGTTTTCCCTTAAGTAGTGAGGGTCTCCCCTAGGTTAATGGCATTGTTTTAATCCAGGCTGTTAACGGATAGGACACATTCACTCAGTCTTTTAGCGCATTCCATCACTTGAGTTCTGTATTCCTATGCAGTTCTTCAGAGGCGATGTGCCAATCTCAACATCTCGCCTGCGACACTGCTATTTGTTGGACTGGCAAATCAAACTGTCTGTGAATAGCTCCGAACCATCGATCAATATCGAAGGTACCAGGGTGTAGAAACAAAAATGAAAACGATTCAATAGTAAATGGAGCGGATATTTTGTAACGAGTCTCTCTTCCTCCTCCCTCTCCTCGTGTATCATTGGCAGGGACTCAGATGGAGAATAAATATGTCCTGCTAATCATAACTATAGTTGTTATTACTATTTCATATGTTATGGGAAGGTGAACCGGTCTGAAGTGATGGAAAACGAAATATTTGTAGGAATGATGTTGACTTTATAGAATGTCTTCCCTAGGATCAGCAGTAATAACCTAATAAGTGACTATGAACACTTTTGGGGGGGTTTTCTTGGTTTGTTTGGTCAGGGAGTGCACTTCAGGTTTACCTGCGCTTTTAGCTAAAATTCGGAACCCAAAGGCTACAAAATACAAACATTTGCTTGAGAACTATTTCTAAAACCACACCAAAGCGAAGTGGAGCGGGGTAAAAAGAAAATGAAACTCGCAAGATGTAGGCTCAAGGAGAAGTTCTGCAGAGGTTACTGGTCTGAGCGAAAAGGAGCAACGCCTAGAAAACCGACGGCCACAAAGCCCAGCATTTTCAACCCGAGCTGCCTAAAGTTAGGCACCAAATCCATGTTTAGGCAGCAATACGTGGCCTGATGTTCAGTCAGACCGAGCATTCACACTGAAGTCAGTAGCAGCCGTGGCTCTTCGGCCTCTTTGAAAAGCAGACCACGGTCTAAGATGCCTGAATATGGATTGAGGTCGATAGTGCTGGCCGTAGAGGACAAAGAAAGAGAGTACATTTATTCTCCCACCATTTTTCTTCTTTCCCCTCAAAACCTTTCAGCCAGCCACCTTAGTGATCCTGCTGTTCCAGAGGGTTGTTTTAAGTTGATGCCAAGGCCTTTCCCATACTCTGGTGATTCAGCCTTGCAGCTTAGTATAAACAGCTGGGAGCAAAGAAATAATGGAAACCCCGCAAAGGCAAAGAAGGTTGGTACACAACAAGCATTACACGATGTATTAGTCGGTCCTGCCAATCGACTGCACAGATCAACTCCCTTCGCTCCAAAACCAATCCCCACTCAGCCTGTCCCAATTCTGGAGTTGTAGGTGAAGACTGGGGACGTGTCAGTTGTTAGCAACAATATCTGTAATAATCAGATCGTAAGTCAGAGACCACCACAAGTTCAACATCAGTTTAATCAAGTGCATGAGGGCAGATGTTGGCCAGCACAGTGTAAATCATACGAGACAATTTGTAACTGCAGCACAACACTTTGTGATGGAAAGAAAAAAACAGAATGAATGCTGATGCAAAAAAAAAAAAGTATTTGCTTGGCACTTTGTAATGGGGTTTTCAGCCATTAGCCTGGAAAATGGTATTCCCTGAGTTTATAAGGGAATGCCGTTTCCGACTTTAAAAATATTCCTTTGAAATCCAGCCTTAAAAATTCTGGGAGCTCAACAGTTTCATCTCAGTCCTGGCTCCTGGGGAGGTGAGGTCATTTGCATGTTGTAGCCTTTTAAAACTGGCTCGTATAATCCGAAATAAATATATTCCCAAACAGAGAAGAACAGCGTTCTTGTAAACTGTAAATTTTAAACCAAAGCAGGACAAAACACAGCAGACACCATTCAAAGAGTACTGCAACCTTTCTTGTCAGCTGTAAAGGGGGGAAATGAACGACGTTTATGTGAACCGCTAATTCGGCGAGTGGAAGGGGAGCATTGTGCTTCTTTTTGACATTTTCATTAAACAATTTGCAAATTCCCCAGTATGAACATGAAGACTTGACTCAGGGAATTTCCCCCTTTCCCCACCGTACGTGTACAATACAATTGCTAATATTAAAAGTCCTGTTGTAATGTGTTTTTATGGCAGTTGGCACTAGTGGGTGCTGCAACTAAATGCAAAATGTTATGGCTAGCAAAAAACAAACAAACAAACAAAAACACCCCACAAAACAACAGCAGCAACTAGGGGCACTGCTGTGACCAGAAAACAATAATGAGCCTGCAGCACAGCTTTGCACTGCAACCTGAAATCCCCAGCCCACACAGACCGGCCAGCTGAACTCCTCCTCCTCATGAGGGCCCATTATTGAGGTTTGTCAGTTAGCCAAGACGGGAGAAGCCCCTCCCCGTCCCGTTTTGTAATCAGTGCGGTCCGGGAGACTTGAAACCGGTGGCAACTAAAACGTGTCTGCCAGGGTAGTGGAGTGGAAGAGAAACCCCTTCATTTCCCAGGCTCTCGGGTGGCTACCCCATGGCGGTTCCTCCATCCCGCAGTAGGGCCACCCTCCAGCTTGTGCCGTGGCTTGGGAGCGTCTGCGGGTTTTTCGCCTTGTTCATGCGGTATCGAGTCCCAGATTTTCTTTTTAAGGAAGTTCAGGAACATTGCCAACGGGGGGGGAGGGGGAGTGTGTGTGTATGTGTGTGTGTGTGTGTGTATGTGTATGTGTATGTGTGTGGGTTAGTTCATCCTGACTGTCTCAGTAACCACAAGCTGCTGAGCACAGCCCCGGGCGCTGTCAGAAGCGCGCAGACACGTGTCCGCGGCAGGGGGCGGGAAGGGAGCCTGGGTTTCAATTTGCCGGCTCCCGTTAGCAGAAAAGGGGGACGCAAAAGGGACACCTGCCAGGGCAGCAAAACAGCCCCCGGCGCTCGCGAGTTCACCCCTCACCTTGCCCCTCCTTGGCTAAGCCGCCCGCCTGTCCACGCCGCCTGCCGGCGCGGCGAGGGGGCAGGGGGAGTAGGGAGCGGGCTGCTGGACCCGCGCCCAGCGGCGCTTGTCAAACGAGGAACTAGAGCGAGGCAGGCAGAGCAACTCGGTTCTTTATAGAAACCCGGAAACATCGAGACGGGCGAGCGAGGGAGGATCGGAGACACAGGCAGGCAGCGGGGAGGGTCACGTTACAGCCCTGCAGCCGCCGGGTGACGGTACCTGCAGCCCGCAGCTCCGGCTGGTTGAATTACCCCGACGTTACAGACGAGACCAGAGCCGGCCTCTCCCACCGCTGCCGGCCCCGGCGGTCGCTCGTCCCCGGCCCAGAGGAGCGGGAGCAGCAGCCCCTGGGCTCTGGCCCGCCCCTCCGGGGTCCCAGCCCGAGACGCCGCAGGCAGAGCCCGAGAAAAGTTGCTCCTTGTCTCCCCGCGGCCGGCTCCTGAGACATGACTGGCCTGGAGGAAGAGCAAGAGTTTGACTTTGATTTCCTCTTCGAGTTTAACCAGGGCGAGGAGGGCACCGGTGGCAAAGGTTGGTACAGACTAGGCACCGGCACCCCTTTGCCGGGGCTCCGGGCTTCCCTAGGTGTAGCGCCGTGTTCCGGGCTGCAGGTGCCGAGAGGCTGTGTGTGTGTGTGTGTGTGTGTTGGGGGCGGGGACACGTGGGAGCTGCCCCCTGGGAAGGAAGAGGGGAAGTAGTGGCGCGCTTGGGGAGCCAGGCGGAGGCGGAAGGGGGTTTGTATAGTTCTCTCTCTCTCTGTCCTGAGAACAGGTCTGCGCCTAACAGCAGGAGGTGGAGGCACCCCAGTGCTGCTTCTGCCAGATCCTGCTGCCCTTGGAGCCTCAGCGCGGGGGAAGGGGCAGATAGAGGCTTTAATGTTTGCAGGGAAGGGACTTCTTTTGCGTTTCTTGGTTTGGGGGCTGGAGAATGGGATGGGGAGGGGGGAGACATTCGACTTTTGAAGGGTACTCAGTCCAGAAAGAAAAATGTTATTTACTGTGCGTGCAGTCTATTGAACAATCCTCTGTACAAACACAGAGGGTGGTTGTCTATCGGAGTTTACCATCCAAATGAGAGAGAAGCCTGTCATATTAGGATCCCTGTCTGAATTTTAAATATCGTAGAGTTTGGGGATGTTTGCATCTGGGGTTTTGGTTCCGAGCTGTTAAAAAGAAGAGCCCGTGGTGAAATCCGGAGCTGAGTTTGGATTTCAAACCTTTTCCCCCCACTCAGGGGCCAGGTGTGTTTTGATCTAGACTGTTGCTTCAGGCTGGTCTCTAGTTGGTGTTGAGTTAGACGGTACAGTTCAAACATCATGAGACGCAGTGTGAGAGTTCAATGGCATTTTTTTAATCCTTGGGATGAAACCTATAGTTTGGCACTGAAATTGGCATGTGGAGAGAAGAGTGTTACTGCATCCCGAGGAGATGTCACTTGTCACTTTTTCAGTGCTGGTGTTTCTCCTAGTCACACACAAGTGGACCCTGTAATGGAACCTTGGAGACACCCATCCACCACTGCCCTGAGCATCACTAGAGCTACATTCCACAAAGTTTTAACTTTCAGTCGAAGCAACACTCCAAGTATAGTGCTGCAGCTTTTCAAAGTGCAGGTTTAATGTGCTGCATTTGTATTACCTACATGGTGACCCTCTATTGCCCTCTTCTCTGATCGGTTGCCCTCTTGGATGTGCATGATGTCCAAAAGCATTAATTAATAACATCACAATGTCTTGCAAATCTGGATCCCAGAAGTTAGGCACTTCAGGCTGAGATTTTCAAAGGGACCCAAGGGAGTCAGGTGCCCAATCCCACTGAATTCCCTTAGGCATCTTGAAAATATGGATTTAAGCAACTAAATAGAAATAATCTGATCTTTAAAAATCCTCTTTCATAGATGCCTGGCCAATGTCTCTTGCTCTCATGTTCAGGGTCTAATTGATCACCAAATTTTCAGTTGGGAAGGAATTTTCTCCCAGATCAGAATGGCAGGGACCTGGAGTGGGGGAAGCAGGGGTGAGCTCCTTTCTCTTTGTGGATTGAATTCAGACAGTGTGCTAGCGACTGTACAAAAATAGAAGGCTGCTGTTTATAGGAGCTTACTATCAAGATGAGAGAGGGAATGGATCATTTTCTAGGGATTTTCAGGGCATATCCAATCTAATCAATTCCCTGTCATTGCAGGAGATTCAGGCATTGGTGGTCCCTGGGTCTCTCCTGTTTTGTGCCTGTGGACTCCTGAGGACTAAACTGCTTTAGTTTAACTAAAGTCATTGGGCTTAATATAAGAGGGCTAGAGTGAAATTTGATGGCCTGTGATATGCAAAATGAGCAAATGGTCCTTTCTGGCTTTAAACTCTGTCAAGTCTGTGAAAAGGCGTTGAACACCCCTAGTTCCCCTTGAAGTCCATGTGCCAGTGTTTGTCCCCCTTAAGACAAAAACAAAACAGAACAAAAAACCCTATTTGCACTCAACACTTTTCCAGAGGCAAACAGCACTTTGCAAGATCAGGCCCCTAAGGCTGTAGAAGGATTGAAACATCCATGTTCTAATTTAATTGTGGGAGGAGAGAAGGATAGTTCTAGGTCACCATAGAGTGAAAAGTAGTATGCTTAGGAGTTTTTATAAAACAAGGGGTTCAGTTTCAATCTTTGTTCTATTAGTTTGTGCTAACACACAGTGCAAGGCCCAATATTGTGCAGTGCCACGATTTACACGTAAGTCAGTGGGAGTTGAGGGTTCTCTGCATGTCATCGCATTGGGTGTAGACTGATGAGCTAATTTCCAAAATGGGACCATCAAAGCTGTCGCTATCCATCATGTGAATTCACTCCACGTGTCAAAGTCCAGATGAATTTCTTTGTTGGACGTGTACTATACATGCTTAGTAGCCACTCAGAAACGCAATGCCTTGATTTTCTTTGTTGTTTCAAATTTTTGTATGCAAAATACCTAAGTTGTTTGTGACTATCAGAGCTTTCTGCACCAAGCTTCACTTCCCAGGGAATTCCGATGGCGAGATTGCTATAAATCAGGCTTATTATGGAATCCAAGACAAGTCCTTAATTATATTGGCATGAATGTCACTTATTGTGATCATAATAATTAATGTGTCTTATTAAGATGCCACAATTTTGCTACTTTACCTTAACAACATGGTGATAATTAAATCCTTTAAAAATGTTTCTTGAAAGTCTCCTTGTAGATGCATTTCACCCAGACTTACTAGGTAGGTGGTATTATTATTATATATGCTCTTTTTGTTGCATTATGGGAGGAGTCTTAACTAATGAGTGTGTTTTCTGCCCACAGAAGAAAATTATTCCATGGATATCATTTGTTTATTAATAATTATTATTAGTAATACAGTACTGCCTAGGGGCCACAACTGAGATCAAGGCCTCATTTTGCTAACTGCAGTACAAATTCAGACTAAGAGATGGTCCCTTCCCAAAGAACTTACCCTCTAAATAGATAAGACCGATAAAGATGGGAGGGGAAACAGAGACACAGAATGGCAAAGTGATTTGCCCATGGTTGCACAGCAGGTCAGTGGCGGAGCTGGGATTAGACCAGGGTGGGCAAATTACGTGTAATGATTATTTTAACTAATGCAGGTTAACAAGATTTATTAATAATACTGAGGAAATATTTGAGCCTTATCAGTTGCATGCTGCTAGGAAGGAAGAAGAGGATAAGAAAACTACATATCTTTGTGAATGGTGACACTGGCCAGTTTATTTTTAAATAGCATTTTTCTTAAGATATCTCCTCTTAAGTGTTTGGTTAAAGTGTCAAACTAGAATATATTCTGAATAGTTCTGTTTCATCTGTAACATGTTCTAGTGTAATGTAATGAACCTCTTTTGGTAAATAGCCAGTTTCCTAAGGCTAAGTAGAAAGTGATTCAAATAGGTGTTGAACACATTAAGGGTGCCTGACATGATATAAATCAGTATAAACATCTCAGAGTTACTATCAAGTAGCTAAAATGCATTATTTTTATGTCAATATAGTCTTTCTTTGAATTACTGACATTAAGAAATCTGAACACCATGTAGCTGGATAATGGCACCAAATTGAGTAGGGTTGATAAAGAAAAGGAACAGAGGAAGCTCCTGCACTGGTGCAACAAACTCAGAAGCTCATTTGCATATTCAGTGCAACTGGGGATTGGGATTGGGTCATGTTGGGAATAGCCGCTGTGGAAATTAACGAAGCCTTTCCGGACCTCAGCATGCAAGGTAAGGCACGATCACTGCCTGGGGTGTTGCCTCTGGAGAAGGAAGGAAACAAACACGGTGCGTGAAAGGGCTCCTATTACAGGGAAGCCTCACTTCTTTATTACTATCACTCGGGAATGAAGAAGGTTCCTCTTCCATAACAAAATCCTTAAAAGGCTGGAGAACATTGGAACTAGTTATGGTTTTAATTCAGGGAATTCAACTGAAAGCAAAGGCACTGCTGAACTCAAAATGTAGGGGCTCTTTTAGGAAGGCTTTGTTTTCTTTTCCCAATATGAGGCCAGATAGTGTATAAGGGTACTGGCCTGTGGGAGGGGTGATCCAGAGCTGCCTCAACTCCAAAAGGAGCTCAGAAAGACACTGACAAGTTGTGCCCACAGCATTGTCTCTTAATAGGGTGGAGAATGCATTGCCTTTGGTGGCCAGCTAGCTTTGCTGTCTTGTGTGAAGGGGAAGGCTAAGGGTGCAGCCCCCAGTGTTACTAGCACGGAGCACTATGGCAGGTATCCCTGGCTCCTGCACAGAGATATTGCGGGTGAGAGAGAGACTGTGTGCAACTTTACCTCATTTCCTCCCTCCAAGTCCCAATCCAAAGCGCAAGTACAATGTAGCCCTTTACAGTCTAATAGACAGAGGCCCCTGGTTTTTAAAGACATTTAGCATTATGTTGCTCAGCATTGCAACACCTAACTGATTTAGGAGTCTAAATGTCATTTACAAAAGGGATTTAAGCATTCGGGATAGCCGTCAGGGTCTTGGCTAGTAAATCCCTAAATTCCTCTTGTATATTATATTCAGCTCCTAAATCACTTAGGTGTGGTAATGCTGAGTGCTGCAATGCTTAAATACCTTTAAAAATTGGGGCCCAAGGCACATAAAGTTCATGTGATTCGCTAATGGTCATTCAGTAAGCCAAATGGAGATGTTTGGTGATCTCTGACTCTTAGATTTCTGCACCAACTGTGTAACTGTGCCAGCACTTCAAAATGTGTGTTGTACTTAATGTTATGAAATTGATAAAACGCCGGTGAAGAGAGAGAACACAGTGCTTAAACAATAAGAGGATTGTTGGATATTATTTATTAATGGAATTCCAGTGTATTTCATCACCAGTGAATCCTTCACCTGGACTTTGCTGGCTTGTCCCAGAAACCAGAGTAGGCCAATAGATTTGTTCTATTCCAAAACTGAGTTAACTGGAACCAGTTGGAAACCTACCATAGTGGAACTTCCAGTTGTATGTGATTTCAGGGCAAGGTATTTGGTCATGTTGTTCATATTATATTCTCTCAACCTTTTTATTTATTTATTTATTTAAACTACTATTTTTCTCTTTGGGGACCATGGCTCACTTACACCAAGGGCAAGTTTCTGTCTGCAGTATCACTGCAGTCTTTCAGCTCTGAGGTTTGAAGGCAGAATTCTGCTTTTAAGGTTTGTATATGACTGTTCTGAAAAGTTTCTTGGATATACAGAAACTCAGTTTACTCAGAGGTGATTTGTCTTGTTGTGCCACCAAGATACCAACATTTTCAAAAGTACAGGCCTCCAATATTTGAACTTCTTTGCATGTCTGTGTTGTAGATTGCTCAGGAATGCCAGTGTTTTCGTGTAATTATAGCACCATGCTCCACTAAGACTCAGAAGGCTAGTAGGTTAGTCTATATGTGCAACACACCTCATGTCATTCATTTTTATTTTATTTTTTTCAGAACACTATAATTATGCATCGTCAAATATAAATGCCAGTTTGCCTCTAAATGTGGCACATTCTTCATTGTCAACTGCATGTCATGGCCTTCAGACATCCAATCCTGTCATTTCAATTGTCCCATCAACAAATCATCCTTCTGGATATGGAGGGCACATTGACAGTGGGGCCTCTGGATATTATCTGTCTCCAAATGTCAGACCTAATGGAGCTCCAGCATTAGAAAGCCCCAGAATTGAGATAACTTCATATCCGGGACTGCATCATAATAACAACCAGTTTTTCCATGATGCTGAGGTTGAGGAAGCTATCCCAAATGCTAAGCGATCACCTTCTACTGCCACTTTGAATTTACCAAACATTGAGGCTTACAGAGACCCATCTTGCCTGAGTCCAGCAAGTAGCTTGTCTTCCAGAAGTTGCAATTCGGAAGCTTCATCCTATGAATCCAATTATTCTTATCCTTATACTTCACCCCAGACATCTCCATGGCAGTCCCCATGTGTGTCCCCTAAGACCACTGACACTGAGGAAGGATATCAACGCAGTATGGTGGCCTGTACTTTACTTAATTCACCAAGACATTCTCCATCTACGTCTCCCAGAACAAGCATTACAGAGGAAAACTGGCTAAGTGCTCGTAATTCAAGACCATCTTCTCCCTGTAACAAAAGAAAATACAGCCTAAATGGTAGACAGACCTCTTACTCACCACACCACTCTCCGACACCTTCTCCTCAGAGTTCTCCTCGAGTTAGTGTAACTGATGATACGTGGCTGGGAAACACTAACCAGTATACCAGTTCTGCTATAGTTGCCGCTATCAATGCCCTTACCACTGATAGCACAATAGACATGAATGATGGGATTCCTATTAAATCTAGGAAGACTGCAATAGATCATACCCCATCCATGACTCTCAAGACTGAACCAAGTGGTGAGGATCATGGGACCATATCACCAACTGCTGATTTATCATCAGAAGAGTTTTCCGGGTTTCAACACATCAGGAAAGGAAACTTCTGTGACCAGTACCTTTCTGTGCCGCAGCATCCATACCAATGGGCCAAACCAAAGTCTCTGTGTCCTACATCATACATGAGGTAAGGCTTCCTGAATCTATGAAGAAATTCTAATAACCTTTTTATAGGTACTTTTTCTCCTTTTCCTGTTCAATCATCCTTTCCCAAACACAGTCCCCCCCCCCACCTGCAAATATTTAATTGCTCTCTTTTGCCATTTCATAATGCTGCATCTTTTGTGTATGGCGTGACCCTCATGAAAACACTAAGTGGTAAAAAATGCAGTTCTAAGAGTGACCTATCTGGGGTTAAACTGGCAAGACAGTATTCTTTTCCCAGGAGACTAGAACCCCATTCCTGGCAGTCTAGAGATAAGGAATACAGGTACATTCAGAACCGTGGCTCTGTCAGTCAGTCGGACAACATTTACTTAATTAGTTCAACATTTCATTTTTTTCCCCTCATAAAATAATGGCATGCCCAACAGGTATGCCTGCTGATGGGGCTCTTCCAGAGCTCTTTCCATGTTGGCTTTTTATTTAGGACATAAAAACACAACATGACTTGGTTATTTTATGCAGTACAATACCCTTATACACTATGCTCCCTTCATCTGAAAGCTACATCTGCCTTCCTTTGCATGAAGGATAAAGCTTTTTTTCTGACATTGTTCTTTCAATTATTAAAAAAAACCTCACTAGTAACTAGTAACTTGGAGCCAGTAACACAATAGATCCCGTCCCATTTATTTATCACACAGTAACACTGTATTGTCAACAAAGAAAAAGCCAAGTAATATTCAGAATTTGAAAGAGTAATAACCATGTCCTGTCCTTACATACAGTGTTTCATTCTTGAGTCTTCCTAGAAAAAGAAGGAACACAGAGAACTCCTTGGGATAATGCTGTACAAGATAAATTTGGTTTTCAAACAGTTCAAATGCTAGTCTAAGACCTCTAATTCTGATCAAAAAAGTCAGTGAATTTGCAGGCACAGCAAGCGGTGTACCTTGATGAAAGTTAAACTTAAACTGTGTTTTTAAAAGCGAAGAAAAAAGCTGGATATGTAGGGAAAACACTTGTCCCCACCACTCTCTTCTCTCCCCACTTCACAGTTTAATTAATGCAGCATCTTCCTATCAGTGGCTATCTTCAAATGCCATCTAAACCAATTGTGGCATCTTGTATCACAACAAACAGTACTGTGCCTCTTTAGCCTCAAACCCAGTCCTCCTCCTCCTTTGTAGGTAGAATAATCTCAAGCATCTGTTTGAGTTCTCTTTCACAGCCTGATCCTGTAGAGTGCTGATCAATTGCTGGCAGAGGTTAAGCACTCTCAGTTCCAATGAAGTTGCTGGTAGTGAATGCTCAGTGCCATCCAGGATTGGGCCCTTGGTTCGTATAGCACCATACAAATCCCTTACGGCCTTCTTACATATTTAAAAAGGCTTTTATGTTCTCCCTCCAAAGGTATAAGCTAGTTTAAATTCACTGAAAGAGGCAGGCTTCCTTTTGTTCAAAATTTCAAGGGAAATAATATGACAATTTGACAAAAAATATCTTTCAGTTACAGAGAGCCTCTCTTCACATTTTATTACATACAATCAGAATTCACACAACATTCCTGTGTGCTAATACAAACAAAAAAGGTGAAATGTACAAAACTGAGCATCCGTATGCTGTGTATTTAACATTTTTTCCACTGTTTTGGTCTTGTGTAAAATATGTTTCCTGGCTTGCAATATGTTTCCATGTGATCTCATTAACTTGTGCTCCGGGGCAGCTGGAAGCTAGCATAGAAATGAGATTTTTAAGTTATTTCACCAATCAAATACACTGACCAAGCTTCCTTCCACAAAAAATGCCTCTCATTTATGTATATGAAAGAGTGCTGGGCAATTGAACATAGATGTCAACAGGATCAAAGACTACGCAATAGAAATTGTTATTTTAAATCTTTCCAAAAAGACTGGATAAGAATTTGTCACAACAGGTCTGGATTTTTTTCCTGTTATTTTACACATCTGTTCTATTTCAAATGCTGGGATTTTAGGGTTAGGTTCGAACAAACACCACACATTCCAAAATTCACACTGTCATACGGATTTTTAGATAGCCATATTTAATTACCTCTTGTATCTCTTCCTGAATATGTATTATAATTTTAATGAAAAGAAAGTGATTTGGAAAATCACTGGATTTCTTTCTTTACTTTTCTTCTTCAACCAGACCATCTGCCAGTGCTAAGGGCCACATTCCTGTAGATTTATCTTAGTCAATAAAGGAAATTATTTTTTTGAATTATTTCTAAAATTGGTGAAATTTTTGCACTTAATGTAATTCAAACTAGTCCAATAATTTTAGGGTTTACAGGGAGGCAGGAGTGGAAGGAAAGGAGGAGAGAGAAAGAAGGAATAGATAAGTGGGCAGAATAATTCCTACCTCAGCTGAGGCATGCCTGATTCCGTAGTCCTTGTCTACCTAAAACTTCTATTAATTTCAGTATGGGTTCAAAGTCTGCATAAAGATTGCAGGATTGGGCCGGTTTAGACTCTGATCCTGATTCCTGAGTTTAATGGCAAAACTCACATTAACTTCAATGGGAGCAGGATTGGTTGGATGCTTAGACCCCAATCCTACATTGGGGTCTGATAGCATGAACCCTTATGCTCACACAGAGACTCCCTGGAACTCTGCATGGGTGTTGTGGATCCCAGTGCAGAATTGTATGTATCTGCATACAGTACCATTTAAGGCATGCAGCATTAGAAGATATCAATGAGTTGAGTCTGCCCACGTGGTTCTTTCTGCAGGATCAGGATCTTAGCCTTTAATTTTATATGCTGAACTTTAGGATTTAGAACATATATATAAGGGAAACTGATATTTACAAGATATAAATTCACTGATATAAGCTGAATGATCACAATGTGAACCATTTTGCTTGCAGCAAAATGGAATAGCTGCCATCTAAAGTTCTCCATTTATGTAGGAAAATACTCTAAAAATAAATTATTATATGGAGGGTAAAGAAGAAAGGAGGAAAGATAAAATATTTTGAAGATCACTTCCTAGTTTTTATTTCAGGATCTTTGTTATTAGGATGTCTAGTGCTTATCTCACTTTTACTACATTTATGATTTATCGTAGACTCCATAAGACAAAGCAAGTGTAAAAATGTAACTCAGGCATCTTCTTGAATTGTACCTGTCTCAACAATCTGTAAAACAGATCATCTTCCATTTGTAATTCTTCTTCTAGATTAAATGCAGTATATAATTAAAAGGAAACACCTTATCAGCCATTTATTTTGGAAACATATATTTTTCTGTATTTATCAAGCAATCTCTAGATAAGTTACATCTCTCTATATGTACCTTACATACTTTCTTAAAATGTTTTTGGGCTAATGTGCATTAAGGATGATAAATTCAAAATCAAACTAGAAATACTACATTTTATTTCACTTTTAATCTTGAGCATAGATAAAGATAATATTGTGACCAAATAGTGTTTAGAATTTTTTTTTTACAAAGGTTTAAAAAATAGGCTTTAAAATAATTATTTACATGTCCAAAAATTCTCTCTTTATAGTATCACAGACAACCGGCATCTCACAAATCTTATGTGGAGTGTATGTTTCTGTATGTTGAACTGATAGATCTGTATCTCTGGACTATATAACACCTGAAATTTCTTAGAGACTTTACTTGTCCATTGAAAAGCAACAGCTTCCTTTTGTATATCATGCTTATTTTATTACATGAATCCAAAAAGTGTGATGGCCTGATGGCCTGTAACATTTTGTGTTTGCATTAGTTATAGGGCAGTATAGTATTGCTACATTCACTGGCCATGAATGGTATGGCATGTACCACATGAAAAGGAGCTTCCAGGAACTGTATGTCAGTTTCAGATGGGCTTATAAAAGCTCTCTACTATGTTTTCTTGTATGGCTTGTTTTTTCTAGAAGTTGAAAGCGAACTTTTTAGCTGCCATTTCAATTTTTCAGCCTTAAAAATATACATACAAGTACTTCTGCCCACAGCAATGCACATTCATATATTATTACACATGGAAGCTGTAATTTACAAACACAAATGGGGTGGCTGGATACCCATCTACCTGAGTGGCAAACTAGGGTGGCCAGACAGCAAGTGTGAAAAATCAGGATCGGGGGTGGGGGTAATAGGAGCCTATATGAGAAAAAGACCCCAAAATTGGGACTGTCCCTATAAAATCGGGACATCTGGTCACCCTATGGCAAACACACATTTGGTCTTTGTGCATATGTCCATTTTTTCATGGAATTGGTGTTAGATTCTTAAACCTCCAGTTTTGCAAACCCCAAGTGTTCAAAAATCACAAATCAGCAACTCCCACCCTCACCAAATTTTAAAGTACTATATCTGGGATTCTTTTTCTTTACCTTTCCCCTTTCTCCTTCTTGGAGTCAGGCAGAATTGAAGCCGCTATGCTTAGAGGAGTGCATGGGCTGCTCCATTGGAAAGTATTGCAACTCAAGGGGTCACAGAGTTGGGGAGGCCATGGCTCCATCCCATAAAGATAAACCAGCAGAGCTGTCCCATAGGGGTTAATAAGTAACACTCAACAATGGGGTGTAGCAGTGGGCACGCAGTCTCTGTGTGCCTGAAGTATCTCCAGCTATGCATCCTACTTCCTATAACAAAGCATCTACAGGACTAGTATCAGTTCTCATATACCCCACATGTTATATTTGTTGTTTAGGTAAAGTTGATTGCTATGGTATCCTGTCAGGCTGAGATACTGAGCTTGTTAGATTGCTGTAAGTAGGGGGCTGAGGATTACCCTGGGGCAATGGCTTAGTTAAACTGAATTCTTCTCTCCCATTGTTTTGGAACGTGTCCAAGCTCCCTTATATTTGTTAGTGGCCTTTTTTTTTTTTTTTTTTTTTTTTTTTTTTGATGGCTAGTGTTAGCATAGTATAATATTAAATTCAGAGTAATATTAAATTGAGGCAGGCCTCCAATTTTAACTCCAATTTAATGTTTTTGTGAAATATTTCTTTGCTGTTTTCCGTGCTCTTGTCTGAAAAATCAATAAGAATACATTTTTGTTAATGCCAATACATTTTGAAGTATAGGCTGTAGGTTGCTCAGATTCATAAGGCTTGCCCCAAGCATCATCATCATCACAATTTACATGTATATACCACCGTTCATCATGAAGAATCCCAAAGTACTTTATGAACTAGAAACAAGACTCACTTGCTTCACATACCAAGGAAATGCAGCCACCTCTGTAGTGGAACAAAGCATCTGTTTTAACAGCCCACGGCTGCATTGCTCAACTGTGTAGGAAGTGAGAAAACTTTATGCAAATAAACCTGCCAGGGGAATATACAGTAAATATATTTCTGATATTGCAAGCACTTCAGGACTGTGACTGTGTCTCCATATGTGCCTTTACAGAGACTAATCCTATTAAACGTCTGTCTTCACCATTATCTCTGAGCTCTATTCTAATATAAATATGATTAATAACAGTTATAATAAGTAGACCAAGTATAACTAGTTAACACACTGGAATAGAGCTAGGGCATTGGTACTAACTTTCCTGTTCTTGCAAAAAAGTATCATGAGACCTTTAATAATCACCAACAGTCAGGACCTTCCTTTTAAACTATAGGTAAGGCTGAACTGCTGTTTTAAGGCTAAACATTGTTGTTCTTAGGTTAAGGATGTTAATTGGTCATTTAAAAAATGAATTGTCATGAAAATAAATCTTATCATAGAAACTAGCATTAAGAAAGAAAAAACTCTCTCTTGGCATGATATCAAGAGATCTTTCCTAAACATTATTAACTACTCACATATACAAATATCAGTTAAATAAATACAAGAAGGACAACACAAAGGTTTTAAGATAGACCAGGACATTCCAAGTTAATGACCCAATACTTCAGAAGCTTCTGCATTTGAAAAATTTTATTCATAGTAGGCCTATGAATAAACTTTCATATCAGTAGGACTAATTGCATGAGTAGATTTATTCAAATTCATAAGTGTTTGAGAGCTCAGGCCCTAAATCTGTCCAGTTGGCCTAATTCTCAGTTGCACCTTTCCAGTGTTTAGGGCCAGGTTGGATGTCAGACTGGGGAAGGGAAGGTGTGGCTTATAAAAATGAATAAAAGTCTCCTGATCGTTCCCACATACTGGGCTGTCCAGGAGAAAGACTGGTGCCTGATATAAACTTAGGCTCTACATCTGGTGGTCTCCTAGCAGAGAATAGTCATGGTGAAATATATTCCAACCATGTCCCCTATGCCAGAGGCTGGGAGGAGGTCAGTGTAGAGCCTTCACACCGGTTCTTCAGTGGTTAGGAAGACATTTTGCATTGGGAATATTCTCAGGGGTTGTTTCCACCCACATTAGGTCCTCATTATGCTACCAGAGTGATAAGGAAGGTGTAAGAGGGCCATATTCTCAGCACCCTGTCTTTGTACTTAGACACTGGAACATACATAAGGCTTGATTCTCCAATAAGCCATTTTTACAATGTTGTGACACCACTGACTTCAATAGATTACTCTTGATTTACAATGATATACAGGAAGTGAGATCAGAATTAGGTCTCATGTAAGATCAGTCACAGTTCTGAGACCCTTAAATATGACAGAGTCAGTTAAAGGGTAAAATCTGCAAAAGTTTATGAGCATAAGATCCTTTTTGAAAAGTGATGTAGGCATTTAGAAACCTGCATCCCATTGACTTTCAGTAAGACTTAGGCTTCCAAATGCCTATCACTTTTGAAAATGCAGCTTAGGCCCAGAAGTCATTTAGGAACTGTGAAAATTTTACCCAAGATCTTTTTTATTTCAACTGACATGATAACATACTGCTTAATATATTCTTTGTCCGCTAGTCTACATTTTTTCTGTTAAAGAAAGAGGTCAGTCAGACTGGCTAATCCGTGATTGATTTAATCACATGCTTTATCTGGGTAAGTGAAATAAGTCACTATTCATCAGCCTTGTAGCTTGACTTATGTCCCACTGAGTTAACGTGATCCAGTTTTTTCTAAATTTAACTGACTCGAAACAAGCAGGCCTGCTTATGGCTCTTAGATGGAGCACCGCTGGATTTATCATGTCACAGGAGAAAACTTTCATTCTTGAGAATGAAAATCTGGTGTGAACAAGTCAGAGGAGCTACACCAATTTACACCAGTTGAGGATCTGTCCCAGTGTTCTTTTCTCCACTACAATGGGGACTCCACCAGCTTATATAGTTGAGCTCTCCCAAATTGATAGGGATCTTTTCAGCACTCAGCTTAATTTTTTAACACTAAAATATTTGCTCCATGATTTTTGTTCCTTTAACCATATTATACTGCAGGAAACTAAGTGCATGATGAAGATAACCTAAAATAGGAAATAGCTCTGGCAGCCACAGCCGATGAAACTGTTAAATTCATCACTCTGCTTCCTTTATCAGGAAAACAATCATTAATTGTCAATTTATTATCAGTCAGGAGTCATGGTGGAATTTTGATGATAGGAAGCTAATAGCAAACCAGATTTTTATGTTACTTTGGAATCAGAAACTTTCCTTTGTAGTTTAATTATATTACAATTTTAGGTGCTAATTTTAAAGATTTTAAACAAAGAAAAAATATCAGAGAAGATCAGGTTATTTTCCAGGCAGTTTCATATCTTTTATTATTATTATTTTATTTTATTTATTTACTATTATTATATATTAATATTACTCCTTTTGCACTTGAGGATTCTAAGGCTTTTGCTGGTAGTTGGATTAGTGCTTTTTTTATTTAGTGGTAAAATGTCTTAATCCAATAGAGGCCACGTCCTCAGAAAAAGAGAGAAAAAATCCATCAAATATGACCATATCTAAAACCAGAAACATCTGTTTAAATATGTATGCTGATCATCAGCAGGAGATATGCAGGTGTTTTGTTCTGGTCTTTGTTATTTATTGGTGCAGTCAAATAGAGTTTCTCCAGAAAGTTTTCTAGAAATCTTTCAGGCAGAAGTATATCCAGAATGCAATATGTACACAATGGTGGTCTTAAACACTTGCCAGCTGCCTTTCAATAACTAACAGGCCAGGTTCTGCCTGTGTGAATGCACAGTGCTGCCGGAGGGCATGAGACCCTATCATCCTTCATCTCCTTCCCCTTTTTGTTGACTGCATAAGAACCAGACAGAATTACAGTCCCTGTGCTTGAGTGAGCTACTCTGCCCTTAATGCTTCAGGGGTACACAGCACCCCTAAGGGTGATTGGTAGGCAGGCCATGATCCTGCTGCTCTTTTGCGTCATTTGAGGTGCTGGCTAGCCATGTTGGGAATAATAAGCCAACATCCCATAAAGAGGTATAATATCAGCATGTTTGCTTTCCACACCCAGGAGTTCCAGTAGGCACGCTGCAACTCTACCACCCAGTGCTCTGCCAGGTCAGGGTAGCTCCAACCCAGCCCTTACTGAGAGCTGTGCCTAAGGTCCTTTGGGCTCAACAGTACTTCATCTTGCCCTCATTATATTCAGTGGCAAATGTCCCATTAGCTTTAGTGGTGCAGGATCCAACCATAAGTATTAGCAGAGAAATAACTTCAGTACCCACAGTTTTCAAGATACATTCTATAGTACGTATAAAAAAAGTTCAAGAGAATCTTAGATACCTCGATAACCATGTTTGTGCAGCACCTAGCACCATGGAGCCGTGGCCTATCTTGGGGCTTTAGGTACTACTGTAATACAAATAATTTAACGATAAATTTATCATAAAGAGAACAGGAAAATTAAGGGCAACTATAATACTGTAGGCATGTGTATGTATATGTAATATAAATTACACAAAAAAGATGTTTAAAGAACATTATTAGTCAAGCATGCAAGTTAGGATCTGCCAGACTTAAGGTTTCCTGTGCAAACATTGAAAAAACAGAAATGTCTGCCATGTGGCATCACATTTGCATCATCAGGAGGGTTGGAACCTTTAGACACACTAGACTGATCTCTGCCACTTGGGCTAACGGAGTAATTGATAGTAGATTGTCATCCTCTATTTGGACCGGCACTAGTGGGAGATGAGACACACACTTTGCCAGATAATTTCATAGATATTTGCTGACGGCAGGGGACTGGTGAGACTCTGGAATCTTGGATTTCATTTCAGGCTCTGGAGGGGTGTGTGCCCTCGTGTGTTTAGGTGTGGCTTGACCTGAGTAATTAGACATGGATGAGGCCTCATTTCTTGAGAGACAGGATTACGGTGGTAAATGGATCGGCACAGACTCTTCTGCCCATTTCTCACAAGCTTGTCCCCTTCTGCCTTAAATCTGTCTGAGTCCTGTCTCTTCCCTCCCCGCCCCCTTCCCCAGCTCCTTATCCCAGTCCCATTTTCTTTGCCTTGTCCCAGTCTCCATTCCTCAGGCTTCTCCTCTATGTCCTAGTCTCCTTGTCCAGCCAGGGATCTCAGTCTGACCCCATCCGTATCCTCCCCTGCTCCTTATCCCAGTCTTCTCCCACCCATGCCAGTGCCGGTCTCACCACTCCTTCTCCCAATCTACTCCTTTCCCTTCCCACACTCTGTCTCTTGTCTGCTTTGCATTTGATTCAGACAACTTCCTCTGGCCCATGCTGCAACCCAGGCAGCATGGAGGGTCATTGAGAGGACAGAAGAGATGGGATCCCACCTCTCAGTTCCTATACCCCTCGCTGCTTGGGTCTGTGGACACCTTTAACCCTGTAGACCTGTGCTGGAGCATGTTTAGCCACTCTGTGGGTTGGTGTACGCACAGTCCAGATGCAGGTGGGAGCTATGAGGCTATGGAATATGCTCAGTTGCTTTGTGGGGATGGCATATGCATTCCAGTCAACACTGGGAGTGTGACGGTACGTCTATACAGCAAAGAAAAACCTGCAGCTGGCCCATACCAGCTGACATAGGCTTGTGGGATTCAGGCTGCAGGGCTGTTTCATTGCTCTGTAGACATCTGGGCTCTAGGAACCTGTGGGGTGGGAAGATCTATAAGACTATAAATGTTCAAAAGAGAACTAGATCAGTTCATGGGGTCTAGGTCCATCAATGGCTATTAACTAGGATGGGCAGGAATGGTGTCCCTAGCCTCTGTTTGCCAGAAGCTGGGAATGGATGACAGGCGATGGATCACTTGATGATTACACCTGTTCTATTCATTCCCTTTGGGGCACCTGCCAGTGGTCACTGTCTGAAGACAGGATACTTGGCTAGATGCACAGATGCCAACTCCGGGGCTGGAGCACCATAGGGAAAAATTGGTGGATGCAGAGCACCCACTGTCAGCTCCCCGCCCCGCCCTCTCGCCCCAACTCACCTCCGCCTCCACATCCTCCCTTGGGCAAGTCGCCGCTGCTCCGCTTCTCCCCCTTCCTCCCAGGCTTTCTGCACAAAACAGCTGTTTTGCGTGGCAAGCCTAGGAGGGATGGGGTGGGGAGGAAATGAGGAAATGCCCGGGGGAGGAGGCGGGGCTGGGATTTGTGGAATGGGTTAGAATGGGGATGGGGAAGGCGCGGACTTTGGGTCTGGGGGCGAGAGCACCCACTGGTGCTGGGTAAAGTTAGGCCTATGGCTAGATGGACCTTTGGTCTGACCAGATATGGCCATTCTTATGTGGAGCCCAGTGACAATGAAATCTTAGGAGATTTTAGCTATTAAGCTAATAAGTCTCTTCTGAAGTGTGAGTATTTGAAAGTTTATAACTTGGCCATTCCTGCTCCAAAGCACGGTGATGTTAGATCTGTTCAAAGTAAAGGTCATCAAAAATGTGTAACGTGCAAACCAACATTTTTTCCCCGTAGCTTAATTCTCAGAAATGGCTGAATCATTTTGATGACAACAGTTTCCAAAACACTCAGTCTGAGAAGACACCCAGCCTGGAAAATTTCAGCCTAAATGGTTAACCCTTGGCAAAGTTAAAACCAACTGAAAATCAGGTCTTATAATGGGAAGTGTTGGGCAATACGGTGCTAGCAGCCCTGCCTATAATTACATACATGTGCTCCCGCTTAAAATTAAATGTGTTGGTAAAAAGGTACTGAATAAAAATTAAAAAGCTTTTGTAGCATATTTAGACTAAGGCCCCAATCCAGGAAAGTCTTGTGGCTGGTCTGAACTTTATGTGTTGAATCAATGGGACTATTTGCAGCGGCTAAACTAAGGAAGTGTATGTCTGTAAAGTGTCAGGGCCTAAATAACAGACAAGGGGAGGAGGATATTGGGCTTCTGTCTGTCAAGGGGTTTTAGTGGTGAGACAAATGATAAGAATCTTGACTGGTTTGTGAAATCATTAGAACTCGGAGATGCAATTTTCTACCTCAGGTTGAAAAGGTGCCTGTACAGTACGTGCATCCAGTAGGGAACCTCTCTTGTGCCTATGGCCTCCTTTAAGGCAACTCATTTCTATGAAAGAAGGTGATAGGAAAAGAAGGAAAATGCATTGCATGCCCCCAGCGTAAAGTCCTCACATTTTTAATTCCTTAAGTTATTATATTGGGGAAAAAAATTAAAAATGTTTTGTTCTCATCTGTGCTGGATGCCATGGAGCTGTGTTCATGTCAAAGGCCTCCAGCTGACTGAGCAAGCAGCAGAGCCTGACAGGGTTGTTTAGGGGATGTTCATAGTTAACTGGTGTAATGTCATTCCTGTGTATCTCATCTCATTTATAGCTTTGCTTTTAGTATCTTGGAGTGTATGGAACGCTGTCTATGTGTTATAACATTTTAAATTACTGGTACACATCTGATCATTCATCATTGGCTTGTCTTTGCTGTATGTCCATCTCAACATGTGTTTTTGTAAAATAAGACAACCATAGACAGAGGGTATCTCTGGTAGATCATCTAATGTAAGTGTCAGAACTTCAAACTGATCCATTCACAACACTACTTCACTCTCCTCAAATCCTGGTTATAGCATAAGAAAAACTGTACTGGGTCAGACGAAAGATCCATTTAGCCCCGTATCCTGTCTTCTGACAATGGCTTTGTAGTGGTCAGAGCAGGGAACTGGCTAATTCCAAATGACGCTCCTTCATACAGAGACCAGGTGGTGAGGTAATATCTTTTATTGGACCAACTTAATATGTTGGTGTCTATTCTAAATTTGTTGTACTATTTGAGTAGTTGAAAGTAGGTTTGAAGGTTGTTCTATTAAGAGATTTTACCAATTCCAGGGTTTTGAAAGGTTATGCGGTAAACTGAAATCTTATTTCTATCAGAAGGCTGAGGCTTGTTTTCATTTTAAGACCAATAAAATTACAGCAAGCCTGAGCCTATCAAACACAATTATAACCAATGGTTTTATTTTCTGACATAAACAGTACACTTCTTTCAGTAATGCTCTCTCCTGACATTATTTTAAAGTGTGGTTCTCTGAAAATGGCTCTGTAAAACCTGAAGCTTCTTATTGTTGTCTTCAGTCATGTCTGATTGTTTAGTGACAGTAATATGTCTTTATTATTTTTCTGTTATAATTGCAGAGTCAATATAGAACTGGGAGAATGAGTTGGATTCTATTCTGGTTTGTATAAGTTCTGCCTGAAGATATACATAGTTGATGAAATATCATCCAGAAAGAACCCTGCTTAATTTTGAGAATCCAACATATTTTCAGGCTTTGAATTTACCTGGGGGTGGGATGGGGTGGATTTTTTTTTTTTTTTGTAAACTAAGCAGATTTGATCTAGTCAATGAGATACATTAAATGTAGGACTTCCACAATGCCAAGTTAATAGTCATTTTCAGACTAAAGCCACTCTTTAAATTCCTTTGCATCCACCTTTGATTCAACGATCAATACATTAAAGCATTTTTAAACCATGCTTAGAAAATTTTCCATTTTGTTTACAAATCTGATAGCATCTGGCCCATCAATTATGCTTTACTCATAAATCTTCATAAAATAACCATTGCCTTTTAAATTACTTATGTCATGACATCCATACTGATGAAATTCTAAATGTAAGATGGTGAAGGATGAACTGCTAAACATGGTCTCTAAAGTAATAGAACCAGATTCTTGTGGTCTGTGATAGTCTACTTGATGTTAATATTTAATACACTTTCTCTTCCATTATAGCCCATCCCTGCCTGCCCTTGATTGGCAGTTGCCATCTCACTCAGGACCTTATGAACTTCGGATTGAAGAGCAGCCCAAATCCCATCACAGAGCTCATTATGAGACGGAGGGGAGTCGAGGGGCTGTGAAGGCATCTGCCGGGGGACATCCTGTTGTGCAGGTATTGATATTTGTAATGGCAAAGATGCTTGTTTATCCTGGCACACTGGGGCTAGCACCCCCATCCTTTGCCAAAATAAAAAGTGCTAGGAGATCTTTAAAGACCACAAGCAGCATCATATATACCTTTAACTCCAGAGACTGTCTATAGGAAAAAAAAGGCCTCTGTATATGATTGTTTTCTTCCTTCCCTTCCTATTGTTGTATCATATTGAATAAGAAGGTATGAATAGATGTGTACCTTATATCTGTGCACTAATTCCCAGCTTAACAAATATTTGGTTAGAATTTAAATATCATGGGCCCATTTCTGATGCCAGATTACACCCATGCAATTCACATCGATGTCAGCTGGGTAAATTCCTCCAATTATTATTATTGGGTCCAGCTGGAGCTGTCAATGCTTACTGGAGGGCAGATTTGTATCCAGTATCATGGAAATGTGTAACTAAATTGCAGATAGCAATGAAGCAGTAGAAAATGAAGAACTATTTTAGTTCATATATCCTGTTTAGATCCTTATCCAAAACTCCAGTCACAGTGGCATATATCTTAGCTCCTAATCTGGTATCCTGGGTTCTACTAAACTTTTTAGTTTCTGTATCTTCAGCATTGAAGTAAATAGTTTCATAAACTGAATCCTCTTTGCTTTACTCATGTGAGTAATCTCATTCATTTTAATGGGACTTCTCTCAGTAACAAGATGAGCAAAATTAAGCCCTCGTTATATTTTGCTATGTTGTACTGAGAACTAATGGAACCTGCAGGGGCCTCCTCTTTCATAGACATTTTTAAAATTATGGTGCATTTTGCTACACAGAATGACAGTGAGCAGGGTTTCTTCTAGTTAGAAATGTTTAACGGATCAGATAAGTGAAACTCTTTCCTTCCCTCACCTCGCTAGCTCCCCAAACACATTTTAAAGTATAGTAGATTCTCAGAGTTAGGAACAACCTCTATTCCTGAGGTGTTCGTAACACTGAAATGTTCATAACTATAAACAAAATGTTATGGTTGTTCTTTCAAAAGCTTACACCTGAACATTGACTTAATACAGCTTTGAAACTTTACTAAGTAGAAGAAAAATGCTGCTTTTAATCATCTTAATTTAAATGAAACAAACACAGAAACAGTTTATTACCTTGTGAAAAAAAAATTGACAATTTTTTTTAAACTTTCCCTTTTTTTTAGTAGTTTACATTTAACACAGTACTGTGTTGCCCCTCCCCCCCTCCCTCATCTACTGATGCCAGATTGCATTCTTTCGGTTCCAGTGTGTGGTTGATTGGTCAGTTCATAACTCTGGTGTTTGTAACGCAGGTTCTACTGAATCAGGGCAGTTCTCTTTGTGTTTTGATTCTGCCTGTAATGAATTCTGCTTATAAAGGCTCACATCTTATTCCCCTTACTCCCATGATAAAATGTCCTACTGAAGTCTGCTAATGTGAGTAAGGCCAGCAGGGTTTGGATCAATGCTGAAAATGATTGTCTTGAAGCTACAAACTTTGTTCTGGGAGTAACATCCTTTCAGAAAACCAGCTGTATTACAGGATGGCTTCAGCTTATGTAAAGTCTGTACACGTAAAGTCAGTATGTGTTTATCTGCTTTAAAATCTATTATCTATCATATTATTTGAAGGAATTTTGCAAGCTCAGAATGACACTCAGTGAAGACTGCTGTATATATTTAGTGAAATAGTTAAGGGAGAGTGAGTGAGAGTCTGCAGAGTCAAAGTTTGTTGTTTGTTTCTGCCAAGTCATTGGTGACATGGGATTATGGGAGAGACCTGCTGAAAGATGAAGAATTTTAGCTGAGCATTTGTGAATGGTCTTAAAGTAAGATTTGTAGCAGCACACTTGATGACAATGAATACCTTATCTATTAGCGGCTTGATGCAGGAAAATGTAGATGGGAAGCATCAATTCACAATGTCCAACTTGACATTTAAAAATTTCCAACTCGCATAGTGGAAACACTGAATACACTGCCAACATTTAATTGGGCTACATGTGTCCAGGCACTTCCCCTATAATCTCTTGCTTCAGTACGCAGGGAATGAAGTATGCTGCCTCTGAATAGAGAGGACGGCAGAAAGGAAGGAAGGGGGCAGAAAAATGGCAAAGAAAGGAAGAGGAAAGAAATTACCAAGGAGTAAGTACCCAGCTTGATCTGTTGGTCTGATAAAGATGAATCTATTTTTCAATCTTTCTGTTATAATAGGGAGATTAAGCACTGTGCCCCTCTCACCGCAACCCCCATGTTTCCAAAGGGGACTGTGGCAGAGTGCAGGCAGTGAACAGGTGAGCCTGCACTCTGATCACTCTGACACCTGTTAGTTTCCCAGGGAAAGCTGATTGGGGTAATTAAAGAAAATTAGCTAATTGGGCTGGTGAGCTTAGTGAGCTAACAAGCCAATTAGCTCATCAGCTGAAAACTGATAGAGAGACACAGGAAGGCAGTGCCAGTGAGAGAAGGGAACAGGGCTAGCTGAGCACAGTCTCACAGATGCCTTTGGGAAGGGACACTTCTGCTCCTCTTAGGTTCTGAGGTGAGGGCTGGAAGCACAGGGGTTGCAAGGGTATTGGTAGAGGAAACTCCAATAACTGGCACAGTGAAGACATAGGCACTAGAAGGCAGAAATAGAGTGCCCCAGCTACATGTTCAGAGAAAAGTTTTCCCAGATTAAGCCTCTCTTCATCCATCCCAATTTTTGCAGTGTTATCCACTCAGAAATATGGTGAGCCTTAGTTCACCTGTCTTGGACCAGATTTGTTTCTTTGTCTGGGTTTTCTAAAGGTAAACTATATAAAAGGAGAGAGAATGTAGAACGCCTGAGTGTGAGAAGTGAGACAATTGATTTCTGCAGTAAGGCCCTCTGAGAAAGGTGACTGTCTGATGAATTGGGGATAAACCAGAGCTGCAAAATTCAGATCTGAATCCATACTCTACCAGAGTGCAGGGGTGTTCTGATCTGGGGTTTTGGTTTAAGCTTTTCACTCTTATACAATTTAGCATTTTTTATTGTGTTTCATTGTGAAATTCTGCTAACCTGCACTGCTTCCCCTGTATGCTCTGCTTCCTATTTTCCTACTCTGGTGCTGCATATATCTGTTGCTGTTACTTTTGGAGGGTTCATTTTAAACTTTTTAAAAAATATTTCCTTCCCTTTTCCTTCAGCAAAAAAAGGAGAAAATACACTAGGAAAGACCCAAATATATTTCCCATGCACATTGGAGACATTTGCAGGGTTGGAGCCAGGGAGCAACCACTGTGTGTGGCATAGTCCTCAAATACCAAAGGTTAAACTCTGTGGCGGATTGCCATGGAGGTTACTCTTCTTTAGCCAGCCAGTGTTTAACTCTTTTCCAGTCTGCATTTTCTAGTTGCTCCCTCCCCACAGTATTCACTCCTCCTGGAGGAGAGGAAAATGCTTAGCTGTAATTGGGAGCCAACGGCTCTTGAGGGAAACATGCTTGCTGTCAGGAGAGAGTGTGGAAGGAGGGCAGGCTCCCCTCAGGAAGGTGACAGGCTCTGAAGGGTGTAAGCCTAATTTTCCCATGGATCCTCTGGTTCCTTGAGGCAGGTGAAACTCTTCTATGCGGCAGAGGGCAGCGCTATTTAAGCCTTACATTGGGGCTACACGATGGGAATGCAGGCAAAGCTGCTGCACAATAGGTGTTTACCCCACTCCCACTGCCTACAGTGGACATGATCACCACCACTTTTGTTATCAAGCAATGGGTCAGTATGGGGAGGGGCTGGAAGAGCCATGTTTACACTGGTCCACTATCCCCAACACCCAATCAAGTGGTATAGAAGGGCTATAGCTGCTATTCTGTGCCATAGGGTTGTAGTCCTGGGCCTTGACTCCAAGACTGGAGGGTGCTGTTCACCTCCCAGCCCCCTTGCATCATCCACATAGAGCCACCTTACTAGGAATTCCTGCAGGTAGGATGGATTTCCCCCGTGTTGATGGCTGCACCCTCCTCTATGCATTTACCTATGATGATTTTTTTCTTTTGCATTTCAATTTGCATATAGCAATGCTCACCTACTGGTGTTCCTAATGCAGTGCTCCACTCCTGCACATTTGCTCTCTACCTGCTTGGGTGTGGAGCTGCCACGGCAGCCCAGAGCTATCATCAGTCTTGATTTCTAAATGTTGGGAGAGCAGGATGAGCTGACACACCCAGCAAGCTAATAATGCTTCAGAACGGGCAAATCAAAGGTGCTGGTTAGTCAGTGGTGATGAGATAATGGTTGGCAAAGGTTTTTATACTTTGTCTCATAGAAATATGCTGCAAGTCATAATTGCCTTCCGTGTTTAATAGGTGGTATTCTCCCCTCTGAGTCCATACTGAATCAATGCCCCAGCCAGTGATGAGGCCATATGGTGCTGCTGGAGATGCCATATTTCAGATGAGGTTAATTGAGAACTTGACCACTTGAGAAGTAAAATCCAGGCCCTCAACACTCATGGTTGTTATTGATAATGTTGCTCTTTTTGCAAGAGGCAAGATATTAACCCAGGAGCTTCATGAGAAATAATTTGTGTTGGGCATTATAGAAAACCCTAAAACAAATTCATTAGATCGCTCTGGCCAAATTCCAGCTGGGGTGAATTGACTTCAACGGAGTTACATCAAGACTGCATCTGATACATTCGGAGAGTCTAAAAACTTCTCCCAATTAGAGAGATTTCTCATTCTTCATTCTAAACATGATTGTCTAGTGTTGTATAAAATGTCTACTGTATTCTACCTGGAGGTTGCTGCATTTCATCTGCAGGTCAGTAATCTAATGGATACTGCTTGTGTAGCACTTTGAGGGAAGGAAAGCTATTTATAAGATATATAGTCAAGGGGAGGAAAGGTCCTAGATTATAGATGTAAGGTATTTGTAAGGTATATAGTTATTCTAATTAATAACTCATCTGTAGTGAAAGAAAAGTATTTTGGCTGCTTCTGATGGCATTTTTACAACCAGGCTGCAGTGTATCTATGAAAGATAAAATCCAAATACTCAAGAATGTTTAATTAAATCATTTAGCTACTCCCATAAGGGACTGGACTGAGCAGTAAAGAAAATATTCAAACAAAATGGAATAGATTAAGAACTGCTTTCAAAATCTTATTTATTACCTGAATGCTTATATGTAAAGAATGTAAGGAATTTTCTGCAACATCAGCAGCAATTTGAAGTAGGTGTATGGCTACAGAAGAAAAGTAAGGGAAACTTGGTGTTAGAATTCGTATACCACTTGAAAACACATTAATATTGGAAACATATTTTTCTCTATTCCACTTCCCGTGCAACCCCACTGAAATTGCTGTGATTACACAGGGTGTGTGTCAAGGCAGAGTTTGACCTAATCCTGTGAGTAGCTGAGTGTCCTCAACTCCCTCATTTTATAGCCATAAAATGTCCTTGCCT
The DNA here is from genome assembly GCA_007922305.1 of Dermatemys mawii. Taxonomy (NCBI): domain Eukaryota; kingdom Metazoa; phylum Chordata; order Testudines; family Dermatemydidae; genus Dermatemys; species Dermatemys mawii. Next base: position 34,658,922 of record ML677334.1, on the reverse strand, counting down.
ACTAACCAAAATGATTTCCATTCAAACAGACTTTCCACACACAAGCTGGATGGTACCAGTTCATGGTGGACATTAGGCGTGTTAAATGGTCCCTTTTACATCTAATCTATGCACTTTGGGCCATATTTCCAAAGGTATTTAAGCCCCTAGTGGGACTTACAAAGGTGCCTATGCAGGCAAGGCTCCTAACTCCTATCAAAATCCATTGGTGCTTAAGCACTTTTGAAAATCCCACTAGGCATCTATCTGCATCTTTAGGCACCTAAATACTATAGCCATGTGACCTTCTTTAACTGGTTGCTGTCCATTTTAACACTTGTAGAGTGTTAGCCTTTTCATCCAAAATATTCAAGGATTACATAACCATTTAATTAAATGGCTCAAAGATTTCAGGGACCAAACTCTGACTGCAGGGCTATCTAGCTGCCTTCAAGTCTCAAAAATTCTTAGGACCTTTGTCTCACGCTTAGCCAGTAACTAACATCATATTGTTTTAACTTCAGGAGGCAGTGCCTGCTTGACCAGTCACAAATGTATTTGGATCAGGCTTTTACACCTCAATTATTTTTTTGTACAGTGTTTTTCACACAACTGTATTTCAAATGCTTTACAACATTAGGGAATAGAGTTGCAAAGTTAAATCAGCAGTATCCAAGGGAGAGAGAAATAAAGAAGTATCGGACAAGGCAAAAAATAGATATTTTCATATGATATTTGAAAAGAAATGAAGTGTTAATGAGCCGGCAAGTTTCATGAAAGTTTTTCCAGGAAAAGGAGCTGCAGACAAAGCTCGCACATCAAGGCTCTGATTCATCACAGCACTTAAGCATGTGCTTAACTTTAAGCATGTGCCCAGACTCATTTAAATCAAAGTTATGTGTGTGCTTAGATACTTTTCTGGATTGGGGCCCAACTTTCATGTGCTTGTCTGAAGATACAGAATGGACTCATTACTGGATAAGTCAAAGAAATTAGAGAGATCCATGGGAGTAAGTCCATCATAGGTCTAACTCATGACCATCTGACACTTGGTGAAGTGAAGTGGCTATGCAAAGAACCATGTTAAATTGTTTTCCCCGTTCCTCTCAAGCAAGAGAAAAGGCTATTTTTTCATTAGTTAGCAGTGATTCCCTTTATCCAATTTTATTGGCAAATGATGAACTACTTCTATGTGCCTTTTTAAACTTCTGCTAAAAAGCAAGCACCACCCTTTCATCCAACTAGAAATATTATCCTTTCTTATGGTAAGAATGTAAAGATGTCGGCAAGCACCTGTTAGCCAGGTTGCAATTAATAGCACAAAGCCATACAACAAACCAGACAGGGAGCCTGGATTTTATAGCCCCATTTTAGACAGCCGGTACTGTTCAAGAATAAATCTAAGCTGAATGGCTTTCACACTTCTTGCATCTGCATAGTTAAAGCTCTCCTCAAACTAGCAGACAGATAATCAAAACTGAAAAGTAGAATGATCTGGCAGATGTTTTATGGCTGCTTGTTGCTTCCATAAATTTAACAAATGGGGAAGAACTTGTTGAAAGCTGTTCACCATTAGTTGGGGGTGGGGGAGTTGAGTGGGGGGGGCCGGTTGTGGCAAGAGGGCTCTCTTTGGTTACTTCAAATACAATTGCTCCCATAAGCATAGCTACATCAGCAGCTACTATCCTCCCTGGAAGGGCATCTCCAGAGGAAAGCAATTGTCTGTGTCAGTGTATCAGCTGGTCAAGATTTTCTGGCAATGTGAAGTGTCACTTTATCCCCACCTTAAGATTAGGGCTTTGGGGACAGACCTCTGTAGTTTAGAACAACAGCCTATTGCAAATGAGAACCACAATTGCCAGTTGCCACATGTGGTGATGCACTCAACTCTCTCTTCAAAATGTCTTTTGCCTATGCTCAAACTGACACGCTGCAGCACATACTCCTGCTGCTCAGGAGGCCCTATTGGTAGCAAAGATAATCAACCGACCATTCTGACTGGAGGGATTTAACTAACCTCCTGTCTATGATTCAAATTTTATTTCCACTTGGAAAGGATAATACAGAAGGATGATGGTGTTAGGTCTGGAGGGTGTTTAATGGGCACTGTTTTGCTTGATACCGGGAGCTGAACCACCAGAGCTATCAGCCTGAGTCACTACCTCTTCTGCTAAAGAGCCAAGCTCTGTTTCTGTGTATTCCCCTGTCTGTCTGTGTCCATCTGTTGTGTGGTGCTAGAACCCTCTTTTTGTTCTGTGTTAGTACAGTGTTCTGTTTTAGTACAGCACCTAGCACAACCAAGACCTGGTCCATGATTGGGACTTTTATGTACTACAGTAATACAAATAATTAATAATAATAATCCTCTCTAGATTAGGCATAGAAAGGAACATTTAACACTGCTGACCAGTGGGTTACGTTTGTTTTTTGCATACATTAGGAATGAGCCTGTTTTGGAACAGCCTTTAACAAGTACACTAGAGGATCATGCAAAGTAAACTGAAAAATATTTATTGTAGGGAGGAGGGAAGAAGAAAACCTGTCAAACAGATGTAGAATTTCCTCTATTGTTTCATCTTCACTGTCTCTAGAAATTATACTGTTCACTAGTTAATGGGGATATCTGCTCTCAACTTCCCTCGTTCTCAACCCTTCCCTGTTTTTCCTTTTTGACTGGTTTTTAAGATGAGGGATTCAATGGGGAATATCACAGAATTCTTCATGATCTGTGGATGATCTTCTAGTTGTCCATTGGTGGTGATAGATGTGATGTGGACAGTGCCAACATTGCTTACACGCTACTTACATACATTTTAGTGGATATTTTCCATCCTGGTTGGATGTGGAAGAGAAATGGGGAAGGAATCTACATCTACCAATTTGCAAAACCTGGTCTGTCTGCTTCTGTTGTCTGATCAATTTTGGTGCAATTTGTCTACAGCCTACCCGTCTAAAAACAGTGCAGAGGAAATCTTTATAAAACAAAGAAAAGCAAGAAAAAGCAGACCAAAAAGGTCATGTTTCTTTTTCTTCTGTTGAATACTTGGTTGTGGCAACATCTTTTCAGTTGTGGGTATTGTGTGCAGAGTGCATGGAGTTTTTTGAGCACCATTTGATAGATGACCTATCATTATTTTACAGTGTAGTTCAAAATATCTCTGTGCTGACTGATGCTCTTAGGATACCAGTAAGTAGCAGCTCTCTGCTCCTGCCCTTTCCTTGCCTTTCAGCCATCTGCTCATCATTGTAGGACACTTCTTGACTTACAGCCTGAGTCAATGGACAGATATTCTTCTGTTGCCTGTATGATGTTGTGCTCTTTGCTCGCAAGCATTGAGTTCACAGCAATGCAAATCTCTGTGCCTGCCCCACAACACTGAAGAAAGGGTAGTTCCAGTTGACTGAGTTGTGTCTGGGTTGTTATGATGACAGAAAATGAGATATACAAGAAACTAAGTCTGACTGAAATGGACCAACTGACTCTTTACAGCTCTGTGCTAGGGAAATGGCTATCTGAGCGAGGTGTTTTGTGGTGCTTCTGGTCAGACTGTACTGCAGATACTCTTACAGTGTTCATTGTTCCTAATTCAGTTTTACAAATTCAGACTTGACTGCGAGCTGTCAGACACAACCCATGAACATGGTATTTTTTTCTCTCTCTCTTTAAAACTGTATTAAAAAGAAATAGTTCATCTAAATTAAACAAGAGGGAAATCGAGAGAGATGATGATGAGCCAGGTCTCTGAGGATTTATTTGCAGTCTTAGGACTCCAAAACAGCTATAATTTAAAAATAAAATTTGACAAGCAGTTAATTGTATGGCCTAATAGATTTCTGTCTTTGAGAAAATTATTCAGATGCCTGAGATATTAATGTTGAAAAATGGTCCTGGCATGTACACAGTATTTACTCTGTACCATTTTCAATAAATCTATATGCTATTAGGCACCCTACAGTTGGAAATACCTAGTTAGAAATGTTTATGATCAGACTTGCAAATTTAGAAGGCTCCAGGTCTGCAAGCTTTGCACGGCTTGAATATACTTACTGTTAGTCAGCCTGAGCAAGCACTGGAGAATTAGCCTCAAATGTTTGTGGCCAGATTCTACAAAAAGAAACAAATCCTAATTCTAAACCATGGGACTGAAGGCTGGGAGATCCTAGAAAAATCCAATCTGGGCAGATTTTTCTGCCTTTAATTTCCTAGCACAGCTCCCTATAATGGGTCTTTACTGATCCAGCTCTTAATGCACATGTTATTCTCTAGTGAGAGGGGGAAAAAACAAAATAGAAGTACCTGAGCACTCAGTAAGATGCAGTGTATAAATGCCCCAACATATAGGTACTAGACACACCAGGCTTCTTTATGAACCATATACTAACCTACCTGCAAATACCAGCTAACCTGCATGAGGCAAGTGATTAATTTTTTACAAGTCTAAGTAACAAATAAATGATTTGGACCAGATAATGCATGACTTCTGGACAGGGAAGTGTAGGGCACAAGAAATCTTAGTCCCCCATTTTTGCAGTCAGGGTGAAAGAAATCCCTGAGAATACTGCACCAGCATACTGTCCAGATAGCCATGGAAGTTGATGGTCCTGAGTGGCAGAAGAGAGGTAAGGACGGTGTGCATGGAAGTGCCTGTGGATCTCCTTGGATCAGTGTTGATCTCTGGATATCTTCTGGTCAAGGGAGTGGAACTCCAGACTTCTACATTCCATTTCCCCTGACAGAAGAATGCCTAGGATGCTCCGTTTGTTGAAATGTAGGTTTGGTCTACACTACCAATTGATATCAGTATAACTACATGACTCTGGGGTGTGGAAAATCCATATTCCTGAGCAACATAGTTATACCAATCTAACCCCTGGTATAGAAAGGCTATGCTGATGGGAGGGCTTCTCCTGTTGACGTAGCTATTACCCTCTGGAGAAGAGGAGTACCTACCCCAACAGGAGAAGCTCTGCCATTAGTGTAGGTAGCATCTTCACTAAGTACTACAATGGCACAGCTGCCCCGCTGAACTCTGTAAGTGTAGACAAACCCTTCTGTGGTTTCCTATGCAGATTATTCCCACATAGAGAACAGAGCCCTTCAGCCTCAGTCCAGCAAAGCACCTAAGTATATGCTTACCTTTAAGTACAAAGGTAGCCTCACTGAAGTCAATAGGTCTAGTTTCATGCTTAAAGTTAAGCATATGCTTAAGTGCTTACTGGATCTAGGCTTTAGTTATTTTAATGTTTATGTAGTGAAATAGACTTCTGTCTCAGTAGAAGATTGGGCTCAATGACATTAAAATGGAGGTACAATTTCAGTCCTGTTTATTAGATTAGTGAGACAAGGCTTTGTGAATGCATGTCAACTATTTATGATTTTTTTGCTTGCATATTAATTTCAATTTATAAATCATGCACCAAAGTTACGAATGAATAAATCTGCTCCAGACTTGTCAGATTACTGCATGTTGACTGCACCAATAAGCTGAAATGAAACAGTTAAAATTAAAAAGCTCGACCAAAAGCCAGATGCTTCTTATGAACCATATACTAACCTACCTGCAAATACCCGCTAAGCTGCATGAGGCAAGTGATTAATTTTTTACAAGTCTGCTTCAATAACTAAACATCTGTCCTCTATTCTTAAAGTAATATCTCAGGGCAAATTATTTTTTTTCTCCTCCCTGGTACCAGTTACAAAAAACATAATTTTCAAGGGCTATATAATATGTAATACAGTGTGTATTGTATAGAAATGTATAATATGAACCAATTTCGATCTCACACCAGTTTTATACTAATGTAACTTCGTTGGAGTTATTCCCGATTTATACCTTTTTATTTTTGAGATGTTATAAGAGTAGAATCAAACCCATTGGTATTTTGTAATTTGTAAATATATTAATACAATGTCTATGTAGGTGATTATAATATATATTTTCCTTTTGTAATCAGTCTTTGTTCCAACTAACAAAAATGGAATAAGTGGAAGATATAGTGTCATGTTACTCAAACACTCTCTGTAGGATGCAGCTTTCACTCTGAGCATGGGTTTATCATTTCTGTTCTTGTGAAGCATAGCTTAAGAGATCTTCTCTGTTATGAGCCGTGGAAGAGAGACAATCCACTACAACATCTGTTATATAAATAAACATCAATAAAACATGTTGCATACTGTCCAAGCAATGAAATCAAACAAACCTACTCAACCATGCACGTGTTTTAAAAAAATAATTCAGCAAGAATTGCATATTTCCACTGTAACAATTGGAATAAGATAGTGATCAATTTACTTGCACATGGTTAAAAATGCAGTTTTCATAGAGATCTGTAATATGATTTTTAATATAGGTTTAATGGTTTAAAACACCTATTTTTAATGTTTCATTATCCAGTCAAACTAAGGAACTTCTGCTTTTTGTTTCCACACAGACAAATGTACATTAGGGTTTAAAAGTCCAAGGTGTACATTTCAAATAGAAACCCATTCAAAGCAATAAACAGCTCTTAAAGACACAATGTCAATAGAATTCTACACCATTACAGTGCCAAATGTTGAGGCACATTTTCTTGACCTCAGCTGTTTGTGGCATTGATAAGCATTCTTGCCAAACCCTGGTCCCACTGACATCAGTTGACAAATTCCAATAGTCTTCAATGGAACAAGAACTTGGCCCTTAATGCTGTATTCCATACATGCAGAAATGTTGATTGATACATCCTCATTCTAGCAAAAGAGAAAAATCTTAACCCACACAAGCTTAACAATGTGATCTTTTCATTATTGTTCATTAGAGCACTCTAGGCATGTGTTTATGTCACAGTCAAATTAAGCTAACGTTAAGCACTTAAGAGTGCTCTGCAGAATGGGGCTGCTTTGCTGAATTGGAACCTTGCTGAGTTACCGATGACCTCTGTGCCTCACTTTCCTTCTCTGCATAGTGAGGATAACGAAACTTCACTCACCTCAGACGGGTGTTTGCAAAGCACTTTATGATCTTTGGATGGAAGCTGCTATTAAACTGCAAATTATTAATTACTGCAAGGTTTCCCAGTATGAACTAAGCTTTACATTTTAAAAAACATTTGCATTTATTTTTATATGTAGATACCATTTGAAATTGAAGTGTTTTTATGAATAGCATGCATTTGTTTTATATATCCTGCTAATCTGTTGCAAGTCATCCAAATGAATACTGGCATTACAAAGCTGCTCTGGACTGGAGTCACCCACTCAAACACAAAGATGTCCCAATAATCTGATGCACCAAAATGCTATGCTATTATCCTGATTCTCAGATGTGTTGTTTCTGGGAATATCATGGCTTTTGTCTGAAAAGCATTTCCCTGCTGCAGTGGTGGATTTTTAAAGGTCTCACACCCTTAGGCATGCACAAATCTTGAACTGCACACGTGCAAGCTAGACGTATACCAATATATGTATTTTCTAAAAAAATTGTTTTAGGGAATGGTACTTTTGTGGAAAAAACATGGTCAGTAAGATTGTTCCAAAATGGCAGTCTTAATTCAAGACCACAGTTTATTCCTCCTCCTTCCACAGCTTGGAAGTATTCATGTTGTTCTCTGTTTATTGTTTGATGTCTTCAAAGACTGCTTATGATACTGATATTTGATACTGGCCAGCATGTTTAGAAACACAATCCTGCACCTCTTTCATTGCTGAGACAGTTCATTTCATAGTGGTTCTTTGGTCTGTTCTGCAATGGATGCAAAAATCTTTCAGAAAATAAAGGAAATTGGATTTTCTGAGTGGTACACATAATCTTTCATGTTTGCTCTAGTACACCAAGGAGCACATTAATGGCTGCTACTTATTGCAAGCTGACTCAAAATGGTTTGAAAAGGGAGCAAAGGTAGTGGAATCTCTGTTCTGTCTTCATCCTTGACCTCGCTACTGCTTTTGGCAACATCAGTCAAGGCTTCCCACTTGAGATCTCTCTTTCTTTGGGCTTCCATAATATGGTTCCCTCCCAGTTCTCCTACTACCTCTCCAACATTTCTTTTGGTGGGTCCTTCTCTCCCACTGTCTGTGGGGATACCGCAGGCCTCTGCATTTGGCCTTCTCATTTTATTATTCTCTTTGAGTGATGTCATCCTCATTCAGTTTTAGATACCTTCTCATAGTGATGACTCTCACATATATCTCTCCACACCCAACTTTGCTCCAACAATCCAATCCTACATCTTGATCTGTTTCTCTCACATCTCTTCCTAGATATCCTGCCACAAAGATAAGCCTAATGTGGCCCAAAACATCTGACTAAATGAGTATTAGCCCACAAAAGTTTATGCTTCAATACTTTTGTTAGTCTTTAAGGTACCACAGGACAATTTGTGGCCCAAAACAAACTCCTTATCTTCCTTTACTGCTGTTCATCCCTCTACTACCATTGAAACACCACCATGCTCTCCATCACTTAAGTTTGTAAACTGAGGAGCATTTTTTAGCTTATCCCTATCCCTACCCCTATATCTAAGCCATGTCCAAATTTTGGCACCACTTCCTCTTCAATACTTCTAAAATGCATCATCCTTTTATCCCTGGAGTGAGAGTTCTCGTCCAAGCCTTCAAATCTTGATTTTGTTTTATAACCTCCTCCTCTCTGGCCCCCATGGCACACACTTTGCCTCCCCCTCCTCCTTCTGACCACACAGAATATTGCTTCTAAAATAATCTGTCTTGTCTGTCATTTTGATCTTGGCCTGCTCCTCTTTCCCCCTTGTCCCCTTTGAATCCCACTAATAGATTCTCCTTCTCCATACACCATTTAAGATTCATGTTATAACTTTCAAAGACATGAGTAACTCTGGATGATTAGGAAGTAGCACCCATGTCTCTTCTTGCATCATGGTCTACTCCACCAATGATGCTAGCCTCATCTACCCATTTATCGGCTTCTCACACCTCTCATTTTTTCTTTCACATGTCCTCTTCTGCATTCAGTTCCCTCCCAGAACGAATCCCTGAGGCCTCTACCCTTTCCTCATTCAAATCCCTTCTGAAGAGTCCTGATGCCCTCAGGGAAACTTGCTGATCATGCCAACCTTGAGGAGTAGGTTTGGGATCATTTACGTTTCTATGTCTGTATTTACTGAACATAACAATCATATTTGCTTCCCTATATATACCCTCTCCACCAACCCTATGTGCATTTGTGAGGAGATGGTGACTTCTTTTCTGTTTGGGAAGTGCCTAGCATATCACAGGAGCACCTGTAAATAAACAGAGTGGATTACAGCACATCTCACATTTTAATTCTGGAAAGCTGTTCAAAACCTGATTAGGGTAACCAATGGAAAGTAAGTTTGGAACTTTCAGCCCATCCTCACATATCTCTTTGATATAACCACTCCCTCAGAGAACATCCTCAGTGCTGGCACAAAAGAGGCCCAGGATGATTGCTGCAGATCAGGACTGAGCAGCACGCACGAGGCAGGACCATGTGGAAAAGCTTGCACAGCTTTTGTCCATACTGTACTGTGTGTGGCTCAAGTTAATGCTGTCAGTGCTTAGGAAAACTAAGGCGTTATTGGGGCAGGGACCATCTCTCTGTTCTGTTGATACAGTCCCTCACACAACAGGGCCTTGATCTCCTAAGTGTTACAGTAATACAAATAATACCATTTATATTAATTTCCAAACATTTATTTGGGAACACAGGGAAGAAGCCTGCAAATTCATACTCTAGATGAGAAAATATTTCACCAAAGTTAGCCCTATTTTGAGTATCTTATTTTTAGGATGACCATGGAAATAATTCCAATACGTTTCCCAGCTCTGAGGTGCCACTTCTACCCTAGTGTGGTTTAAACCATGCATGCTGCATTAAAAGAGCTGTGGGACTGTAGCTTCACCATTTCTAGTATGTTTTGGGGGTTTTTGTGGTAAAAAGTAGTTGTTTCACAGCATGTTTTTAATTGGAAATGTTCATAGTTTTAGAGCAGTGCAGTGAAGTGTTCTTCAAAAGAAAGATAATTTAATTTTCTCTGTTCTGGAAGCTCTTCATCTCTGTCTGTGTGAAACTTTTTTATTTACTGTCCATGGCTGGGCTTTGCACATAGCTCTGATTGTGAGCATAGTCGTAGACAAACCCAGGGTTTCAGTGAGTAGTTAAACAGCTGCTGTGATCAACCTAAAGGTAATTGCATCTCAGTGTTGAATTAAGTGACCCCTTAATATATGTAGTTTGTAAAGTAACTTGGTTCCTTTAGGAAGAAAGATGTGCCCTGAAAGGGTGTGATATTATTTTAAGGCCTCTGAGTTGAGATATTTACATTATTTTAAAGTACACAACACGCAAAAAAACATGTACATCCTAGGAAATTAATATAGATGAGTTGCACACACAGCATAAGCTACCCACAAACAGTGGAGCAAGGGCTAATTTGTGTGCTAGTATAAAAAGGTGTATTGACTTCAATGGCATGTCTCCCATTTACACTAGCAAAGAATTTGGCCCACAAGTGTAATTTTTTTTACTGGCAATTTCTGTCACAGAACTATGTAAAATTGTATTTGACCATTTTACTAACTCAATCATCAGTGTTTGGCTGAAACTCCAGTGTGACAGTGACTGCTAAATAATATTACACTAGAACCTCAGAGTGACAAACACCAGAGTTGCAAACCAACTAGACAACCACACACCACATTTGGAACGGAAAGTATGCAATCAGGCAATAGCAGAGATGGGATGAGGAGCGGGAGGAGGGGTAAAAAAACAAATATAGTATTATGTTAAATGTAAACTACTAAAAAAAAAAAGAGAGAAAGTTTAAAAAAAGATTAGAGAAGGTAAAGAAACTGTGTCTGTGCTCGTTTCATTTAAATTAAGATGGTTAAAAGCAGTATTTTTTATTCTGCATAGTAAAGTTTCAAAGCTGTATTAAGTCAAGGTTCAGTTGTAAATTTCTGAAAGAAAAATCCACGATGTTTTGTTTAGAGTTATGAACAACCTCCATCCCTGAGGTGTTCGTAATTCTGAAGTTCTACTGTACTCTTCTTGACAATATTTAGAATAATTGTTTGAAAATAAGTGAAATATGTTGAAAACTTTGTCCAGGAATCTTCATCATCTGAGGAATAGGTCTTGGAGATGAGTTAGCCGGGGGAGCCTTAGTGTGTTATTCAATCACTGGCTGTCTGTTCACATTTTCTTAATAAGAAGATCAGTTCTATTGCATATATATTGCTATCCTGTTTTAATACAATTCACTGGCCAACACAACACATACTTTATATTAAGAAATAAATGTCATACACTTCTTTTTTTGGTGAATCAGGCAATACCAATGGATGGGCACTCCATTTCTCAACCCATGGAAATTCAAAATACAGAATACAACCTACTTGAATTTCTCACAGCCTAATCCGAATTTTGATGTTAAAATCACGGAATCCCAGCTATAATATATACCTGATGTACTCTTATTTCCAAATTCTCTATTAACAGCTTACACTGTGAGGCATATTCTCACAGAAGAAACTACAAAATGATTGGAATCATGGAGTCAATGAGCGGCACTTATTTATATTCTGTGGCAGGAGAATAGGGCCACAAATGTGCCTGGATCGGTCAATACACCTATATTTTGTTGAAGCTGAGACCCCAGTCATAGATAAATGCCTTAACACGCCAAAGGTCTGTGCGTATTGCCAGATGAATGTACACTGAGATGACCCTTCTTGGATTTTTCCAGTGTAAATGAAAGCGGAATTTGGCCCTTTGTCGTTAAGAACATGTGGAGCCAGATAGTATCTTACTGGCTAAAGAAGTGAGGGGTCTTAATAGTCCAAGGTAGTCCTTCAAAAGTCAATTATAATTTATATGTTAGAATTAAAGTCCAAATCCAGATGAGATAGCAGTATTCCTAAAATAATATTGGCATCTTCCATGGGAGGGTCTCAAATGCTTTTATGTTCATTAATTAACACAATACCACATATGGCAGTGAAGTATTCTAACCCATCTTACAGGAATGTGAGACACAGATTGGTTAAATGTAGAGCAGGTTTGAAATCTGAAAACCTTTTGAAAAAACTTCAACCGGATCTAGTTAAGTAACTTACCCAAGCCACCTAGCATGTGCCCAAGCTACATAGCATGTTCCGTGGCAGAGCTAGGAATGGAAACCGGATCACTCAGTTTCCAGCCCCAGTTCCTTAATCACACAATCATCCTCTCAACAATATTGTGTAATTCTGTCCATTTTGGGGGGGTCAAAATTACCCCCCTTTAAATTCATTTCTACAACTGTGGACAACAAGCAGATAAGCACCGCAAGGTTTGGAAGGCAGCAGAATTCTTGTGAACCAGAAGATGAGTAAGAAAGCTGAATTCATATCTTCACTCTCATGCCTCTGCTGTCCTCCATCCCTGAAAGAAGAAAAGAAGAAGAAGCAATCAGAGTTAGACTTATAGCCTCTCTGATTACAATAAATCCTACTGAGGGACATACAACTTTCTAGAATACTAGAGTGTCTGCTTCTTTCATTGAGTTTTCAGGCCATACTCTGTGCTGCAGCTTTCTATGCAGAATGCTAATAGACTAAGATGTCTTAAATATAAATATTCTATTGTCTTTGAAAAGGGAATCTTGGCAAATCAGTTAATATGAAACCAGAAGTTAAATGTTAAAAATATATTCATTTTCATGGCAACAGAAGTAAGCCCAATATGAATATTCTCAATGTGGTTCTGTATTGCACAGTATTTGTAGCACACCAAATATTTACAAAAATAAAGCCTGTGAATAGTGCCTAATTTTCTGTCTTCAAATGATGATGTAGTTTAAATAGGCTATGTTTGGGGAGAAATTGATAACTTTTGGGGGCGGGGGCAAAATATTTATTTTCAGTACGCAACAGTTTCTAACCATCGGTGATCTAATATCTTATTGCTCTCTATAATCATCATAGCTAGTCTGTATAGAACAACACTGCACCAAGTACCTTTGCATCTTTGTTCATCCCTGTGTGTAATAAAACCACACCTAATGCCTTAATCCTGTAACGTGTCCCATGGGCAGGCAGTTATATTTATGCGAAAGAAGTTGCAGAGTCAGATCCTGATATTCACCTGATCAGCTAACTAATATTGGTTGTGTCCAAGCAGTGAGTGGTAGCTCAGTGTTGGGACTGTCTGTGATAGATGGGCTGAAATCCCGGCCCCCTTAATGTCAATGGCAACACTGTTCTGCTTGACACTGGGGTTTAGATCCATCCTCAAAATCAGCAGAATGTTAAAATGGCTTAAAGTTACCTGCTGAGCTGTGTGCACCTTAGACAGGAGGGTATCAGGGCCTACGCTCCAACCTGAGCAGGAACCTCTATGCTGCTATTTTTAGCCCTGTGGTGCAAGTCTTGGTTAATTGACCTGGGCTCTGAGACTCACTGTTATGGCTTTTTCTGCAGTGTAGACATACCCCCAGGCTCATCAAAAGGTCTGGGCCAGTTTGTGCACAAATTTGCACATTCTTAATGTAAAAACTGCACACGTGGCACCAAAGGCGGATGAAGATTTATTGGGACCCTGGGCACAAAGAACATGTGGGCCCTCCACAACCCTGGGGCTCAGGAGTGCCAGAACTGGGAGGGTCAGGGGATTGTGCCCATCCACGTTTTTACATGAGTGTAGTAGCCTCGGGCAAGTGTGGAGCAGCGGCGGCACGGACGTAGTTTGAGGCAGAAGCGTGGGGCATTGCTTCAGGTAGAAGGTTACAGGAGGAGCAGGGTTGCGTGTGGTTGCTGCCTTGGGCACAAAGCCCATGTGGCAGCCGGGCCAGCCTGTCACTGGAAGCTGGTGCGGGAAGCCTGGAGGCAGCGGGACCTTGCAGGGTGCGGGCACTGAGCGATCTCCATGGAGACGGGGCCAGTAGCAGTGAGAGTTGCGCCTGAGGAGACTCTGCCTGGCTCCTTGCTGCCTGTGACCTTTCCAGGGCCCCTGCCGCCTCCCAACTGGTGCAGGGCCTCCACTGTCTGCAGAACGTGTCTGCAGGTGCCCCTGCCCCGGGTACCACTGGCAGCAGTGTGCCCTGGGGGGCAGGGACACGGTCTGGGGGCGGCTCTTGGGCACTTGGGCTCCGTCCCAGAGCAGGTGGAGCATTCGAGGCTCCCAACAACAGTGCAGGCTCCCTGGGCAGTTCTTACCTCTGCCTGACTTCAGCAGAAGAGGAGGAGCAGGGAACAAGGCTACAGTTTTGGCGCTGGTGGCCCCCCACTTTGACCCAGGTTCCTGGTCTCCTGTGGGTCCGCCAGATTGGCCAGGACTCCTTGGCACAGGCCCTGTGTGTTAATCCACCACTGTGTGGCATGGCTAACAGCATGTTTGTAACTAAAGTCTGCGTGGGGTATCTGCCTATATAGCTATCATAAATCACTATGGCACTGCTACGCTACAGTCTTTTAGTAAAGTGGTCACAAATATCACTTTCTAATTAGAAGGTGCACATAAATACAGAAAAGCAACAGTGTGAGAGGATGATCACAGTAAAATGATTTATCGTTGCGTTTCCAGATAGGAAGGTGTAATGGCAGATAAAATGGAGAGGGAAAAACCTCTCTGTATGGGGAATATTTTTTAGCCAGGACACCTATATGTGGGGCTTGAGCCATGATTTTTTTACACCAGTGTAACTCCTTTGACTTCAGTGAAGTAACTTCTGATTTATACCGAACAAAATCAAGCTCCTGGTATTTAAGCTGGAGACCTAGGAAGAAAACACTGAAACTTTCACCCTCCTTCCCTACATTGTACAAGTGAGTTTTTTTAACTGTAATTTGGAAGTCTCTCATGCTTCAGTTCCTAACTGCTATGGATCCTGTCCAGATAAAAACACAGACAGCCTGCTGGGATATAAAAGCCCCAAAGGTCACATATGGTATATGTGCAGCAGGACAAGCTATCCAGGGGAAAAATCCTCATGCTGCACAGGGGCCAGCTGCAACCTACCAGCCAGTCATGGAGCTTCTCATGAGAAGAGTTAATTTAAATGAACTACCTGGTTCTAGTGCACCCTAGTTCCATCTTGGGGGGCCTGATTCTTTACTTTCTACACCCCTGATGAGCAGGGCCGGTGCAAGGATATTTTACACCCTAGGAGAAATTTCCACCTTGTGCTCCCCACTCTAGGGAGCCTTCCCCTCTCCCCGACCCGGGGAGCCCTGCGAGCGGCAGCTCCCTGCCCTCCCTCTTCCTCCTCCCCCCGCTGGAAATGTCAGTGGAGGGGCTTTGCCTGCGCTGGGAGAGGGAGTCTGAGGGCTCTAGGCTGAAACTGACATTGCCGGCGGGGGCACTAGTGGCTGGGCAGAGCTGCGCGGCTTTGCCTGCACTGGGAGAGGGAGTCTGAGGGCCACAGGAGTCAGCGCGCTGCTGGCAGCCCAGCCCAGGAACACTTTAAACAAAAATTGGGGGCACCACTTTTTGGAGCCTCCAAATCTTGGAGCCCTAGGCAACCACCTGGTTTGCCTAATGGGTTGCACCGGCCTTGCTGGTGAGGAAGGCCGTGCAGGTTTGGAAAACTACTACAACTGTAGGACTGTAGTAATCCCCCTTGCCTGGATTGGGGTGTGGTGAGATGTGATAGGAGAGGGAAGGGGAAAAACCAATCAGATTGCTGATGCATTTAGAGAGAGAGGAGAGCTTCTCTTCAGTCTCACTGTGGAAAATCTCTCCCTTCTCCTCCTGATTCCTTTTGTTGGCAGAGCACGAGAATAGTAACTTAAGTATTGTGTGTATTGGGGCAAAGTGCTCTTAAAACGGCCACTCCTTTACATGTGTAAATTAAAATAATGAAGACTCCCCCTGAATTAGGGCATCATTCTCTGGAGTCTAATGACTTTCAAAAGGGTGCAAGCTGGAGTGGTTGCATTGTACAGCTGCTTCTGTGGGGGGAAGACCCTCCTAGAAACAGGGAGCAGCTTCGGTGGCTGTTTAGCCAAGAGATTCATGGATGTGCTGCAAGCCAGCAGCCACGAAGGCTGTTTACTTCTGGATGGAGACCTAAACGCCTAGTGAGTCAGTCACTGAGTGCACAGAGTCTCTATTACATTACACATAATAATTCCTCACAGCATATTTGCAGCTGGACATTTTATATGGATCTTTATTCATCATGATGTGAACAGCTGCTCTTTTGCTGCACTGTCAAAGCAAAGTCCAAGTGGCAGCACAGGAAAGTGGCACATAAAACACACTCCAGCTGTTTTCCATTCACTCTCCTCCTCCTTTTTCTCCCCGCCCCTGGCACCTTTTACCCTTAGCCCATGCTTGTTTCTTTGGGGATGGAAGCCAGCTTATTTTTATTTGTGGACCAACTCTAATATTTGGAATTGTGACTAATACATCTGGATTTTAAAACAAAGTTCAAATGAACCCAGAAAAAATTGGTTTGGTATTTCAAAATATTCTTGCAAACAGAACAAAAACTATAGCTATTTTTATTACATTTTGACTTGAGGGTGGGTGAAGAGAGAACATTTGTATTGTGACACAAGAGGATGACATGAAATCATTCTTAGTTAAATATGCAAGCAAGTAATCAAATAAAATCCAGCCTAAGTTGTCATGTTCAGAGGACAATTTCAGATCTGCAAGAGCAGATCTTATTTTACTCTCAGATCTTCCTGTTTTGCTCTTTTAAGCTAGACGCTCTTCTTCTTTTGGCTTGCACATTCATTGAAGACTGCACTGTATAACAGAGTTGATATTTGTCCAAGGGTTAGCTCCTCTGCTTTTTCCAAAAGAGCCATGGCCTCATCAATGATGACAAATGATCAAGAACTTTGTTTTATGTTGAAGCTAATGTTGCAACATTAGAGAGAAACAGAGTCTGGCTCTCAAGAATCATCAACACCGTGTCCTACAGGAATTAGGTGTTCTGTGAGTTCTTCTCTTGAAGTGCCAACCCCCATTTAACTTTGCTTAAGTGGTGGGCTATCCCAGCACAAGGCAGATGACTCTGGGCAAAGAGAAGTAAAGAGAATATATGACCTCTCAATGGTAGAGCAGTAATTTAAACACCATACACAAGTAGAAGTACAGTAATGTTGAAGGATGCAGCTGCAAAAGGACAGAAATTCAATGAGAATCTTCAGTGATTGCACTCAAGCCTCCAACCGGGGATCCGATTGAATTCTATGGAGCTGTCACTCAAAGGGCAGGTAGAAGATCGCCTGGAGTGCTTTTCGTCATTTGCAGTCGGCAAAATAATGTCCTGTTTCTTTCAGCTGGACACTTCACTAGACTCATCCATGCTCTTGCCACCTTGGGTTTAGATTATTCTAATGTACTCTACATGAACCTACACTTAAAGACCATTTGCTCGTGTAGACTGCAGCTACCCACCTATTCAATGGTATTTCCTGGAGGGAACACACTACACCTGAGCCCCTCCATCTGCACTGGTTACTAGTTGATTTTTCGGGTGAATTTTAAGATATTGTTTTTGATCTATGAAGTCTAACATATTTTTGGTTCTATCTTACAGACCATCTCTCTTGCCCAATGTGCCAGCATTTGTGATTAGCAGCAGGGGTGTAATTTGCTAAGGGGCAAGGGGGTCAGTGACCCTCCCTTGATGGTTTGTCCTCCCAACTTTTCATAGGTCTATATGCTCCATTACATCTTCTATCCTCTGCCCCACACCAGCAATAGTTTGTGGGATATAACATATACTAAACTACTAACTGGTTTATATACTAACCAATATACAATGTTCTGCATGTTGACACAACTTTGCCCTCCCCCTCCTCCTAAATTTTTTCACAAATGCTGCCTCTGATTAGCAGATGTAGTTGATAACAGGACCATGGGAGAAGGCTAGTGGCTTGGAATCCGGAACTCCCTCCTCCTTTCCATCCCTACTGATGCTGCAGAGCCTTCATGGCACCCTTTAAGGCTCATCTGTTCCCCCAGCTTTCCCTGGGAGTGGAGTTTGAGCAAGGTTATGCAATGGCTGGATGGAGGAAAGCTTATTTTGAGAGGCATGATGGTGGTTTAATAGTCCTTTTTGAGGCAGTCATAGTAACTGGCTTTCTACACAGAGGAAAGTGTTGTGCAGTCTACAGCTCTGGAGAGGCATGCTTTAGACAATGAAATTAGTTTATACATATGGGGAAACTGAAGCATGGCTCTGCAGTGACTTACCCATGGTCACAAAGGACACTTGTGGTAGAGACAGGAAAAGATTTCCATGTCTTCTGACCCCCTGTGTCTGTTCCTTTTTATCACATGACAATCAGTGCCCACAAAAACATTCTTCTCATCTTCCCAATTAAAAACCTAAAGAGGTAAGGCTCTGTATTACTCTTAGGTGAAAACTAAATTTAATTTGTTTTCATAGAATTCAGACTGATGATCCTACACTGAGTTGATGCTAAGAGTTCAGTACTAAAATTGTGTATGCAGCTAATTTACTGTTTAAACAGATTGAGCCTGAAATTCTCTTTTATCTTGAAGAACGTGAAATGTTTGTCAAGCTGAATATTAAGGAACTTTTTAAAACCTGGCTATTTGCTGGTTTTTAATAATTTATCATGTGCAGATACCATAAAAAGGTCCTACTGGCTGAATAGGGTTGCAGTAACACCAATACTGTACATAGCTCACAGTTCTGAGACTTAAATACATATTCAGCATTTACTTTATAGGTCTTAATTTTAATTCCCTTGTTTACCTTTTTGTGAACATCTGGCTTCAAACAAGCTTACCTAGAATATCTTCTTTTTTGGCCATATACTTGGTGACCAAAAAGCCCTTCCTAAATCAAGATATTTTTATTGATTATCTTCCTTAAGGTCCAGATTATGACACCCGAATAGCACTTTACTTCTTGCAAGGTACTGTTTGTGAGGCTAATAAGCACATTTATTAAGAAGTTTCTATGTAGAATAGAGCAGTCAGCATTTCCTTTAGTTATTCTTTCAGTCAAGTATATACATTTTCTAATTTGTTATTGACTGAATCTTCTTCTCATGTGACTGAGAATGGGATCATTCTTTCAGCTAGCTTTAGGAAGTCTATTTGTTAGAACAGGTTTTCTAAGTATTTTGACATACTTTAACATGCCAAAGGCATAGAGAGATTGGAAGGAAGCATGCAAAGTATTCAAACTGCCTTCCTCAAAATAAACATTACGGTTTATTATAGAAATTTACTTCTCGATCTTGAAAATAGCCTCTTTTGCTGTAATTATGGATGACATACTTGGATAGGATAATGTCCACAAATCAATGCATGCTACAAAATAGAACAGTCTACGGTAAGATTTGAAAGGGGATTTCTAAATGTTCACATTAAAATAACCTGTTCGCAAATCCTACTTGTAATTTTCAAATACCGTCAGACTCCTCCCAACCCTGTCATTTTGCTAATTTAATTTTACAAATAAGAGATGGACCCAAGTGGCAGAGTTTGGATCCTGATCTGAACTTCCCAAAGATCCAGTTTGCTCATTTATGGAAGCTTGACTTGGTCCCATTTTCTCCATCACAAACACTACGTTTGTGATTCAAAGTTTACTATCTAAATAAATCTCGGGACTGAAGATATTGTTTTTTATTGGTAGTGGTGTTTTCCCCGTGCGTCTCTGGCTGTTACTGCAACATCTATTTGCTCTTAGAACACTGCAGGGACTGGATGTGCCAGTATTAGCAATACAATTCTGCATGCAGCACGTACTATAGGGGAAAAGTTGGGATTTTTTTTTTTTTGGTGTTGTTAAGATGAATAGCAGTTTATAAGTGAAAATCAAGATATCTCAGTGGGAGAACGTGTTGTGAAAGAAGTGACTTCAGGATTTAGGAATTCTAAAGAAACCTGACTTCAGGCAACATTAGCATGATTATCAGAGCAAAGAAATTTCCCAGCCAGTGTATCCTGTTTCTCACTGTTGCACAAAATTACATAGGGTGATATGGAGTTTAATTCTGATCACAGTCACATTATTGTAAATTAGGAGTGACTCCACTGATTTCAGTGCAGTTAGATCAGTGTAAAACTAGGGTACATGAGATCAGAACCAACTTCAGAATCTCCATTACCACGTGAATTCAAATATCAGTTGATGCTATTTGATATAATAGCTCTCAAAATTAAGAAGCACGGAGTAGTCAGTGATTAGTCAAGATGACAATAGAAGATGACCTATTTTCACTCCAAAAGCAAAACAAAGATCTTTATCTGTGCGCTTAAGCTTTGTCTGCATCTGTTAGTCTATATTAAAACAAGGTCTTGGAGCATGTACTTCACTGAGTGTTCAAATTTACTCAGCAAGGGGAGGAAAAATCCCCCACCAAAACTACTTTGGGTCTGATTCTCAATTGCAGTACTGCTTCGTACTGCTCCAGCAGGGGCCTTCAGTATAAATTAAAATCAGGCCCTTTAAGCGCAGACTTACTCATGGCAGATAAAATGTGATTGGTAGGAGAGCAACATTTTTATTATGAATAATGTAGCTGAGAGCAATCTTGTTGCCAGTGTTCAGCCACTGGGGTATTAAGAGAGGAGCTTCTGCTTTGGGACTGTTACAGAGGGGAAAAGATAAAAATAGGATGTCTGACGCATGCATCCCATGCTGCAAGCCAGGATACAGAAATCTTTATAACCAAATACAGTATTCCAGAACATGCATGGAAAATATTCATGTGTGTGAGTGTGTAAAATTTTTTCCTAACTAACAGGAACGCTCACTCCCCTTCCCCCCACCATCTTCCTCTTTTACAGGCATCTTGAACATATTTCTTTTACCTGCTTACAATTGTAAAAGTCCATGATTCTATTCCAGCTGTGCATTCACTGTCCAGCCTCCACTCCTTGTTACACTGTTCAATGTGACAAAGCTTAAATATGTAAAGAGTATGGCAGGATATTCTTTCTTGTGACTAGTTCAGAGAGAGCAGAAGTTAGTCCATTCTCTAGCCATCTGCTAGCTGCCAAAAATCCATCAAAAGCCCAAGCCTGTCTGTCACAGCTATTGATAGTGGCTGCCTGATCTAAAATTAGGCATGCACCATACGTGTCCTTTTTAAATATTAATCCTTGCATTACATTTTGTTGCTCCTGTTGGCATAGGGGATTATGTGACATAATGCAAAAGTAAATAATATGATGCAATGGATAAAACTTAACAGGAAACACAAACTTGAGATCAGGTGCCTCCTACTGCATGGCTAGATACTGCACTTACCCAAACAAAACTTCCATTGAAGTAGATAACATGAAGTCAATGGAAATTTTGTCTGAGTAAGACTGCAGGGTCAGCTCTGTACCGATTAGCTTAGTGAGCCACCTATCAGTATTCTTTATTTATATTTTTTCATTGAGTGGGCAGTTGAGCATCTAATGCTTTGTTGGGGCTTGAATGTCCATGTTCGTTGAAAACCATAAATAATATCTATTTTCAGAGTGGGAATTTGATAACAGGGAACAGGTCTTCAAAGCCAGCCAAATAGTTCATCACCAGTTAAGGTTGTTAGGCAAAGAGCTGTAGTCTTGCCCAGGCATACAGAAATCATGTGCTGACCCCCCTCAAAATCAGGGTTGGCTTAAAATTCATTAGTCTGAACAAATACATAAATTTGAGATCTTTTTGTTTGTTTTCTGGTGTTTGAAGCATTCAGGGGCACATTTTCAAGCTTTTCTCCACAAGCAGGAAGATTAGAAACTAGGTTTACTTTTTGAAATGAGAGCTGAGATTCTCACATTATTAACTTGACCCCAGGAACTGGGGCTGTAAGAAAAACACAAAATATCCTGATATGCGAGTCATGATAAAACTGTGAGAACTGGCAACACTGGCAAACCAAAAACTCTTACGATAGCAGAGCCTGATCTGAGTCTACCATTTCTTCAGTTCTTTTGTCCTGATTCAGCAAAACATATAGGGCCTTAAGTGTATGCTTAATGTACTTCTTTTACTGAGTCAAGCTTTGATGGTTCTTCACTCAGTCTATTTGAACTGAAAACTCACACTCCTTAATATATCTTCATGTAGGTTTATTTTAATTTTTCATCGTCCACAAAGAGTGAGTGGAGTTAGAAAAGAGAATTTTTAAAGGTAATGTGGAATTATTGATTTCATCTCTATCACTGACATCCAAATCAAATTTGTTCAGATTACAAGTTAAAATATGTTTCTTGCCAACCCTGTGTATTCCACCTGCCACCTAAAGAGCCATCTGTATTATTTCTGCCTCTTACATCAATGCTAAGGTTCTATGACTGGAAATGTTGATGAGACATGAGGCAAAATAGATTTCAGGTCACTCTTCAATAGCTGTATTGAGTCTACTGTAGTAACAGTAGTAAACAGCTATGACTCTTTGGCGTGCAGGGGCAGATCCACATTGAGGTGCCTGTTCCACAGGGTCACAGCTTGTATTATAATTGCCCTTTAACTGTTCAGACTGGATATTGAGACATTAGGAATTAAAGGTGAAACATCCCATTTTTATATACAGTATAAATATATATACTTAAAACAAGTCCTTTTGTCTCTATAAGGAGAGTCAAGTGTTTTGTGTGTGATACTATTTTTTGCATTAAAATTGGACTGTGTATAATACTAAAAAAGACTTCAATAAGTGTATGCAAGATTAACAGCAGGAGTCAGATTCCAGAAGTAGGGGGGGAAAAAAAAGCTATCTTTTTAAACCTGAAAAGACAGAGAGGATAATAACTTGTTATGAAGATCCTGCTATTTAGATGGGCAAGTTACCACAAGTGATATAGAAACACAGTAAATGTAGAATCAAACCAACAAGAGGCTTAGAATTGCTACAGTACAGTGATATATAACCTTCTTGCAGTTATGCTTAAGCTGGTGGCATATGCCCCTGCTGGAAAAGTATATCCTTTGTTAAAACTTCCCTCTGAAAGTCTCAGAGATATAACTTCTTACACTCATTCAGGCAGCAAATTAGAAAACCCCTGCTCATGTTAGTTTCTGATTCAAAAGAAAATAAGACTTTTCCCTGCTGCTTTGGCTGTTGAAGTGGTTAATTGAACTAAGGGATACAGACCATGGCACCTGCTTGAAGTGAACACTCAGACTTAGGTCTCCTTTTATCTTATAATAGTACTACCGTTGGCTTAGTGCCATGTACTGGGGAGTTCAAAAGAGTTAATGAAAATCATAATGCGTTCAACCACCACCATAGTAAGCCATGCTTGCTTGCTTGCATTCAACCAAATGGGTCGTAGGCCACCTGTTGCTACATGTAAGGGCATAGGAGGAGCCAGTCTAGCTAGTCTTGAGAGAAAGAGAATCAGAGGGGTAGCCGTGTTAGTCTGGAATTGCAGAAGTGACAAAGAGTCCTGTGGCACCTTAAAGACTAACTAAAATCTTTTTTTTTTAGAGCATAAGCTTTCGTGGGCTAATACCCACTTCGTCGGATGCATGCCGATGAGAAAGAGAAGATGCTAATTGAAAAATCAGACTTGCTGACTAATTTTACTTCACTTAGATTTATATATGGTATAAAATCTTTTAAAACACTTCCTGCTCAAAATACAATGAAAGCCAGTTATGTGGTGTCCTAGCAATGCAAATTAGATAAAATACTACAGTAGTGTAGCTGAATCACTATCTTTTTTTTTTCCCTCCGTGTATATTTTTTAGATAGGAAAATAGAAATTGCAAGGCCAGGTAATACCATTAGGCCCAGTAAGTCTAGTCTGGACACTGCAGAAAGCAGGGATGTCTGAGGCTTCAGAGGAAGGTGAACAAATGCACAGTGTACCTGGCCAGTGCTGTGTATTGGAGCAAATTTCCTGACCAATGTTGTGATTATCTAAGAACCTGCAGCATGAGATATGATTAACATTATTATAATATGCATATGCACTGTGGGGAGGGTTTAGTGTTTATATGTGTGCTCTACAGGATTTTGCAATTCCTAAAGAAGGACTTGATTGGGCCAGTATAGCTTGAGATCTTGTCTTCTAGCAGCATTTCAGTTCCTGTATGGTAGAAATACGAAAAGAAGACTTGACCTCATGTTGTTATTTTGACCCCTCACAATTGGCTTCCTGGGCTATTAATTAAAGAAAAAGTAAGCAGAACACCAGTATCTTTTATATTAGATTTTGGGTTTAGCCACATATTACTGTTTTCAGCTGTATTTGGGTTTGTGTTGCATCTGCACATGCAGCAACTAAAAATGTTATTCATGAAATGACTTATGGCACCTGGGCAACTCTGTGTGAACTGTTTTCAGAAGACTAAGCTTATCCCATATTGAAAAGCTAGAAGATTATGTACCACCAATATGGTAAAAAGCATACTCTCTGAGGTCCCTCCTGTATGGATCTTAGCAACCAAAGAATTCAAAACCAAATTTTGTTAATACTTTTCCGTGTCTGATCTGATGATCTGATGATTATATTAGGAAACAGGCTACTTGTGAAGTATCTTGTTTTAGAGACAGACATAAATGGGAGGAATCTATAGAGCCCTTTGTGTCTGACTAGTGCACACTTTGCAAGCAGCAATGGGCTCCGTTTACCATGGCATTAGTGGTGAGAGCCATCAGCAGTTCTCCTGGCCTCATGTCTGCCAGCTGCTGGTCAAACACTATGACACTACAAGAGACTTAAACAATTAGGAGAGTTCCTCCCACACTCCACACCCTCCCATCTGCTGGCTGGATTTGAGGATGTTAGGGAGATTCCCAAATCTGAGGAATTGTCACAGATTGAAGTGTCACTAGAGGAGGTTTTGGAACTAATTGATAAACTTAACTGTAACAAGTCACCGGGACCAGATGGCATTCACCCAAGAGTTCTGAAAGAACTCAAGTGTGAAATTGCGGAACTATTAACTAGGGTTTGTAACTTGTCCTTTAAATCGGCTTCTGTACCCAATGACTGGAAGATAGCTAATGTAATGCCAATATTTAAAAAGGGCTCTAGAGGTGATCCCGGCAATTACAGACCGGTAAGTCTAATGTCCATACCGGGCAAATTAGTTGAAACAATAGTAAAGAATAAAATTGTCAGGCACATAAAAGAACATAAATTGTTGGCCAAAAGTCAGCATGGTTTCTGTAAAGGGAAATCATGTCTTACTAATCTATTAGAGTTCTTTGAAGGGGTCAACAAACATGTGGACAAGGGGGATCCAATGGACGTAGTGTACTTAGATTTCAATAAAGCCTTTGACAAGGTCCCTCACCAAAGGCTCTTACGTAAATTAAGTTGCCATGGGATAAGAGGGAAGATCCTTTCATGGATTGAGAACTGGTTAAAAGACAGGGAACAAAGGGTAGGAATAAATGGTAAATTTTCAGAATGGAGAGGGGTAACTAGTGGTGTTTCCCAAGGGTCAGTCCTAGGACCAATCCTATTCAACTTATTCATCAATGATTTGGAGGAAGGGGTAAACAGTGAGGTGGCCAAGTTTGCAGATGATACTAAACTGCTCAAAATAGTTAAGACCCAAGCAGACTGTGAAGAACTTCAAAAAGATCTCACAAAACTAAGTGATTGGGCAACAAAATGGCAAATGATAATACGGATAAATGTAAAGTAATGCACATTGGACAAAATAACCCCAACTCTCCATGCAATATGATGGGGGCTAATTTAGCTACAACTAATCAGGAAAAAGATCTTGGAGTCATCGTGGATAGTTCTCTGAAGACGTCCATGCAGTGTGCAGCAGCAGTCAAAAAAGCAAACAGGATGTTACGAATCATTAAAAAAGCGATAGAGAATAAGACGAAGAGTATCTTATTGCCTTTATACAAATCTATGGTGTGCCCACATCTTGAATACTGTGTACAAATGTGGTCTCCTCGTCTCAAAAAGGATATGCTGGCATTAGAAAAGGTTCAGAGAAGGCAACTAAAATGATTTGGGGATTGGAACGGGTCCCATATGAGGAGAGATTAAAGAGGCTAGGACTTTTTAGCTTGGAAAAGAGGAGACTAAGGGGGGATATGATTATGAGTGGCGTGGAGAAAGTGAATAAGGAAAAGTTATTTAATTGTTCCCATAATAGAAGAACTAGGGGGCACCCAATGAAATTAGTGGGCAGCAGGTTTAAAACAAATAAAAGGAAGTTCTTCTTCCCACAGCGCACAGTCAACCTGTGGAACTCCTTGCCTGGGGAGGCTGTGAAGGCTAGGACTATAACAGGGTTTAAAAGAGAACTGGATAAATTCCTGGAGGTGAAGTCCATTAATGGCTATTAGCCAGGATGGGTAAGGAATGGTGTCCCTAGCCTCTGTTTGTCAGAGAGGGGTGACGGATGGCAGGAGAGAGATCAGTTGATCTTTACCTGTTAGGTTCACTCACTCCAGGGCACCTGGCATTGGCCACTGTCGGTAGACAGGATACTGGGCTATATGGACCTTTGGTCTGACCCAGTATGGCCTTTCTTATGTTCTTATGCTTGGTTTGAGTGCGCTGTTTGTTATTGCAGCCAAAACTGTGATCTGAGACCCTCCTAATCTGAAGGTGACAGATCAATCAGGTGAGCCAAACCAGCAGGAGTTGAGCTAAGATTGTCTCAGCTTGAGGTCACTCTTTGCTGGACGATATCTACAGTATGCTCACTTTCAATAAAGTTTTAGTTTGGGCTTCGTTTAAATCTAAAAATGTGTGTTAGTATCGTGAGAGGGTTTGCTGTTAGTGTTATTGAACTATTGGACTAAGTATCCGAGCAGTAAGCCTGCATGATCGTTTATGGTCAGCTACTCGTGTCCCACTCCTTTAGGTCAATTTCAGATCTCTTCTACACCCATGTCACTCCATCAGTGCAGCAATACCACTGCCCAAGTCACTTTAGGTTGACACCAGTATAAATGAGACCAGACTCTAATCCACTGGGCCTGATTCTGCTCGCACACCAGCATACATCAGCAATACACAGCTTTGATGTCAGTAGGGTAGCTGTGGGGTGGGTGAGGCCCATTGACTTCAGTGAAATTTGTCTGCAGTTATCCAAGAATTTGACACATTAGGTGAACAAATAATCTCATGCATATACTATATCCCCAGTCTATTCCAGGCAGCATTTACCAGCATTTTCAATTAGTTTTTTTTAAAAAAAGGAAGATACACTAACCACAACCTTCTAGTGATGGTGGGGGAAGACAGGGAGTTCAGGGATGAATTTTGATGGTCCCTTCCATTGGTTTTGCTCCCCTTAGTATTGCTGCAGAAACATTGACTCCATTGTTCTTTATAGAACACTTCTATAGAGAAGTAATATGAATTTTTTTTTTTGAATGCATGCAGCAGGACTGTTTAAAGGCTAACTCCAGCTAAAGTGCCTTAGGTAATTGAGAATAATGAGACATTTTCTGAGTGCACCTTTTTTATTGTACCAATATTATGTTACAGAAAAAAAGGGGGCTTAACACTTAGCACCTGTCACAAGTTTTCTCCTTGAATTAGACTCTCTTGCTTATAAAAATTTAATTGATTCCCAGCAGTTTATGTAGATGGTGCTTAGTAGGAGTTTTCTGTTCTCTTGCCAGCTACACGGTTACATGGAAAGTGAGCCGCTCACGCTACAGCTGTTCATTGGGACTGCAGACGACCGCCTGCTGAGACCTCATGCCTTCTACCAGGTTCATCGAATCACAGGGAAGACTGTTTCCACCACCAGCCATGAAACAATACTTTCCAACACCAAAGTCTTGGAAATTCCACTTCTACCAGAAAACAAGATGAGAGCTATGTAAGACCCATGCACTGTATCTGACTGCTTAGCAGTTTCCTCCCAGTCTACCCACTTGATTTTTGTTGTTGTTGGGTGTGTGCTGCTGCTTTTTCTCCCCCTACTGAATCTTATAAATAATCCATCTTACTAGCAAGTTTCCAAAGATTTGTAGGGACAAATTGCCCCTAATCAGCTTAATGCCAGAAAAAACTTTGCAAATATTAATGACAACTGGTTAGTTTCATTCTAGAGTTTCAGTCAATGTCCTTATTTGCCATTTAAAATGAGTATCTCAGTTACGGAGCTGTAAATATCTTCTACCTCAGCTTCTGCATTTAGGTTCTAAACATGACACCTGTTTACTCCTGTATTGCAGTACTACAACAGGGCCCATTAAAATGTATCTTTGGGTTGGGGGAAATCTCATAAAGAATATTTCCAAATAATTTAGCCTTTGTTAAGATAAATAGAACATTTTTTATTTGTTATATAAAGAATCATTATTCCTTTCCAGTGAAATTTGCTCAGGTCAAGACAAAACAAAATGTGATGGTAGAAGCAAAGAAATTAGAACTAAAAGTAGCAAAGATACATTTAGTTCTCAGAGCAAGGTATAATTATTCTTACAATTTCTAAGGGTGAAATTCACTCCTAGGGAGAGGGGCTTTTGCACCTTTTAATTCCCAGATTAGGTCTTAAGTGAGATATGTGTAGGTCCTCTTCACACAGGTAAATTTCATCCTAAGATAATACTGGTAGAGTGAAATTCATCCCAGTTCACAGAGCTTGTATAAGGGTCTCCAAATCCTTTAAGCTCCAACATTAAGGTCTCAAGTGATACAGAGAACCTTGTATGGGTCCTCTATACTGGGGTGAATTTCACGTAGATGTATACATATATGGGGTGAAATCCTGGCCCCAGTGAAGTCACTGGCAAAACTCCCATTGACTTCAATAGGGCCATAATGTCACCCATAATGTTATGTTTATATATTTATTTGCATATATACCTTTGGGAAAAAAACAAACAAAAAATCAACATGCAAACAACAACAGTGGCAGCAACAACATGTATCAGAGGTCTGAATGAACTTCATTAAATCTCATAAAATTCAAATTAAGTCTAAAACTCCATATTTTATTCATTTTACAACAGCTACAGTGGCACTTGCAATGGAGTTAATGGGGACCAGAATTGATTGCTGAAGGCTCAATATGTTGGGACCTCTAGACTTTCATTATGCTGTATAGTAGAATAGCCCTACAACACATGGCCAAATTATCTGCAGGTGTCAGTTGACACAAATCCATTCAAGCTATTGGACTTGCACCATTTTATACCAGCAGAGTATTTCTTTGGGCCTTTATTTGATTTTTTGACAAATAAGTGATATATTCATTTTTTGTCACCATAATCATTATGTTAAAAGTGGCTGAAAAGATCTTGTGCCAGAACTAGTCAATTTTCACATTAAGTTTGCAAGGCTGCAATAAACAGAGCTAGGCAAATAACTGATTTTTTGATTTGTTGGCTGAACTGAAAAAGACAAAAAAAGGTTTAGGTTTTAGTTTTTTAATTAAATCTAGCTAAAGTTAGAAATGAAACTCATTTCCAACTTTTTAAACAAAACATTTTGGCTTTTTCAGAATCTCCTCCTTCCCCCTCCCCCCATTTTTTTGGCCAAACTTATTTGCTTAGTTCAACCCAAATTGGTGAGTAGTTTTGATTGACTCCAAAGTGTGATTTTCAGCATATAAACTATTCATCCAAAAAATGTCACCCAACTCCAGCAATAAAGTCCCATCAAGCATCACACACAACGTTTTGACATTTATAGGACTTTATATCTCTATGGCTTAGGTCTCACACTCCCTTCATGAAACCTTAACAATGGGGTTATAGATGAAGTACAAGTCTTTCTTACGATTATGTGCATTTAGGCCCCAGTGCAGCAAAGCACTTAAGCACATGAGAAATCCCATCTGCATTCCCTAAAGTAGCCAAGCACATACTTAACTTTAAGTATATGAGTATTCCTATTGGCTTCAAATGGGACTGCTCAAATGCTTAAAGTGATGTGTGAGTTTAAGTGTGGCACTGTATCAGGGTCTTAAATTAGAACCTTAATTAATGGTGTGTTAAATTCTTTTGTTTTTAAATAGGAGCTAAAAAAGATAACATACGCAGCACTGGAAGTGCAGTATCTACTCTTTTGTATTGTATAGGTCATTGTAGTAAATTCATTGACACAGACACTCCATAGATTTTATGGCCTCTTCTGCCAACGCATATTGTTAAGCCATTCATTGACAACAGTGCATCTCTGATCTTGTCAGCAAGGGCCTCTGTTATTGTTAAATCTACACTCTTAAAAGAATATCAGGGTTGAAAGGAATCATCTCAGGAGGTCATCTAGTCCCACCCCCTGCTCAAAGCAGGACCAATCCCCAACAAAATCATCCAACAGATTTTTACCCCAGATCCCCAAACGGCCCCCTCAAGGATTGAACTCACAAACCTGGGTTTAGCAGACCAATGCTTAAACTACTGAACTATCCTTCTCCATGAATAGAGGTATGAAGGCCAAAAGTGGGGGATTGCCTTCCAAAATTCATGTTTGCAGAGTGTGTGTATTTGATGAATAATCTTTCAGTTTGCTTCAGAATAGAATTCTAGATATCTTGGGGGCAGCGTTACTATATTTCCCAAAAGGGAAAATGAAACACCACATGCTGCCTCCCTCACGCACAGGGCTCTTATCCAAGTCCCGCCTGCTCTCCCAAAGGGGTTGTCATTGCCCCTTACCTGAGCCCTGCCTGTCCCTCCACATGGCTGGAGTAACTGCTTGCCCAAACCCTGCCTCCTTGCCATGTGGTGTCCACCTGAGCCCTGTTTACTCTCACACACACCTCCACATGGCTGGCATCACCACTCACTCACATCCTCACATGTTCTTCTGCGCTTGCTAGGGGTGCATACCCCACTTTTTTTAGCTAACATGGGCATTTGTCTCGTTTGCTCTTGCCAACTGATCACCAGCCCACTTTCACCAAAAAAGTCAGGATGGCCAGGACAGGGCTTAAAAAAGGGACTGTCCCAGCCAAAACAGCCAAACACTACTTGGGAGGGAGGGGAGAAGTGAAACGGTTTGAGTGCATTTGAATGTGCACTGGTTATTTTATCTAAGTGCAAAATAAAATTAAACTGTGCATATCCAGGGTAATAAAACACGTTAGAAGTCCATATCCAAAAGGAATTATCATACATACCTAGTGATAATGTCCAAAATCTTAGTGTTTCTGTAGTTCTACTTTAGTTTTTTTGTGTATTTTGTATGTGCATTATGAATTAATGTTCTGCAATATTTAATTTTGATATGTCCATGCAAATGAGTCCAGCAGGACTAGCCTTATTAGTGGGCACTATTTTGGAATTTCTACCTATCCAAAAGATCCTGTGAAGATGTTAGGCTGGGGCTCAGGTTTTACGTAAATAAATAAAAGCATGGGAGAGAAGATAGAAATGTTGTATTTGTGACTTTCTGGAACCTGCAGAGAGTTAGTTGAAATGTCCTGTGTTGTTTTTCGGATAGCATTGACTGTGCTGGAATACTAAAACTTAGAAATTCAGATATTGAACTACGAAAAGGAGAAACAGACATTGGAAGGAAGAATACACGAGTGCGGCTGGTCTTCCGAGTTCACATCTCACAACCCAACGGGAGAACTCTGTCTCTGCAAGTAGCATCCAACCCTATTGAGTGTTGTAAGTAGCAATAGCCTTCTTGTTCTTGCCAGGTATTGTACAACCAATTGCCTGACATAAAGCCTGTCCTTGTCAGTCTGTTAAATGTTGTTTCATCGCATCTGTCCATTGTCTGAAATGTGCTGTACATCTCAAAAATGTATTTTACATTGCATGAAAAGTATTACTTGTTTCCTTGGCAAAACAATATCTGGTCCCTTGTGCATTCACTCCCACAGGAAGTTCATTTGCAATACAAGAGCCATGTTAAACTGGTGTTTGAACTTGAATTGACTTGGGCAAGTTCCTTTATGCTGAGAGGCCCTTTCACAGAGATAACTGCTATTAAGAGTTTTCTGGAGAGCTCCAATCCAGCCCTATGTCCCTTCCTCCCCCACAAAAAAATCCCTTTGACAAGGAGCTAGTGAGATATTTAAAATTGCTGTAGTAGTGTTAGTTTACTACAGTTTCAGGAAATTCCTAGAAACTGACCTTCGTATTGGGGTCTTTTTAATAGAACAAACTTCACTTTATAAACCTGTCAGATTTGGACATAGACTTCTCTTTCCCCACCCTGAGATTCCCATTTCATTCTTGCTCCATGAGCCTATTAAATACAGAAAAAGCACTTTGCTTCATTTACCTTTACAGGTTTTTTTCTAGCTGGGAAAAATCAAGTTTCATTCTAACTCCTGTTGCTTCTAGTGCTGGATGAAACTCCCAAGTTTTTGGAGGTTCTTTTTGACTCAGATTAGCAGATTCACTTTCTAATTAACCAAGCCCTTTTTTAGAGGATCCTTTACCTATCTCTTTTACTTCCCTTTGTTCCACTGGAAGCAGCAACAGTTTGACAGTCTGCCTGCCTAAAATGCTGTGGGCGTAGGATCTCATCCACGGCCTCCCCAAATTGCTGTGGGTGTAGGATCTCATCCACGGCACTCTTAATGGGGAAGAAGGCTCTGAGCCTTCCATCATCCCCCACCCGTAGCATCAAGTGTTGGTGGGTTCGGAACCTGCTGCTGCTTTTTGTGACATTCTAAGGAGAGGTGCTCCAGACTTCATAACATACCTGGGAAGCCCTGTGTAATGTAAAATTTGGGGTTTCTTGGAAGTACAGTGCTCTTTTGGTTTCAGAGTAGCAGCCATGTTAGTCTGTATCCGTAAAAAGAACAGGAGTACTTGTGGCACCTTAGAGACTAACACATTTATTTCAGCATAAGCTCTTGTAGGCTATAGCCTACTTCGTCGGATGCATAGAAGCATCAGAGAAGAGCAGACCCAGATTCCGCTCCCAGAAACTGAGGTGTACCTATCAGGTCTTGAGACCAGAAACCCTTTTGCCTACAACTTAAACCCTTTCCTTCCCAAGCCAATCTCATTTAAGGAAACAAACATTTTTTTCTAAGAAAAGTTAAGCCTTTGCTATCTATGAAGAGTAGCAGAACCTCCCTAATACTAAGATCTAGAGTGGCACAAGCTGGTGTCCTAAATATTTTATCTATATCTATATCTATATCTATATCTATATCTAATCTATCTAATTATATGTATTTATTATACTTTTTCCTCCCTCTCCATTTCAGGATTATTAAAGGCTAAATTTTGCTAAGGGTCAAATTCTAGCCTGAAGTGCACCTACAAGTAAAGCCAAAAATGAGAGCAAGTATAGCCTGATCCTACCTCCCAATTAAATCTATGAGAGTAGGATCAGGATGTAAGTTCTAATATTCCATATTCAATTAGCCAGTTAAAATGAGGCTGGCTATATCTGTGTGCTATGTAAGTCAGGGGTTGCAGTGGAAAAAACTATGGACTGAGCGGAAGTGCAGTGCATTATCTCCAAACAAAGCAAATAGTCTTGCAATATGACACGTGCAAAAAAAGTGTACTGTGTGTTATTTGAAATGCAGAAGTCTGAAATAAGCAAGTGTCAAATACTTCATAATCCCTTGATGCATGTGAGACCAGGAGGACCCAGTAATATGGACAGAGTACTCACATCATTCTCGGAAGCACAGGTGTGCAGGCTGAATACCTGTCAAGAATGATAAAATATGTGCCATGAGGATATAGGATACTGTGTGCATGGTCCGTGTGCAATTTGGTACTCAGAGCTTAATGGAACCACGCTCTCCAGCCAGGATCTGTAACTGCTGGGTTACTGAGGTCATGAGTACAGTGTGGGATTTTGCAGAATTGCAAACCCTGCACTCAGCAACGTATGCCTATTTTGGACCCAGAGGCTCTTGCTGTCATTTAGGCCGTATAAATGTTTGGCATAGGTATGATCAAATACGTCTTTATGTTATGGGAAATTCCTTTTAAAACAAATAAAATAAACATACTCTTTTAAATAACACAGAACAAGCTGGCTTTTTAAACTGAACAGAATGTTCTTTGTATGGTTCTTTTGAATCCGTAGTATCTTAAATAATAAAAGCATTGTTTACAATTAAAGCACTTAAAACCAATTGTACACTGAGTTTCCTATAGACCTCCTGAATTTTCTTGAGTTTCTATATCAAACTCAGTTTGTCTAATAAAAGTAAAAGTTGGGTCACTTATTTAAGCAATATTTACTGATTTTGTGTGTGTGTGTGTGTGTCTGTGGTTGTTTTTTTCTTTTCTTCTCCTTTTAAAACTCTCCAGCTCAAAGATCTGCCCAGGAACTGCCTTTGGTGGAGAAGCAAAGTACTGACAGCTTTCCTGTGACTGGAGGGAAAAAAATTATACTCTCTGGCCATAACTTTCTACAAGACTCCAAAGTAATCTTTGTGGAGAAAGCACCAGGTATTTTCTTTAAAAATAGACAGTCTGCATCCTTTTCTTGTTTTGAAACCCAATGGAAATTTGATTACTGAATGGTGGTAATGTAAACACTGTCATTCCATTTTCTTCCACATGTTTTCTACGTCACGGGGTGGAGCTGTGTAGGTGAACTCAT
Organism: Dermatemys mawii; assembly: GCA_007922305.1. Lineage (NCBI taxonomy): Eukaryota > Metazoa > Chordata > Testudines > Dermatemydidae > Dermatemys > Dermatemys mawii. The sequence continues at coordinate 34,624,564 of ML677334.1, read as the reverse complement.
TTCTGTGTCATGCTACGGTTGTATATAATGCAGTTATAGTTGCAGATATGTTTCATTGCAGGCATACAATTGTGACACTGCATGTGAGAGTTTGGAGTTTATTTTTGTAGCAAACCACAATTGTGCCTGGCAGGTTTTTTTAGTTATTCCAGTCAAAGGCATTCTAAGAATTTCATCACATTTTAGTGCGAAAACCTGCAAGATACTGCTGCTGCTTAGACATTTTTATAATTAGTGGGAAGATCACATTGACAGCACCTTGTTGCGGTAGGTTTGGTGGGGAAGGGGATGTGGTTTTTTTCTCCTTTTGTGGTGGATTTTTTTTATTGACAATAGAGACCTTTAATCCTCAGTGTAGGGTTGTGTAGAACAATGGAAACCTTGAAGGGCTTTGATCATTTATTAGGTGTTCGTTTAAGAGGATTAACATTGTCAAAAGCCTGTCCAGGGCAGGCTCATTCATTTCAAAGGAACAATTTTATTTTGCCGTTAAGAACCCAGGTTTCCCTCCTCCACACACTTTTATTCATCAAGTTTATCGTTACTAGCATCCTGAGTGTCCCAACTCACCCTCAAGTCAATGGGCATTGAGGGCTCTCAGTACCTTATGGGATTAGGCCCTATTTGACGTTTCAGGTTACAGCATCTGTAGAGATTATAGTTCATGTAATGATAATGCAAAATATGGTATTTTATTTCTGATGAGATGATGGTCAGAGTGGAGCTGTGAGTAAAAGGCAGGCTGAAAGGAAATAATTGAGGAGGAGGAGGAGTCTTGTTTTGGAAAGGGTTTCCCTGGTGCTGGCACAAACCATACATTCCACAGCTGCCTGCTGCAACCTCTGAACTATAAACTGTCTTCTGAGCTCCTTGAGCACTTAGCATCTCTCAGCCCTTCAAGTGCTCGCTTTGACATTCTGTCTGTTTAACCCTCACCATTCATTAAGTTCCAGTAAGACTACACTTCCCTGCTGTGTGACTATTGTCAATGGTATGTCTGGGGGAGGCTTGTGTTGTGCTGAGTCAGGGAATCTCCTTAACAAATCCCATTAACAAATCCAGGTAGATGTGACTTTATTTCAGAGTGGTCCCATCAGAACTTGACCCACTCAGAGATACCCAAAAAGCCTGTCTGAGATTTCACAATGGGGTTCTGATTTGGCATAGTTTAGGTAATCAAAACTATACCTAGGAATATCTCCATTAATGTGAATGGCTCAGTTTCTCTGTTGGTGCAAATTGGCTCCATTGACTTCAAGGGGCAACTTTTGACTTCAATGGAACTACATTGATTTTACACCTGCTGAGAATCTGGCCAGATGTGCCTGAGCAGTAAAGCAGATATCTGTCTATTTTTTAGAAAGTAAAAGAATTAAAACTTAAAAATATAAGTTACAGAGTCTGAGTGAATTGGGAAGAGGGAAGAAAAGATTGTTTTATTTCTGTTTAGTCCTCCATGTATGAAAATGGGTTAGGATGGCATTTCAAAAATGAAAACCTAGACTGGACTCATTACAGGAAGGAAACTGCCTTAAAGGTTGCCCTCTTTGATGCATGTTTTTTCTGCTTTATTTTCTCACTGCACTGAAAAATTTTGAAATGTCATTCTTAAAGGGTACCTCTGAATATGAAGCTATCCAGCCATCTGCAGGTAACATTGCCTGGGCATATAGCTATTCCCTTTTTCAATATTACTTGCTCAAACCAAAATTTGCAGTATGCAGCCTTAAGTTACAGGGATCCAAATAAAGGCCCAATCATGCAGTTCTTACTCAAACAAAAATCAGTTAAGGGGAGCTCTGACGGCTCCTGGAATGGAAGATCAGATCCAAAATACAGTAGAACTTCTGAGTTACTAACACTGCTGGAATGGAGGTTGTTCATAACTTTGAAATCTTCGTAACTCTGAAATCTTCATAACTCTGAACAAAACATTATGGTTCTTTCAAAAGTTTACAACTGAATATTCACTTAGTACAGCTTTGAAACTTTACTATGCAGAAGAAAATGCTGCTTTTAACCATCTTAATTTAAATGTAACAAGCACAGAAACAGTTTACTTGCCTTCTCAAATCTTTTTTTAAACGTTCCCTTTATTTTGTTAGTAGTTTACGTTTAACACAGACAGTACTATACTGTGTTTGTTTTTTCTTTTTTGTCAGTGCTGCTGCCTGACTGCATACTTCCAGTTCCAAATGAGGTGTGTGGTTGACTGGTCTGTTCATAGCCCTGGTGTTTGTAACTCTGAGGTTTTATTGTAAATGTAATTTTTAAGGATAAAAAAATGTAATAAGAAATCAAACAAAGTACAGGTGAGCACAGTACAGTGTATTTAATATAAATAATGGCTATGTGTATGCTGAAGTAGAAGTAAATAATAGAGTTCTTCCACCTCACATAGAAAAACCCACAGGAAGAGTCCTGGGGCACATAGGATTGTGGGGAGGGGGAGATCCATATGCTATGGGTTCCCTTCCCTGCCGCAAGATTGTCTAATGAATCAGCAGCTACTTTGCTATCTGTGGTAAGTATTCCAAATGTTTATACTAGAAAGTCTAGTCTGGTATATAACTGAGGCTGAAATCACAGTCTAGTTTAAGTAATCTGGGTAGGTTTGTTGTACTTGTATGAGGAAAACCTTGTTTGGTAGATTCAAATGGTTCAGCCTTGCAAGGTGCTGAGCAGCCCTGTGAACATCAATAAAAGTTAAAGGAAGTCAAAGGCACTTAGCACTTTGTAGGACTGAACCCAGGTCTCTACAAGTCCTATTGCCGGCCACCTGGTGACACAACGCCCTTGAGATCCAAGATCCCATAAGAGGCAGCAAGAGCATCTGCCTTCCACTGTAAAATGATTAATCCCTGAGATAAAATCATGGTTATATTCAGAAAGTGAAGCTAAATAGGTTGTCTGCTTAACTTATTTTTCCTCTTGTTTCCTAGGCTCGGTTCCTCATTTGCTGCATCAGCTAATGTAATATGACATTTAAAACAACTGAGCATGATACTCCCTGTCCCATTTACAGGCTTCTCCTAATTGTTCTTCAGCAAATTCACTAAATTTTGTTTCCAATTGAAAACAAACAATAATTTCAATTACCGTTCATTCTCCCAATGGGATCATCTAGCAATTATACTTTTAAATAAAAGTAGGGCAGGAAGTGGAGCTCCAGTGCAGTCAGTCTCTCTTCCCCATTTCCAGTCTGCCTACCCCCCTTAGAAAGTTAGGTTACTAATCTTGGAGAAGATTACTAGATATATTACTCACTTCGTAGTTGTTGTTTTAAAATCTAAATGTTGATCAAATTTCTGCTGAGTAGCAGTTAACTATAGGATTTCAGCTATTACAAATGTAATAGACCTTGTGAAAAATTGTAATAATAAAAAAAAGAATGTAGCAGTTATATATAATTTTACATTATGCTGTGTGGGTCCCATTCAGTAGTCTCTACTCAGGCAAAATCCCTAGGCTAGGGTATAGATAAAATGTGATGTGATTAAGATCATGATATTCTGCGTGTTTAATTGCTTAATGCAAGATGAGATTTTTGTCTAAATAATTTTTATGTCTGCTGAGTGCATTGTAGTCCACTGAATGTTTTCCCATGCATGAGTTCTGAGTTTTCTGTCTTTAAGGGCTAACCCTCAGCTGTTGTAATCTCCTGAGGAATGGCATTATCCTGGCCTCTTTGTGTGGGGAGTCTGTCTATCTTAAGAATGACTCATACAAAAGGGAATCCCTGAAGAATGATCAAGTCGGTTCTTGAGCTGGGGAGGCAGCAGAGTAGTGTTTTCAGTTAACCCCTTAATTACTATTTTTCAGCAAAAAAGTGTTTGAAACAATGTGAAATATTAACACAGCCTATAAGACACTGTATCTCTTGTGGAGAAGAAAGTGGTTAGTTGAGGGGTTAGTTGGATTAAAAAGGGCTTGTTTAAAAGTAAAATTTCTTTGTAATACAGCACAGCATTGAGGCAGAAGGGCAGTTCTTACAAGACAAATAATGCGTCTTTTCAGAAGTGTACTATAATATGCTCAGACCTTTTATACTGTCATGAATAAGTTCAAGTATGAAAATAAGTCCTTATTTCAAAGGATTTTGGTCAATCCTTTATTGCTTGCACATCAGACCATATTTTCCAGTGATGAAAGTCAACATAAAATGTGCATCCAAGAAACTGAGCTACAGTAGTAGTAAAAATGCAAGTGCCAACTATGCTTAAAAGGTTTGACCTTTTAAATTCAGAATACCCTTACATCAGTGGGTCCCACAATGACTTTGTTCATTACACGTTACTCTTATGTATGTTCTGCTTTTTCAATTTACCTCTCCATTTAAAGTTTGTGGTTTTCTCCTCCTGCTTGAAACACACACAGAAAAAAACAGATTTTCAAAAATGACAAGTGATTCTTGATGTCTCTGTTTTTGCTGCTGGACATCAGACACAGTGTATAGAAGCCTGGTTCATTTATTTATTTTATTATCATCTTCAGAAGTTAGATGCTCAACAGTTTTGCCTACCGTGGCATCTAACTTGCAGTACATGAACACAAAACATCTTAATATTTGTATACAGGCATTTACACATGAAGAAAAGGCATGCCTTTTATTTCCATAATTTGATACAGTTAAAAACACATTTGCTTTCTGAGGAAGTACACTGAGTTGAGAAATGACAAAATATTTCCTTTCTGACACAATGACTTCAAAGAACATAGGTTCTGTTCTAATGTTACAAGAGATGATGCTGAATAGTTTGTTTTTCAAAACTAGTTTTTAAGTAGCAGCCTTAATTTGTAAGCTGTAGAAGGCAAAGAAACAAAAAGATAGTCCTATACCAAACCAGAAATCACCATACTGGAGACCATGCTGCTGATTACCTTACAGCAATATTATTATGGATGATGACCCACAAAACTGAGTATATAATTATTGTGACAGTAAAATAACAGCTTCTCTTCAGAATAGCTTGCCAAAAAATTTCATAGGGTAACCAGCCAGGGACAGAACCAAGATCCATAGCACCAAAGGACAACAAAGACTAACAGATTAGGTTCAAGGGACTGAAATGCTCATTACTGGCAGACTTTTTCAGATTCTCCATACTTTTCAGCTTTGATGCCAAATGGTGCTTCACAAGATTATGTGTGTATTCTGTATCCTTTTTAGTAAGGCAAAATTCCACTAATGCATTTTAAGCCCCATACGCTCTCATTTGTTCTATGCTTAATGACCAGTTCAGGAGGTAAAAGAGTTAAAAAGCTGAAAGCTTGATCGATGACCAAGATCCTCACAGAATTGTTGGGGTTTTTTTTAATAAATTCAATCCAAAGTTCTGGTTTTTTTACCTTTAATTTATAGAAGTGTCTCTTTATGGACAAGGATCTACATTTGTACTTTCTATGACAAATGTAAATGCCCAAGCATTTCTTATACTTCTGTCATGGGTATTAGTAAATTTCACAAGATAATAGTATTGCTGTTTCTCTGGATGACTTCAGTGATTTTGAACATGTTAATTACTCAAACATCAAATCAGCACCTACATATTCTATGGTTTGGTAGCTGAATTGAAAAATATGGGGAAAAATTCTGTTTATTTCCAACTGGAATGGATTTTTTTTGCCTTGATGGAACAAAATTTTGTTTGGGTCAAGTGAAATGCTTGGAATGTTGATTTGAAATGGCATTTTCTACACAAAATATTTGATTTTAAAATGAAATATCAAAAGAGTTCATTTCAAAATGTCAAAACAAAACATTTAGACATTTCAATTTTTTCCCCAAAACTGTTTGCCAAATTTGGCTTAAATTCACTAGTACAGTAGTTCTGATGTCCAAGAAATGCAGTTACTGGTAAATTTACTGGTAAATTTACCCAAATATTTTTGCTCAGTTCTAGTAATGGATACTATACAAAAGACTTAAGATAGTTAAAGAAAATCAGGTTTCTGGTGCATATGCTAAGAGAAAGCACATTTTAAATTTGCCTTCAGCAAGTATTTCACCATGCAAGCTTAAATTCACCTATTATAAACTTTTGTGCTAGTAACACTTGATCTAGTGAATGTTCACAGACAGCAAACACAAAAGGGAAGGGACTACAGCCAGCACAGATTTATTTAGAAACATGAACAAATGTTTTGCAGATTGTTTTGCAATTTTCATGATCTCTAGCAAAGAACAGAACCAATGAGCTGTTGCTGCAAAGTAAAACTTCTGTCTGAAAGCACAGAAAACTGTTAGGAAATCTCAGCTTTGCCTGCTGAATATTGCCCAAACAAAAGCTTCTTTGTACAGCAGGTGTTTAAATGCAGTATTGTCGCATGAGGTCATTTAGTTTACAAAACATCTGATAACTGATATGTTCCTGAAGCACCTTTGAATGTGATGGACAGTTCTGAGGAATCACGCGGGTTTTCATTTTTCTCTGATGCACTGGAAAGCTCATGGTTTGAGTCTGTTTTGACGAGATGTGACGTGGAGACTGGTGACCAGAGTTTTGGCAGAGCTCCATTCGGTAAAAGATCTTACGTTCTCAGAGATCTTTCCATTGCTCTTTCTTTTGACAGTAGCAGTCACAGCTTGGGGGGCAACTAGCCAAAAAAAAAGAAAGGGTAATGTTACACACTGGTAATCAAAGTGTAGCTCCTATAATAAATAAGCAAGTGGCATATTGCCATTATAGATGAGCAAATGCTACATAATTTTATCTTTGTCTGCCAGTTTATCAGAGGTCAGCACATACATTCCACTTAGTTCTAAGAGTTTATTCAGTGGCTCCTGTGCAGTGAGATAGACTAGAAACTTGAGAGGCATACAGTTAGGAGCACAGAGCTCATGTGAAGGTCACTTGTACCTTGTTCCTAGAGATCTATTGGTAGCCTAGGAGGTTTCTGGCCATTGACCAGAAACAGATACCCTTGGGCTGATAGTTTCATCAAATAATGGGGTCATTAGATGGCTGAGTCTTTTCATGCCTATGTAGTAGCTATGACGTAGCTTTTAGGAAATGTCAGCATGTTTCAGATTTCCCTGGTTTTTTAGCCTAAGGAATAGTAAAGATAGAATGAGACAGCGTCTGTACACATGAGATGGTATCATCCCCAGGCCTCACTAGGGTGCCTCTGTCACAGTTAAGAGTAGGCAACTGTTTATTAAATGCCTTTGGTCAAGTACAAGCATTTACTGTGGACTAAGGACAGGTATTTTATTTTTTTTTAAAGGGAGGCAAAAGATACGCAGGCAAGTGTGCCTACAATTGCACACTACTGCAATTGCACATGAAAATGGAAATTTATTGAGCTTCTAGCCATTTGAGGGATAAAACATCTGTTTTGTGCATTCAGTGGTGTTACTTGTTTGCAGACCTCAGACTTCAGCTTTGTACAATCCGATCCTTAAATGCTATATTAATGTTTATAGTGCATCACTTTAATGTTACCAATGATATTTGATGCACACCCCATCCACAGAGATAGGTAAAGATCCAGTGAGCTAATGAACTGTAGATCCCAATAATAAAACTCAGAGTGTGATTCTGTAGAAATGCCTCTTCGAAAATGTGTGGTATTTTCAATCACATTTTCAGTTAGATTTAGCTGGGATGTAATGGCAAATTCATATGTGCAAAAGTTGACTGAACTGAATAGGGGCAGGTTCTCTGGCAGTATCTATGGTTGGCTGGGCTGAGTTGCCAACATTCCTTCAACCAAGACAGTAACCCAGAGACCACAAGTCCAGTTGCCAGACAGTTGTTTGAGCATTCTTGTGAATTTTAGGTTACATCTGTATGGAGCTGGCAAGAGGGTTCCTTCCACTTCCCTCCTTTCCCCCACTCCTTGCTACTCTGCAAACAAACCTGGTTGGCTGGGAGGGAGTGCCACCCAAACACAGATTTAACTCGGATGCTTGGGGTATTGGAACTAATGAACAGACGAGAGGCGGGATGGGACACCAGCCTAAGAAGAATGATAACATGATTGAAAAATGACTTTAAACTTGCACCTTTCCACACAGATTTGTGTCCTGCATTTGCAGTTGTATCTCTTATTAGTGGGTTAATTTCTTGCAGGTGACGTGATAGAATTAGAGAGAGACTTGAAGGAGAGGATAGAGGGTCAGTTCAAGGAGGGCATTCCATGTGTAAAGAACAGCATGGAAGATAATATAAAGATAGTTAAGGGAGAAATAGACACATAAGGCTTGCACCATTTGCAGAGAGGAGTGCCGCAGAGGGGGACATAAGAGACAAGGGCAGATGAAGTAGGGATGGAGTATCAAGGGCATTAAGCTTGAGCTGGATGTTTTTGAAGTAGAGGGAGCCAGTGGAGGGAATCAAAAGGATTGGGGAGTTGCAAACTCAGACTGCCGTGCAAGGAATATGTACATATTATTTTGACTAGATTCGAGAGCGATGTGGGTGTCGGGGAGACTGGAGCGGAAGTTGCAACCATCATGATGGGAGAGGATGCGAATCTGGATGAGAGGTGGCCAGATTTGGAACCAACTTGGCTGCACCAGTCAAGAGAGAAGGAGAAGTCAAAGGTGACTCCTGGGTTACAGGCCCAAGTGCTTAGGGAGCAGATGATAGAGCTGTCAATGGTGACTGAGGGTGTGGAAGGAAAGGAGTGGTTCTTGGAAGGGAAGATCTGGAATTCAGTTTTCATGGTGATAAGTTTGTTGACTGTAAGACATGCGATAGAGAAGTTTAAGAGAATTTAAGAGGCAGGATTAAGCTGAGGGAGTTGGCTCAGGATCGTATGAGAGTTTAATTTGAAGACGGGGGAGTTACATAGATAGACCTACAGGCAGAATTTGGTCTTAAGAACCATTCATTACTATGTTGATAATGTGTGGAAAGGAAACTGCTCAGCTTGAATTTCATGTTCCAGAAGGAGTTTTCAGGGCTGACAAGAGAAGGAAAAAACTTTGATTTTACTTGTAAATAGCTTATATTTGATTTAGAATCACTGAGAGGCAACAGATGTAGAACTCCAAATTCTGTTTCTGCAGTCAATTTTTGGCAAAGAATCTTATTTAAATGAGTCGTCTCAAAATATAGTTAATTTCCAAGGCTTAGTTCAGTGGTTCTCAACTCTGGTCCACCGCTTGTTCAGGGAAAGCTCCTGGTGTGCCAGGCCGGTTTGTGTACCTGCCACCTTCACAGGTTCGGCCGATCGCGGCTCCCAGTGGCCGCAGTTCGCTGCTCCAGGCTAATGGGGGCTGTGGGAAGTGGTGCGGGCCGAAGGATGTGCTGTGCACCACTTTCCGCAGCCCTCATTGGCCTGGAGCGGCGAACCATGGCCAGTGAGAGCTGTGATTGGCCAAACCTTTGGAGGCAGCAGGTAAACAAACCAGCCCAGCACACCAGAGGCTTTCCCTGAACAAGTGGTGGACCGGAGTTGAGAACCACTGGTTTAGTTGAACCAAAAATAATGCAGTTTCCTAGAAAACATGTAATAAAGTTATCTAAGAAAATATATTTTCTAGACACTGCAAAGTGCTTTGTATTCAGAGGTAAACATGATGCTATGGTTTTGAGGGTGTCTCGGTTTGAGAAACTCCCAATCTGAGAAAATGTAATGGGGTCTGACTTTTAGATAGTGAGTGTCTACACATGCTGTGATACATAAAAGAAGCAGGCTCTTATCTGATTTTTATTACATGACGTCTTGGCAACATTTTGTTGTTGTTGTTCGATTAAGCTTTTTTTATTTAAATAGAACTTTGAAAGAAAAAAATAACTAGCATTTACATCAGCGATCATGTGTGCATTTGAATACAAAACTCAGCTCAAATCTGCAAAAAATACATAGGAGTAGGAACACAAAACTCAGCTTTACATTGCAAAAGTATGTATTCAAATAAACCAAAAGCCCATCATCATCAGAAAAATAAATATATTCCAGTTACTGGTGAACCTTTAATGATGGCTTTGAATTTGGCATCCAGAAGTGCAGATACTTATCAGAACATCTTCTCATTCTTTTTCCCATCACAGCCATCCTCCCAAAGCAGGCCCTGACTTCTCTGGGAAGAGACAACAGATATGGCGGGGGTTTCAGACAGAAAAGGGAAATGGAGCACATGAAAGGGTTCTTTCTTGTCATGGGGAGCAAAATGTCTGGAATTCTAAGAGACAATGGGAGGGAATTGTTCTTTGGAGGGGTTTCTCTGGCAGGGAAGAAGGAAGAGATGGAAGGAGAGAATGTGTAGCTGAGTGTCCTTTTGACAGAGGGAGTGGGAAGAGCCAATGGTGAAAACAATATAACCAGAGGAGATGATCAGAATGATGGCTGAGAGAAGCACTGGCAGATAAGGGTGCCAGAACAGAGAATGAGCCCACAGCAGAAGGGAGAGAGTGAGGTGGGCACAGGCAAGAGATGTCGCCAGCATGGGGAGAGGAGCTGATTCCATGCAGAGGATGGAGCTGCTCTGAAGTTGGCTGTAGTCAAACCCTACACCCTTTTATTTACATAGATTCCAGGGGGAGGGAGGAATTTGCCAAATTTCCTATTCAGTCCCTGTTAGTGGAGATCTAAGAAACCACTAAACAGAGGGCTGGTCTTCACTGGGGGCGGAATCGACTAAAGATATGCAACTTCAGCTATGTGAATCACGTAGCTGAAGTCTGCGTATCTTCAGCCAACTTACCTGCTGTCCTCACGGCGGTGGCAGTCGGCAGCACGCTCCCCCGTCCACTCTGGCTTGCGCCTCGCGTCAAGCAGGAGTTACGGGAGTCGACGGGGCGCTGCGGGCGATCGATTTCTTGCGTCTTCACCAGACGCGAGAAATCGATTGCTAACAGATCGATTGCTACCCGCCAATCCGGCTGGTAGTGAAGACATACCCTAAAAGAAGCCGAGTGTTGTTGGGGAAGTTGAAAGAGAGGCCCTTATTGTAGATATAACAGACATTCTCCTATGTCGCTCTAAACAATGTTTCCGTCTTTACGCTGTTAATATATCTGTTTTGCATTTGCTAGCGCACACCCCATCATAAATCTCTTTACAAATATAAACTGATATACAGTCTGTACAGAGTGATCAACTTCATTTGCAAGTTATTCAGCCCAGCAGTATTTGGTTCTGTATAGGGAAGAATAATTCCCTTCACTTGAGGAATCACTGGGTTAGGTTCTGTGGCCTATGTCATGCATCAGGTCAGACTCGATGATCATAATGCTCCCTTCTGGCCTTAGAAGCTATGTATTTCTGAGCCTTGAAATGCAGCCACTTTTGGTGTGAGATAAAGCAACTGTTTATCAGTGTGTGTAAGAGAATAGGTGGGGAGCATTTGTTCAGTACTGACTTGGAGAGAAAAGTGTCACCTTCTGAATCATCAGCATAATCTCCTACAGTTACTAGGTTTTAGGTCTGTTAAGCAATTGCAAAAAATAATTGTGATTAATTGCATTATTAAATAATAGAATACCATTTGTTTAAATATTTTGGATGTTTTCTATATTTTCAAATATATTGATTTCAATTACAACACAGAATACAAAGTGTACATTGCTCATTTTATTTTTGATTACAAATATTTGCAGTGTAAAAAAACAAAAGAAATGGTATTTTTCAATCCACCTAATACAAGTACTGTTCTGCAATCTATTTATCATGAAAGTTGAACTTCCAAATGTAGAATTATGTACAAAGAAAACTGCATTCAGAAACAAAACAATGTAAAACTTTAGAGCCTACAAGTCCATTCAGTCCTATTTCTTGTTCAGACAATCACTCAGACAAACAAGTTTGTTTACATTTGCAGGAGATAATGCTTTCCACTTCTTGTTTTACAATGTCATCTGAAAGTGAGAACAGGTGTTCTCATGGCACTGTTGTAGCCAACATCGCAAGATATTTACATGCCAGGTGCAGTAAAGATTCATATGTCCCTTCATGCTTCAACCACCATTCCAGGGGACATGCGTCCATGCTGCTGATAGATTTCAGTTGGTATTCTGTTGTTTAACAGTGCAATTAAAACTGCCATTAATCACAATTAATTTTTTTTAGTTAATCCTGCAAGTTAACTGTGATTAATCAGCAGCCCTACTCGGTTTCCTTTTGAGGCTTCTTATCCAAGTACACACCTGACCCAGCCTGCTTAGCTTGTGAGAACTGATGGTATCTCTACACAAGGCAGGTTGATTGCAGGTCTGAATGAGAGGACTCCAACTTAATATCCACTCTCTCCGCTAGCATAGAAACCTACCCTTCCCTCAGGATATAATTGCAGATCAATCATCTCCATGTCAAGCAATAACATGAACATGCTTCACAAGGAATGAATGATTAGAAGATAAATCTAAAACTTGTGGCTCCTATAATGCAGAAGGATTTGGATGGCAAATCCAGGACTGTATTTACTTTCTACACTCCAGAAAATTTCTGTTGAATAGCTAGAGGTTTAAGAAATCACAAGAATCAAACCAACAGTTTAGCTGGAAGATTACATTAATGTGAAGGTTTTATAGGCACACAAAAATTAAGAGGAGGAACAGCTAGATCAAAGAACATGTATTATCAAAAACAAAAAAGAAATAGAAACAGAAAGCGTATGACATCGTATCTGGTGATCACCCCAGCCTTGCCTCCATGAAATGGATATAATAGGAGACTTTTAGAAACTTACATTGTCTTCCTTTACTTGAATAGTTAAAAATATTCCAGCTTCACCAATAAGGATACACTAAAGACACAGAAAAGAACATATATTATCTAGGATTTCATTGCCTGTACTTTGCCTCCTTCTAATCTGCACTTAAGCCTAGCTTGGCTGCAATGGTGAATTGGACCTGTAGTTTTCACATGGATATATTTTTTCAACCAACAGTATGGAGCTACTTTCTTCAAAAGGAGCCCACTGTTTGATTAATTGTTGTGAGTCTGCTGTCAACACTAATTTCCTAAACAGCTCAGTTCACCTTAAATATAGGAGATCCACAGCAAACTGTTTAATACCGGGGTCCAAACAGAGACATTTTTTGAGCAGAATATGATATGAGCACATGTTCTGATTTTTAGGTGCCTGACAGACATAGCCTACCCTACCCTTATTCAAGTTAATGTGTATTTCTGACATACACCATTAAGGGTTAGAAGACAGCAGAACAATTCTTTGGAAAGCCTTTATAGCTCTTTGATTCTAAGTTACAGCTGTATGAAGAAAAATACTGAAGCCTAACAAACCACAACAATATATGTAAGTAACTGATACTATGAGGTTTACTCAACTTCTTTTAGCGCTTCTGCTGTGTTAAAACAGGCCTACAAGGCCTTTTTATGTGGAAATCTTCTAGTTGGGTGTGGTGGGGAAGTCGTTTCTGTGACTCATGCTGCAGGGAATTCCCTAATGATTTAGAATATTTTTACTTCTGGACATCTGCACAGTTTCCTTTAACTCTGCAGTGAGCAGTTGATGGGAGTGAACTACAAAGAACCATTCACTGTTGAGCCGTTCCATTTTAAATGGGGGTTTGTATGTTGTTAAAAAAAACACAACATACTAATGAAGTAGGTGTACCGTGTTTTCATCACCAGTAACTCCAGGTGCTTACCACAGACTGAAACAGAATGATAAAGCAGAGCAGGACGAAGTGCACTCAGAACAGAAAATGTTATCAGTAATGGCACATCACAGTTATCAGTCTTTAAACATGAGATCTCCCAACAAATCCATGTCTTCAGTTGACAATTACACTGATCACCAGCTGTAAATGATGACAAACAGCAATAAATATTGTCCTTCCAGATGCTAAGATCCATCCTCAGTAGAAAGATCCAAACGATTTCCTGCTCGCACAGAACTTTTGTTATTTGTGTAGAGGTTTACTCTGGGCCTGATCCAAAGCTCAGTGAAGACTCTCAGAGTGGGGACAAGATGTAATCTCCAGTAACTGCAGTGGGCTTTACTCTTTGTTCTCTGTGATGTGCCTCCCTTGCCCATGTAAAAAAATTAAAACCCCAAGGCATTCTCTTGATCCAAAAGAGAAGCAAAATGTGAGCTTTGGAGAGAGACTTCCCATACATCTATCCCTTCAATTTACCGTGACAAAATGTTAACAAACACTCTGACTGAAACGAGGCATTTGATTTGGAGAGGTGATTTTAAAAATACTTTGTAAATGTAAATAAAATAAGTTGCTTGGAAAAGACTCTCTCTCTCTTTTTTTATAACAACTGCCCATTTGGGTACAGTAATTCCAGAGAGTAAACTTTAACGGGAATGCCTGAAATGTGTCTGCTTCAGCTTTGTGTTATGTCTGTAATTTGAATTATTTGCATTTTGGAAAGGTATAAATTGCTCTGGTGTACTTTTGTTGGCCCGTGGCCAAGCAGGGAGTTGCCTTGGGCTCTGAGTCAGCCAGGCTGATGCAGATGTGGCAGACTTACAATGGAAACTTTTGTGGTTTATCAGTCCTCACTCCTCAGGCACATTCTGACAAGAGACGGTATCCTGCATACTTGGTAGGATACTGAGCATATGGGGCACTGATAGAAAAATACTTTTCCCTGAGATAGGCAAATGTTTCAAGCCCCCACAAATTGTTCCATTCCCATTTTTTTTCTTTTTCTTTTTTTAAAATTTCAGCTGAACTGTATAAACCTGCAAAACATGTTTACTGTGAGAAGTTGACGTAGTGGTCTAAGGTTTCCCTCCTGGAGTTGATCCCAGTCCGTGGGTGTTGAGATTTCCTTCTCAGTTCACCAGACGTAACATGAAGAATTGTCTACTTTTTTTGTCTCTGCTTCATAACAACTTATCCTCCTTATGTTTTGGTTAAATGAAATGTCGCTAACTCTTAATGAGTCTGTTCCCCCGCCTCCTTAACCAGCAAAGATCTGGACATTCTCAAGAGAATTTCTTATTGGAGCAAAAGCTAGTGCTCTTATTTAGCTTCTAGATAATAGCCAAAGAATAAACACAGCTCGGGGTTATTTTCTGTATAACAGTTTAGATTATATCATCTAAAATGTTTCTGAAAAAACTCACTCTTTAGCATCATAAAATTTTCAAAAGTACATAATGGCTGCACTGGCTGAGTTAATTGAAGGACTAGCTGTAGAAGGAGCCATTTTGAATTTTACCAAAATATTGGCAAGAAATAAATACAGAATCCTGAATCAAGTCATTCATCTTGCAAGGTGGAAATTAAACGTAATAAATAAACCTGAAGTTTGGTAATCCACTTACAAAGGCAAATTTAGCACATGCTAACTACTAAATTGCACTTTTTTAGGTAGAAACGTTACAAAAGCAGAGGTTCCTAAGCAGACTGTAACTCTGAGTAGTTTGTAGTGCTGTCAAAATTCTGATGCTTTCAGAATCATGTTAATTTTGACTTCAGTTTAACTTTTTCTTTTCACAGAAAAGTTTGAAGGATTGTGGTCAGGTTTTTTAATTGTCAATTTAGAAAAAGCATCTGGTGGATTAATTCTGAAGTTATCCCCAGTACTGCTGCGAGGTCTGTTTAATCCTGGCAGAACTAAAAGACACTGCTAGAAAGATTTGAGTGCTGGTATAGCTAATTCTTCTCTTCTGTCTCCCTACTACTGCAATACCTACTGCAGAGATTCTTCTTCTTGCTGATTTTTATTTGGTGGCATGATTTAAAATGGAGGAAGAAACTAAGGCATATATGCCGATTATTTCTGATAGAAATTAGCTATGCTCAAAGTATGTAGCATCCACACTATGTGTCTCTTTATGTTAAAAATAAATGGTTTTAGACTTAAAAACAATCGCCAAAAGCCAGTTCCACTCCAGCATTCCTTTCACTGTGGGAGTGCTGTACACAAAAATATTATTTACGGACATTTGTAATAAATCAGACAGTTTTAAATGCGTTACCTCCATCCTTGGCATGAAAGAGAAGAGAGAAGAAAAAGTGCATTCACTGGTATCTTCCAGAGAGGCTGTTTTTTTAAAACATGTGAACAGCTGTGTGGTGAAGTTCAAAATAACTAATATTTGCATTTGAATGTCCCAATGCTGCAGTAAATATACAAAAGAGATGACATCAAGTTTAATTTTCCCATTCACTCCAATGACATCTCATGTGCATTAAACCACAAGTGTCCGTGCTGCTGAACTCAAACAGTGGTCTGTTTGTGGCCATTTGTATATATTTTTTCTTTTCTAGGCTCAAGGAATGGAAACCTTAAATTTTGCATTATTTTTCTCATTTCTCTGCTGTTGAGTTTTGAAATCCTGAAAAAAAATATCTCCACATTGGCCACTTCTTCCTGTATCAGTGAATTTTTTTAAAACAAATATTTCCTAAAAGAAATCACCAGAAAACCTAAAACTCCTGGTTTAAAATCAATCTCGTGTAGACACATTGAACTATTAGAACCGCATTGGCCAATCTTCAGCCTGCCAGCTAGATGCAGCCCCACAATTCAATGGTGTGTCCCACAGACATACTAGGAGCAAATCCTTCACTGGTGTACATCGATCTTTAATGTGGAGGTGTCATGCACAGAAACTATATTTCCCAGCAAAGTTCCCTCTTGATCTAAGCAGCAGAAACTTGAACAGCTTGTGATAGGCTGTTCATATCAAAATAGAATATTGCATGCTAGGACCTATGAGGACAGCTATAGATGAGGACAGCTATAAGTTGATACCCTTCATTACACTGCTCCTTTTTAATCCTAACTCTCGGCTCTGATAGTATTGATCATTCATACATTTCAAAACATTTTACAGAGGGAGGGGAGCATCAATATTCCCATTTTACATATGGGGAAACTGAGTGGTGATGTGAGTTACTCATACTGGTGGCAAATTGTTTTTAATACCAATCTCTTTACTCCTAGTAATCTGTCCAATGGACCATGCTCCCTCCCTTTTAAACAAACTAAATGGGACCCCATGCTCCTGGCAGGTTACTTATGGTGCCTTCTAGGCAAAGTTTGGGCAACCCATCAACAGAAATATTTTCCTTCTTCCTCCACCCCAACAGAACTTTTACAACTTGTCAACAGCTGTAGGCTCAGGCTGAAGGGGAGAAAACAAAGCACAGAACTAGATTTATTTTTCTTCTTCTTTTGTCTTTTAGATGGTCACCATGTGTGGGAAATGGAAGCCAAAACCGACAAAGAAATGTGCAAACCAGTAAGTATGCCTTAAATATTTTAACATCGCAATTAAAAATATGTTTCATTTCTCTAGCACTCTTCTTCTAGAGTGGACTTTCCAAGACTTCGGCATTCTTTCCCAACCCTGACACAGACCAAGTACTAAGGTCTTCCCTCTTAGAAACCTTTCTTTTAATGGGAGTGGGGGCAAAAGGCCTTCAATGAAATCTATTCTGAAAATAAACACATTTGGAATGTGTATTTTCAATATGTGGATGGGGCCAGCCTATGTCCTTTTTTCTTTTTGCTGGCTCAATTCCACTTTGAGCTCAGCAAAGAAAGAAATTCAGTTCTGGGTTCTGCTTTTGCCAAAAAATAAAAAGCCTACCAGACGCAACACTTTCTCTGGCTTCCTTGTGCCTTCTCCAGAAAGATTTGGAGTCTCCTTATGAGACCAGCTTCACAGTTTGAAAAGCATACATCTCTACAGAACAGATCGCTGAAACCATCACAGAAATGCAGCTATTTATAGGTGGGAAGCACAGCTTCTATTCCAGTACAGCAATCCTACACAACAGTTTATTAGGATACTAATTACTATCTATCATACTTAGTCATTCAAAAAAGTGCTAGAGATCTTTTGGTGATTTAAAATAGAGCCACAGTTTTACTTTTGGGTCTAAAAGCTAAGCCGTCAGCAGCTAAGTCTGTTCTTAGCACCCTGTTGGAACATTGTTCCACTAATAATTCAGAGAAGAGAGCAGTCTAAGGGATCACCAGCACCGCTTCCTGTAGCACTTGGTGTCCTTTTGAGATTTCCCACCCATGCATTGACCAGGCCTAACCTTCCAGGGGTGAGAAGAGCTGACAAAGATCACCCCACAAACTGACATGGCTGGAGAAATATGTTAAATAAAAATATTTCATTGTGGAACGTGGAAATATTGTTAAAAAGGAAAATATTTTTGTGATACCAAGAGTAAGCTCTAATCACACCACTTAAAGCTTCTCTTCTTTCTATAGTACCCATACGGGGCATCGGAGCCGCTCAAACATTATTAACAAATGTCATCCAGTGATGCTCGACCCCGATCTCATCATTTTGGAAATTACTCCTCTTAAAGTATAAATCCTTAGCAAGTAACATCTACAAACATGAGACATGTGGTACAGCTTTGGTTAGCCTGCCTTCACATGTCTGACCCCAATAATCAAACTCATTGGTGAAGAAACCCAAATCTAGGCCGAACTGCAGGGAGCGTTAGCCAGAAAGGACCCAGAAAACCTGCAGGCACAAGTCCACCAAGGCTTGCTCACCAGTTGGTATGCAGTGACAATATTTCTCTTTGGGAACTCAGCAGAGACAGTCCCATAGTTGATGTGCCCGTATTATTCTGCAGAACTACTGTTTTAGACATGTACTGACTTTCTAATGTTTGTTTCTGTAGAATTCATTAGTGGTGGAGATACCACCTTTCCGCAATCAGAGAATTACCAGTCCTGTTCAGGTCAATTTCTATGTCTGCAACGGAAAGAGAAAGAGAAGCCAGTACCAGCTATTCACCTATCTTCCTGCTAATGGTAACAATATATTTTTAACCTCAAGTAGTGGAAACTAGAGATATGAATATTTGCTAAAAAGAATGTAACTGATAATAATTCTGTAGCTCACTTGAGCAATTTAGGGCTGTAATTATTAATATAAAATAAAAAATGTGAGCAGCCCCACTGGGCTGTCTCTTAATTTGCTGTCTGAGGAAGACACCTTCCAAATAAAGTGTTTCCTTTTTGGTGGTAGAGACTGTTGAGCTCTCTCTTGTTGGAACAAAATCACAACAAGCATCATTCATTGTCTGTGAAGACTGTGGCCGCGGGGGACCCTGGATTGTGCCTGTGTTTATACATGCTCAATACATCTAAGAGCTCCTGATGTGGCATATGAGGAGAAAGAAGGTCCTCTGTGCCCATGGGCAGCAGAAAGACTCTTTTAAAAATGGGATTGCTGAGCTGTTTCTCAGAGAGTCCCAGCTTCCCAACCCCAGAGAGCATATCATTCGAACAATGCCTCTGAATTCACTCCACAAATTGTGCTGTGTTCTGAGCTGGAGCTGGCGGGGTTTTGTCCTGCCCCCCATCCTTCATCTGCCTGCCTTTCTAGGGTTGGAAATTGAGTCTCAAAGCGAGGTGAGAATCCCTCCCAGTGTTACTTATAGGCTGCTGTGAGTGCTGAACACACAAGCTCCTGGAATGTGGAGTTGAGAGGCCAGTTCTAGCCTAGCCCAGGATTGGATTGGGGATTGGGTTGCCTGGCCCCAGGTCAGAGCTGAAGTGAAGTGCACGGCATCCTTTTGCTGTGTGTCAGGTTGGTGGACTGAGGGACCTGTCAGTGACTCTCTGTAGAACAGGCCAGACAATGGAGTAAGAGAGAGCATGCATTGCTAACTCACTAGTGAGCAGCATGGCTCAAGAAGTGTTTTTCTTTCCCTGACAAAAACAAGTCCTGTTGCACTCGTCTTTCCAGGCTGGCTCTTGCAAAAGTCTGCATACAAGAGGAGATTGAGTATACCTCTTAAGAACTATTCCAGGATCTCCTGTGAGAGAAATTGGATTGTGTGGCTACTACAAAATGCCTTCTGTCCCCCTACTTTCTTAACATTCAAATCAGAAGGTTGATTTCCAGCTGAATCCTACTATGGAGCACGGCTGAAAAGCATAATGGGAAGGGAAATCGGAAGGTGTTTTTTAAAATCCTTTATATGTATGGAAGCTTTGGAGTCCGGGGATTTTTACAACAAGTATGGTAATCTGTGCTGTTTCGGAACCTCATATTGCCAAATGCTGTGAAGTGATGGTAACCTACCAGTACTAGGTGAATTCAAGAAAGAGGTGTGTGCGATATTCATAAAAAGGTAAATTTACTCCTGTTTATTTATATTTAGTTATAAACTTTAAAATGGATCAGTTTCAGAGAGCTCTTTTTGGTGACATATGAAGGTTTATTTAAAGTGAAAAAGACCTAGTTGTTGAGGGAAATGGATTGGCAAAGAAAACATGCTTAAACTCACACTTTTCACAGGTTTCCAATGTGTGAAAATAGCCATTTTGTAGGAATTTCATACAAATAAAATGTGAGTTGCATGATATGGCTTAGAAAAAACAAACCTGCAAACATTCTGTGTGAAACTCCATCAAATACAAATGTTGAATTTCACACAATTCTAGTTTGATGTCAGTCCTGACTTTCATCATGACTTTAATTCAAAATAAAGCACCATAAAGTAACAGGGAATTTGACAACAGCAGGTTACTCCTTAAATGTAATAGAAGGACTCTACTCAGATGGTTGTGCCATGTTTTTTTGAATTAGCCTAATTATGCAAATCTTCTCTGCAGTGTGGATGTCCATGTATAGTCAAAGATTGTGTAACTCTTCTAGATGATAAACAGAAGAGTTATCATTCTCTTACATGATACCTTCAGCAACAAGCATCTGTTGTGATGGCCGAGATAGTGCTTACCTAGCCATGTAACTTCCATAGATATTTAAATCTAAAATCTGTTGCTGACTGCTGTTTGCACTAAAACACCTTCTTTCAAACAACAATACTCCTTTCTTTTTCATCTACCTGGCCCTGATTCTCCATTGCCCTGCACCTCATGCAATCATTTACATGAGTGCAAAGTGACTGTAAAACCCTACCCTTCAGATTTGGAAGCACTTTACAATCTCTTTGCACTGGTATAAATAACTTCCCAAGAAACACGCAATGGAGAATGATCTCCTACTTTATTATGTTGAGCCTTTATGACAATATCATTTTTTGAAACACTGTGGACCTGATTCGCCATTCCAATACTGGTTTTATGCCCATGTAACTCCAAGGACTTAAAACCAGTGCAGCCTTGATTGACAGGTGTAGAATCAGTGTCAGAGAGTAAAAATTCTGACCTGGGAGACCCTTTTTATATATAAATATAAATAATTTTAAGAAACATGCTGATTTGTTTTTAAACTCCCTCATGCCTACAGAAGTAGTAAGGACAAATAGATTTTTGTAATCACCTATAATTATTCAAAAAGAATATTTTTGTACTGGTGATGATTGTACTTGTTTTCATTATACATCTTGACTATTCTCATATATGTTTATACATATAAAAATTAGACTAAGTTTAGCACCAAACTCAGTTATCCAAATACTATATTTAATGCAGGCTTTTTTTAAGATGCTCTGGTTTTTCTAATTTAATTCACAAGCTTCTTGTAGTTTGCACAGATATTAAAGAAAACTAAAGTTACACTCATCAAGAAAAAATAATTAAGCCATCAATTACCATGTTACCTAGGTAAAAAGGTTTAAAAAATAGCAACAGCATATTTGCCCAGTTAACACCTCTTGAGTTGTCCAGACAAAATCACACAAAGTGTAGAGACTACAGGTTTTTAACAAGCAAATGTCAAAGTAATCATCAAGTATTAGATGTGGTTTTACACAAATCAGGTAGTTTATCATGTGTTCTTCCTGTTTTTATCCTTTGAAATGTTACCATACTGACTCATTGACTGGCAATATGTGACCATATTGACTGAAAACCTTCCATTGGTTTTCTTTTTTCTTTGTATTAAGGATGCTTTACGAATTATGTGATATATGTTACACTTTACATGTCAGCTAAACATTCCCAGTGCCCGGTACAGTACTAGCCTTGTGCTGGTGCATTCTGTGGGGTTAAAGAGAAGGAACTGGCACACACTCACATGTCACAGGGTCACTTCCCAGCTGCTACCATAGTCTTAGAGCCAAAGTATTCCCTGCAGTCCTGTTTCTCCCTATTTTGCAAAGGCAACCAGCCAGTGGATCCAGGTAATGATGGATTCATTCAGTCAGAAGCCCTTTCAATGGCCCCATACAGCACCCAGAGAGTACAACTTTGTGGCATGCAGAGAGTGAAGACCACTCTGTACCACAGAGCTCTCTGCTTTCTCTGCAGTCAAAGATTTCCTGGGCTGCGAAGACATGGCAGGATATTCCCCCCTCTATACAAATGGAAGCAATTTGTAGGACAGGAGCTTACTTGTGGGATCATGAGTTTCTACATCATAAAACTATACTCCATAAAGGGAAAACTTGTACATAAAATAGAGGCTTTTCAAAGGTGGGGAGAGAGGAGAAGTGGAGCTGTGTTTTTGAAAAGAGGTGTCTGTATGGAAACTCTAGCTCAGACAGTCTCAAATTCTGAAGGATTCAAAATCCAGTTCTGGTTCTGAATTTTGTTGCTTGGGTCCACCTCTGTTGAAAGTAACTAAACCCAGATCTCACTTTCCTATTATCATAGCGAAATTACTCAGATGTTGATATTTAGCTATTGGCATTTTTTGTAAATGTTGCTGCAGTATTACTCAGGCCTGAGCTACTGTATATCAGCTTTACTCTGAAGCCTGCATGCTTTAAACTTTTGACAGTATACACTGGACAAATCTGTCACACGGAATATAAGCAATTTCCTTAACCTTTTGAGGTGGGTGAGTCTGCGCAGCTCACTTTTCATGGCCACATACCATTAAAATATCCCAGCTTCCCCCACTCCCCCGCCCACTATTAAACGGTGTAACCCGTTAATCTCTGCAAACCAAGATGATGTTACCCTTCAATAGTCCACCCTTTAAAGGCAGTCTTCATGGTAGCCTTTTTAAATATTTGCTCCATAGGCTTTATTAATATAGAAAGTACTGTTACTTGTGAAAAAGCATTAGCCAACTCTGCATTTGTATTGCATTTTCATCTAGAAACACCATTAGTATGTGTGCTAAATATTTTTTTATTTTGTGTAAGTTTGGATATGTTTTTGTTTATATGAATTTGTTATATGATTAGTATAATCATTTATGTTAACTGGAATATTAGTAGGTAAAATCAGTAGGGTTTGAGGAATCATCTAATCTGAAGGAGGTTATAGAAGAAGGGAAGCACTTAAAATGTATGCTGCAGTTAAAAATCCATTTGAGATTCCATATAGCATGTGTATGCTACTCTTAAGAAGGTCTAGGTAAAACTAGGGTCAAGATTTAAAGGGGTTAGACACCTAAATACGTTTGAAAATCTAGCCCTAATTCTCTGTCTCAAATGCAGATGTTTAAAGATGTCTTGTTGCATGGAATTTTGGAGAAAGATGAGAAGATTTTAAGAAATTCATTAACTGTTAGAGTTAGAAGAACAGGAGTACTTGTGGCACCCTAAAGACTAACAAATTCATTTAAGCATAAGCTTTCGTAGGCTACAGCCCACTTCATCGGATGACCCAGCCGTTCCCAGTCTCTATTCAAGCCTGTATTAATGGTATCTAATTTGCAAATTAATTCCAGTTCAGCAGCTTCTCGTTGGAGTCTGTTTCTGGGTCATTACACAAATTGAATCTATTTCCCTATGTTAAGTAACCTCAAACCTTCTTGCTAACTGTCTGAAATGGGCCATCTTGATTATCACTAACTACAAAAAAATTTTTCTCCTGCTTATAACAACTCATCTTAATTAAATAGCCTCTTAGAATTGATATGGCAACTTCTACCTTTTCATGCTCTCTGT